>OY986062.1:319088-459250 GCA_963920205.1 Stenodema calcarata
GAAAAATCGTCGATAAATGTTACAAAATAACGATATTTACCATTCGATTCCATTGGAATTGGTCCACATACGTCAGAGTGGATGAGCTCAAGTAACTGGGTTGTGAACTGTTTTCCAATTTTAGGAAAAGGTTTTCTCTTGCTTTTGCCTTTCATACACGGTTCACATAATCCTTCTGTGGCATTCAATGTTTCCTCAACCAGGCCTTTGACCAATTCCTTGTTATGCATTAACCTGATGGTATCTGCATTGACATGGCTTAATCTTTCATGCCAATTTTTTGCGTATTGACTTATGGTGTTCTCGTTACTATTCTTCTCTCTCAAATCAGGCTTCTTTGTATATAAATTTGAATTCCCTCGAACAGCTTCGATGACTATATTTTTTTCGTTAAAAACCTTACATTTTCCATCTTTGATCATAATGTTATAACATTATAGCATTATAGCATAATGTTATAACATTATAGCATAATGTTATAACATTATAGCATAATGTTATAACATTATAGCATTATAGCATAATGTTATAACATTATAGCATTATAGCATAATGTTATAACATTATAGCATTATAGCATAATGTTATAACATTATAGCATTCAAGTCTAGAACCAATTCTGGGGAATTCAATATAAAATTACATGATGTCTACCATGTTCCTGATTTTTCTTTCCGGTTATTATGAATCGCAAAATGGAAATGAAAGGATATTTATATTGAATTCCCCAGAATTGGTTCTAGACTTGAATGCTATAATACCCGTACCTACAATTTTGCAACTGGCATTTCATGCCAATGAAACTGACTTGTGATTACTCAGTGCTGTATATTCAATAAAATCGTCTCTATATGGACTAAAGTGGCTACTAGCTCCACTATCAATCAGCCACTCACTGTCTCGAGGTAAACATGCAACGTTTAAACATGTAGCATACATTGATTGTTCATCCTTATTTGGCAGGTCATTCTTTTGATCTTTCCTGGACCTACAAAACCTCGCTATATGACCCTCTCTTTCACAAATGAAGCATTTTCGAGGACTATCGAATCGTTTTGTGCGATCAAGATTTTTACCATCCAAATTCCTTCGGACAAACAAAGCATTGGGTTCTTTAAAATCAACTTCCTTTAGAGTTTTCCTTTTGTATTCACCACAAAGCAAGCTTTCTAGTTTTTCTGGGGTATATTCGTCGTCTTTAAAAGTACATAATATGTACTTTATATTATAACACTGATTAATGTTTCGTATTCATCAGGCAAACCATTTATCATTACGTTGCAAATTTGTTCATCATCTATTTTAGTGCTCCCTGCCTTCACAATTTCCGAAGCATACCCAATTATTCTATTTACGTACGACTCCATATCTTCATTTGGTAACATTCTGGCAGAGTATAGACTTTTGGACGCTTGAAGTCTTCGCAACCGTGTTATAGGTTGGAATCTTGAAGCCAACTTCCTCCAAAGGCTGCGAGGGCAAGTTAAATCCAATATGTCTTGTTGTATTTCTTCTGTAATTGTCCTTGCAATCAGTCTGAAAGCTTTTCTTCTTTTGGTTTATTATCTTCGATAATGAACCATTGGAATCGCCCAAAGAAAAAAAATTTTTAACCCCCCCTCAGAATTTGTTGGTTTACGTTTCAAGATACGTAGATTCAGAAAATCGAATAAAAAAAAACTCTGCAAATTCTTGACACAACGGTTTATTATCTTCCTTGTGCAGATCACCCTTCTGTCTATACCAGACTGTATTGCAAATCGGCACCATACCATATTCTCACCGTACTCATACCATACCATACGAATTTCTTTCCTATCATACCATACTGTATTATACCAAATCATACATACAATAATATACCATACCATACTCATACCATGTCATACAAACCGAGTGAATATTGAAATGTCATCAATTTCTGACCTATATTTAAAATTTCAAGTCTCTAGCTCATCATCAAAATTTAATTTGTATTATTACAATAAGGTATTATTTAAACAATTTTACAGATGAGAAACCGAGTAAATATTGCAATGTGGTCTATCCCCGACTCACGGTTAAAATTTCTAGACTGTAGTTTACCGGGAAGATGAAAAAAGGTAGTTTTATTCTGGGCGTCTGGGGGTTGGGTCACATGACGACCGTTTTCGACGCGAAAGATTAGTGTTTTTCCTAAACCTTTGCGCGCTAACTGTGAACGAACGGCTGGTCGCACAAAAATCCAATTGGTCTTGAAAGATTCGTAATTTTTCAGGTCATTCAAAAGTGAACTAAACATTATACGGTTCAGTTGAATATTTTGAGATATGACATCGTCGAAATTTTAAATTTCGTTTTACCCCTTCCCCTTGACCTAGGGTTATGAAAAGTTCCGAGGATCATTGTGGGGCTGGTCCAAACCCAGAAACCAAATTTCGTAATTTTAGCTCAACGCTAACTGGGCAAAGTGCCACGGACGGCGTACGGCGTACGGCGGACGGACGGATTTTGGTTTATTATCTTCGATAATGAACCATTGGAATCGCCCAAAGAAAAAAATTTTTCAACCCCCCCTCAAAATTTGTTGGTTTACGTTTCAAGATACGTAGATTCAGAAAATCGAATAGAAAAAAATCCGTCCGTCCGCCGTACGCCGTCCCCCGTCCGCCGTCCGTGGCACTTTGCCCAGTTAGCGTTGCAAAGGTTTAGGAAAAACACTAAACTTTCGCGTCGAAAACGGCCGTTATGTGACCCAACCTCCAGACGCCCAGAATAAAACTACGTTTTTCATCTTCCCGGTAAACTACAGTCTAGAAATTTTAACCGTGAGTCGGGGATAGACCACATTGCAATATTCACTCGGTTTCTCATCTGTAAAATTGTTTAAATAATACCTATTTGTTTAAACAAATTAAATTTTGATGATGAGCTAGATACTTGAAATTTTAAAAATAGGTCAGAACTGGATCACAGAACTGGATTCACTCGGTTTCTTGTCTGTAAAATTGTTTAAATAATACCTATTTGTTTAAACAAATTAAATTTTGATGATGAGCTAGATACTTGAAATTTTAAATATAGGTCAGAAATGGATGACATTTCAATATTCACTCGGTTTGTATGCCATGGTATGAGTATGGTGAGGTATATTATTGTATGTATGATTTAGTACAGTATGGTACGATAGAAAAGAAATTCGTATGGTATGGTAAGAGTACGGTGAGAATATGGTACGGTGCCGATTTGCAACACAGTCTGGTATAGACAGAAGGGTGATCTGCACAAGGAAGATAATAAACCGTTGTGTCAAGAATTTGCAGAGTTTTTTTTTATTCGATTTTCTGAATCTACGTATCTTGAAACGTAAACCAACAAATTTTGAGGGGGGGTTAAAATTTTTTTTTCTTTGGGCGATTCCAATGGTTCATTATCGAAGATAATAAACCAAAACCCCAGAATTATATCGTATTAATTAATCATAATTAATAAAAATTATTATTAATAATAAATACAAATTATTAATACCTAACAATAAATTATAATAATTTTCACTAGGTACTTGATAAAATTGTTAATAATTAGTGATAATTGATAATAATAATTAATCTAACATTTAGGATCTAGACATTTAGACCTAGTGATCTAGACAGAAGGGTGATCTGTACAAAGAAGATAATGAACCGTTATGTCAAGAATTTGCAGAGTTTGTATCTTAAGCTTTTTGAAGTGGACCACCGCTGGGTGGAATCCACTGCACATGTTTCTTGTTATGTATATATTAATTTTGATCATAACTGTAGTGTACCGATGTACTTACAATAAAGTTTGAAACTTCAAAAAAAAAAAAAAAGTACAAAGAGTGGAAAAAATGTTTTCATGTCATATTGTTGTGAATGTTTGAAAATAAAATTATAAATCCCAATCTTCGGAAGTAAAGTCCAAAAAATACAAAGAGTGGAATGGAAAATAATATTTTCCATTCCACTCTTCGTACTTTATGGACTTTACTTCCGATAGATTATATTGTGACGAATGTTTAAAAAAAAATTACAAACCCCACTGTAAAGTAGTCTCGGGATTAGTCAACGGAACAATCGCGTCGGGAAATCGGTATTTTATTTGGAACTATAATTGGTAAAACATAGGAAATTGGGGAGCCCGAAGTAACATTGGTAAGAGTCGAAGACTGACTGAATGGGCGTTCGGTGGGGAGACAAACATGGCGTCACAAGACGCAGTTTTGCAATGTAATTAATATGTAGGTACTTCATTGCCCGTTTTCTCAGCATGTTACCCCAACTGGCATTATAATTTAGGAAATAATAATCTGGAAATATTATGTGTCGGGTGAATAGTATTAACGTTGTAATTCGGTGGTAATGTATAGTATAGTGAATGGTCGGGGCGCTAGTGGGCTGCGGAACTAATGGCAACTGGGTCATGGAATAAGGGAGAGCTAAGGCGCATGGAGGAAGTTGTGTGGAGAAACTGGAAAATTAGGAAGAACTCCATGGTAGGTGGAAAGACGCTAGTAGCGGGAATAATGGGAACTAGGGAAGTTGTGGTACAGTGGCCTGAAGTCTCCAGAGGTTAACTCTGGGGGCCGAACATCCTCCCCCCCCCCCCCCCCCCAAGGGAGCACCCTGGGGGCGAAGGGTGGCAGCAGGAATGTAGGAAGGAATCGGAAGACATAGCAGCAGGAAGAAGTCGGGATGTCGGTGCAGTTGGGAGTGATTGTTGAGACAGATGTCCCAGGAAAACATATTCTGTATAGGCAGCTTGTAGCGTCGGGTTTTTGGAAAGTTTATTATGGGGAACATCGTTTCTATGCTTTCGTATGTTCAGTAGGGAAAGTAACGAGAGGTCGTTCATTATCGTTTACAGAATGGTGAAATGTAACTCGGTTTTTCCTCGGGAAAGTGATAAATTTTGTTCTGGTAAATTTGGAAGAATCGTCAAATACGATCGGGTCTACGTTAAAGGAAATATCGTCCAAAATTGCACCACTGAATATGATATCAATTTTGTGACGCCTGTTAAAATTGGGATCTGCCAACGGAAGTTTGGAAACTTCTGGCCAGTGGGTAATTGGGAAGGAATACGTCGGTGATGGGGAACTCGGGTTTTCTAACACTATAAAGGTGACAAATTTAGGAGGAAATTTTTGGAATGGCGGAATTTTTTGGAAAGTTGTAAAGTATTTTTTGGTAGTATTGGAATTTTTTGGAATTTGTGGATTGGAAATGTTTGGAATTGTTGGAATCGCGGAATTTTTCGGAAAGTATTTAAGTAAACCATGTGAAGTATTTTTTGGAATATAGAATTTTTGGAATTTTTGGATTGGAATTTTTTGGAATTTTTGGAATGGCGGAATTTTTTGGGAAGCATTGAAGTAAACCATGTAAAGTATTTTTAGGATTTTTTGGAAATTTTTGGAAAGTATTTTGTAAAGTATTTTTTGGAATATTTGGAATATTTTTGGAATAGTCTGTACAATGAAAATTGTAGTGTCGCGGCAATTTTTTAAAACGCATTTTAGGTAAGGGTAACAGGCATTGAGAATTAACAATAGGGCTTACGTGACCGCATGAGGTAGATGTGTCGGGTTCTTCGGTGACGACGGTTTTCGTTCTTGGAATCGTTGAGGGCACTGTGAAAATAGATCTTTTCACTTTTGGAATTGGTGAATAGAAAAGATACACGAACAGTTGGTAGGCACTTGAAAAAATTACGTTATATTTACAAACTGAGGTATTTGAAGCCTTACGAGTAATTCGAAAAAAACAGATATTACAAAGCAAAACTACAACTCCGAATCAGATGAAACAAGAACACAACACAAAAAAAAAAAGGAGGCAAAAACAGGTTTGCCTTAACTAAAAAAACCCGCGTCAAAAGTAGAAAAAAAGGTACGGAAAACTCAACTCTACTCGACGCCGCGACAAGCGCTAGCTTACATATTTAAAATTTCCCGCCACATACTCCCACCTGATGAGTTAAAACGAATCACAAAATTACAAGGGAAATACTTTACAGAACAGTACAATCTACAGACCAATTAAAATACCAACCGAGACAAGACTGGAATACAACATAAGAACATAACTGGAAATACTAGATAAGAAAATGATTACAAATATCTTGCAGGTATCTTAACAATTCTACCACATTTGGTTTTGGCATGGCAAATAGAATCCTCAATTTGACCACGGTCAGCCATTCCATGATCGTCGATGTCTGTCTTAGTCGTGGGGCTCTTGTTATCAACAGACTCTTGAGAATCTTCTTCTTCAGAGTGTAAGCTCTCTTCATGTAAGCTATCAGCAGACGGGTCTGGTTGAGTAGAGGTCGTCTCACAGTCGATCTCAAGAGGGAAAATCCGCTGAATGGGTCGAGATATTTTCCCTTCAACGGTTCGAACATCAACAAGTCGAACCTTTCCATCTTTGCCATAAGTGACACTCTCAATTACAGCAAGGGGCCAGTCAAGTCTTTTGTTATTGTCACTGCCAATCATGACAACTTCTCCAATACGAGGCTGTCTGGTGTTGCTTGTACCTCGTGCAGCAAAGGTAAGTCCACCTAGGTATTCTGAACGGAAACGTAGTCGAAGTTCCTCAGTCTTTACCTGACGATACTTGACACGGCGACTGAGGCTAGAGGAATTTAGTTCATCGCAGTCAGGTACTCCAACTTCCATTGTCTCTTGCAGAAACATACTTGGAGTTATTGGCATAGGATCATCTACATCTTCTGAGCAATACGTAATAGGACGTGAATTAACAAGTGATTCACAGTCACAAACAACCGAATATAACTCCTGATAACTAAGGGCAGATCGTCCGAGAATTTTTCGAAGAATAACTTTGAGAGTCTGAATCATCCTCTCCCAAAATCCTCCCCACCAAGAGGCGGTTGGTGGATTGAATCGCCATTCTAACTTATCGGCTTTGCTGTGCTCAGTGATCTTCTCCCAATCAATTGTGTTCAGTGCATTCGCCAAACCTCTATAATTTGTGCCATTATCACTATCTAGGGACGCGGGAGCGTCCCGCCCGCCAAGAAAACCGAAGCCCTGAAAACCGAAGCGACTGAGACACTGATTACGCGACGGAACAAGTTCGGGTTTTCACCATCCCGTAGCTCGGTCCCCTGAGTGTCTCGAGAGTTGATTTTTTGTACACCAACTCTCCAGGGGCACGTGAGGACGTAAACCAAATTTCAGCTCTCGGGAACATCGGGTGTCGGGGGTATAACAATTTTAAAACCACTATTTTTCACGTTTTTCGTGTTCTTCTTGTCGTTGTCGTTGTTGTTGTTCATTGACGGGGCTACAGCCCAGCAGACAAATCGGATCGAGCTGAAATTTTGCACACACGTTTGTTATGCTCCAAGGGAGTGCCTTTTGACCATTTTTTCTCCCTCCCCCCATTTCCCCCCCAATTAGGGGGGAAATAGTGTTTTTTAGGAATTTCAAATGGTCATAACTCCTTCAAAATTGAAGCTTTTTCAGATTTTCTTTTTTTAGTTGTGTTCAGCTTTTCAAACTGTTCAATTTGAGATCAAAAAATGCTTCCTAAGGGGGAAAATAAAGGAGTTATGGTGATTTTTCTATTTTCAACAACAACTGCCGCAAATATTGATGAAAATTGGTGCGGTTGGTCTTAAAATGTCCGCTAGGTTGTCTAGAATATGCTCAATAATTTTGAACTAAATCTCAATCGATTTGACTAATCCACAGCCAAAAATACGTGAATAAATTCCACATCTACTGATTTGGCTAATTTCCGAAAACATCAAAGTTGAACGGTGGTCAGAAAAATTGTCGTAGAGTGGCGCCTGTTTAAGGATCGATAGGAAATTTAATGGGCTTTCGAATGAGGGTAGCACACTTTGCCACTTTTCCCAACGGTTCTCGAGTTATTCGCCGAGTTATTAACCTGATCCTCCTACCCCTAACCTCCACCGTCAATGTTTTCCTGTTCCCTGTCTCCTTCCGACAACCCTTTCTCACCCTTAGTCACCCTCGGTTTCACCTAATATGTTTCCTCTGTTACACCAGCAGGGAGCTTTACGCTTCTTTCAATGCTGTTGGCGGGAGCTTTTTGCCAGATGATATAGTTGTACCACCACTGATTACTCGTGACCACCAGTAATACTTATAATATAGTAATGCTTCAATTCAGGCTTGTTCATCCGGTAAAAAGCTCCCGCCAACAGCATTGAAAGAAGCGTAAAGCTCCCTGCTGGTGTAACAGAGGAAACATATTAGGTGAAACCGAGAGTGACTAAGGGTGAGAAAGGGTTGTCGGAAGGAGACAGGGAACAGGAAAACATTGACGGTGGAGGTTAGGGGTAGGAGGATCAGGTTTCTATATGCACACTCAACAGCGAGGTGCGATGCACCGAGCATCCTATATATGTGGCTGGCGGGCAAAATGGATATCATTCCTTTTTGCGGCTGAGGTTTTTTGGCGGGTCAGTTTTTACAATAGATAATACTGGGCCTTCCTCTGCGCGCAACGAATCTTCTAAATACCAACATAAAAGCTTCAGTAGACAGTGATGGCGCAATATCCAGGTGTACAGCGCGGTATATGGCACATGTGAATATGCAAATCCACACTTTTGTCCCATCAGCAAGGTAAAGTGGTCCTGCAAAATCTGTTCCAACCACCTCAAAAACCCTGGCGTCACGAACACGATCTTCAGGCAGGGGTGGACTTTCCACGTCCAGATGTTTTGATGTGTAACGTAGACACACAACGCATTTCTTAGTCACCCGACGAATCGTTTGTCTCCCTCTAATAATCCAATAATGCTCACGTAAATTATTCAACAAAGCCTGTCCGACAATGTGGCCATTTTGACGATGAACGTGCTCTATCAGACGTTCCACAATAATATGCTGCGATGGCAAAATTATAGGAGCTCGAAAGTCAGGTGAATCTTTTCTAGCCCATATTTTGGTTCTCACGCGAAGAAGACCTTCCTTTTCGTGGGGCTTCAGTTTCTGCAAAGAACTGTCACTTAAGCCTTCAAAAGACTCTCTCTGTACAAGCCGTAGAACCCATCTCTCAGATGCATTCAACTCATCAAGGGTTAGACGTCCTATCGTCTTTTCTGCATTGGGTCGGGCATTTTTCCAGAAACGAACAATCCATCCAACCACTTTTAGAATTTTCGAATATCCACTCATGATGTTACCTAGAAACCTCGCACTGAATGGTTCCTCCACACTGACAAGCGCAGATACAATCGTTTTTCGCTTCTCTAATAGGACCTCATCCTCATCAACTTCGACAGCGCTAGTAGGCCACTGGTCTTGGGGCAATCTTAACCACTCAGGTCCCTCCCACCAAGTGGACTTCACAAAAATATCAGGTAAACATCCACGACTTGCCAGGTCAGCAGGGTTGAGAGGTCCAGGTATATGGCGCCAGTCTTTAGTATTAGTTAATTGCCTTATCTCACTCACCCTATTCCCAACAAATACCGCCCAAGGCTCGTAGCGCTTTATCCAAGTTAATGTAGTCGAAGAATCACTCCAGTAATAGGTTGAATTGATGCCTTCCAAGACATTCTGGACGTTCTTACAAAGTCGTGCTCCCACCGTTGCAGCCAGGAGTTCCAATCTAGGTATAGTGGTAATTTTCACTGGAGCAACCCTAGATTTTGCTGCAACGAGGTGAACATGAATTTTATCGTGCAGCTCAATGGTTAGAAACACAACAGCAGCATACGCAACCTTACTCGCATCACAGAACGTGTGAAGATTCTTGACTGCTCCCGCTGTATTAAAGTTGGTAAGCCATCGAGAAACTGACACCTTCTTCAGAGACGGAAGTTGACTAATCCACAGTAAAAATTGTTCTTTGATGGAAATGGCAACTGGACTGTCCCAGTCTCCTCCCGATAACCATGTCTCTTGAACCAACCTTTTAGGAATAACTGTGACAGGGCATACTATTCCAATAGGGTCGTACAAACGCTGGACTGCTGACAACAGCATTCTTCTTGAAATTACGTCGGAATTAGAAATATCTTCTAAAATAGGAACATTGATCACAATTATATCCTTTTTCCGGTCCCAAGTCAGTCCCAGCACTGATGTTTCTGTACAATCAGCCACCAGGTCTGCATCAGTGTGGGTCCAACCTCTCAAGTCGAAACAGGCAAGTGCAAATATGTGCTTGGCTTGACTAATAACATCCTGTAATTCGTTCATATTATTCACACTTCCAACAAAATTATCCACATAGAGACACCTCTTCAATTTGTGTATTAAAGTCTGGTCAATAGAAAAAACTCCCTTGGAAACAAGATCATGGATCCTGTCCAAATGGTGCTCCAAAACTGCACCCAGGAGAAATGGACTACTGCAGACTCCAAAGGGTACTCGGGCGTGACGAAAAATCTTCAGGTCACCATTAGGATTTTTCCACAAAAATTTAACAAAATTTCTGTCACTTGGATGAATTGATATTTGTAAAAATGCTTTCTTAATGTCGGCAATCAATCCAATTTTACCTTCCCTAAACCGTAACAATACAGAAGGTATAAGTTCAATAAGATTTGGTCCCGTTTCCAAACACTGATTAAGTGAGGGATGCCCCTTCTCCTTTGCTGAAGCATCAAAAACGGGTCTGACAGGCGTAGTGGTGTGTTCCTTAAATACTGGACGGTGTGGAAGGTAATGCCCCAAATCCCATTCACTGGCAGGTACCTCCTCAATAATACTAGAACCAAGCCAATCGGAAAATACCTCCATGTAGGCCGACTCCGACTCAGTAGTCTTCAATTTCCTTGCTGTGCTTTCCCATCGCTTCAATGCCAAAGAGAAATTCCGCTGAAGAGGAGGATGGTCCTCGCGCCAGGGTAGTTTCACTTGGTAGCGTCCGTCCTCCAAAATCTGGACTGTATCCAAAAAATATTTCTTTGCAGTTAATGCCTTTTGTTCCCGGGTCTGAACCGTGGCTGGATCTTCAATTCCCAAGGTCTCGAGCCTCCACAACTCCTGGGCTGACTTATCTAGAGAGAAGAGACTGATGTTAGACATAGATTTTGAGCTTGGTTGTGGAAGCTTTCCCATCAACGTCCAACCCAGTAATGTGTGGAAAGCCACTAATCCATTACTCAGAACGACTTTTTTACCAGTAATGAGCTTTCCCGCTATGTCAGCTCCAATCAACACGTCAATTTGCCCGCCCTCACGATCGGTAAGGGTAATGTTGTGTCTTTTGAGATCAGTGACTAAATATGACAATGGGACAGCAGGTGTAGCATGGCAAATTTCGTCCGTATCTAGAACATCAAAGTTACAGGCATATTGTTTGTCCATACTCTCTAAGTGAACCCTGTAACATTCATGAATTTTGGCCTCAGAAACGGAACCTCCAAATAACGCATGTTCCAACGTTACGTTCCCATTAGCCCTGTAATTCAACTGGGATGCAAGTCGCTTAGTGATGTAGGATCGGGATGAACCACTATCAAAAAGTAGTCTAGCCGTTACCTGTGGAAAACCTTTAAACCTAACAAGAATTGTTTGCATGATAACAAGTTCAGCCGAGTTATTAGTTAGGTTGTGGTCAGTAGATGGTTTATCATCAGAAGAAATCTTTTGATCGGTAGGTTTACGATTTGGACACAACAGGGGAATATGACGGCCATCACAAATAATACATTTGAGAATCATCCTACATCTCTTCTTGGTATGCCCCTTTTTTGTACACAGAAAACAACAATTATTCTCTTTTAAAAGCGCCTGGATTTCATCCACAGATCGATTACGTGCCTTGAAGCAATCAGCCGTCACATGCGAAACGTTGTTGCCACAGAAAATGCAGGAGGAACTTCTAGATGACTTTAAGTTGACTAGCTCTGTAGCAGTCGCGACCTTTATCTTATTCTTATTTATGTTTTCACAATTTCCTTTCAAATTAGATTGAGAAGTCAGACTAGACGATTCAAGAGCAAACACGCCACGGGCAAGAGATAAACGCTCTTCAGATTCTACTTCTAGTTTGATGAAATCCAGTAGACGACGAAGCTTATCAACATCTTTACGAGTATTGTCATTTCCAGGTTTTAAAGTAGGCAGAATAGTGACGGAATGCCTCTCCCAATCCTTGAGTAGACTGTCAGGGAGAGCTGACTCAATAAGTGGAGTGAGTAGGTAGGAAAATTTATCAGAAGCCATACCTAAAGTTTCTAAAGCTCTTATTTGGGTCTCGAGTCGATCATACAGCGTCACTAACGGGAGACAATTTTCCCCCTTTGCCTGCAACAAAACTAACTTCAATATTTCTCGAGAATATAACTCGACGAGTAATTCCTCCCTACCAAAACGTTGCCTTAGTTGTTCTACAGCCTTCTCATAATTTCCAGCTGACGGAGGGAAGCTCTCGACCAACTGTCTAGCAGGGGAATCTTCAGTGGTATAAAGCAATAGGTACTGAAACTTAGTTTCCGCATCAAAATCGTCACTTTCGTGGATGCGCTTGAATATTGTCCAGAAAGAAATCCATTCTTTCAAATTTCCGTCGAATTTCTTAGGAACCAATTTAGGTAACATCAAGTGATGTTTACTTGACTCTGAAACTGACTGATTCGATTTCAGAGAGACACGATCGAACTGGGGATCTATATCAGCAACAGGTGGAATAAAACTCGCCTCTAATTGAGTCTTTTTGGCGACCAATGACAAATACAAATCTCGGTATTCCTCAGTTTTGTCAACCTCAACACTAACTTCGTCTTCCGATAGATTGGAATCAAATAAAAGATCGTATATAACGCCATCAACTTTGAAAAGACGCTGCGCCTTGTCGTCGAGCTTGACGAAATCCAATTGAATTACGTCCTTATCCGGCTGTTGCAATCAAAATGTTTCTCGAACTTACCCGCTTCCTTTGAGAAAATTCGCCTCAGTTGAGATCTCTCAGAACGTAACCGTTTCCATTCCTCTGTCATGTTGAACGGAATCACCAATCCCCACAAGGGATGCCACTTTGTGAAAATAGATCTTTTCACTTTTGGAATTGGTGAATAGAAAAGATATACGAACAGTTGGTAGGCACTTGAGAAAATTACGTTATATTTACAAACTGAGGTATTTGAAGCCTTACGAGTAATTCGAAAAAAACAGATATTACAAAGCAAAACTACAACTCCGAATCAGATGAAACAAGAACACAACACAAAAAAAAAAGGAGGCAAAAACAGGTTTGCCTTAACTAAAAAAACCCGCGTCAAAAGTAGAAAAAAAGGTACGGAAAACTCAACTCTACTCGACGCCGCGACAAGCGCTAGCTTACATATTTAAAATTTCCCGCCACAGGCACCTTGGAGGCGTTTTGGCTTGACATCCACAAAGTTCATCTGGTCGGTGTAGCGTAACTGGAGAAACTCCGGACAGCGATACAAAAAATGCCGGCAGTCACAGTAAGAGCAATTTCGGGTTGGACCACGGATGTTTGGTTTCGGTACTGACCTCGGAAATCGGTTTTGGAGGGGCTTCAGGGCCGGATCGGGTGAATAAGTTCGTAGGTTGGTCTCCATTCGATGATCGTACATTCCGAGGCAGTACGTGATTGCGTTGTTAACGGGAACGAAGGAAGTCAAGAAGACGTTGGGTTGTCGGGAGATTCTGATTTTGGGAGAACATAATATGATATTGTCATCGAGTCGGGCAATTGATTTCGGAAGTTGCAGAAAAGATGGCGTCGGGCTGGTTGGGTTGATAAACTGGTTTCATGAAGGCAATCGCGGAAACTCACACGCACGATCACCGTTTAATGGGTTTCGGCACCATGTAAAGTAGTCTCGGGATTAGTCAACGGAACAATCGCGTCGGGAAATCGGTATTTTATTTGGAACTATAATTGGTAAAACATAGGAAATTGGGGAGCCCGAAGTAACATTGGTAAGAGTCGAAGACTGACTGAATGGGCGTTCGGTGGGGAGACAAACATGGCGTCACAAGACGCAGTTTTGCAATGTAATTAATATGTAGGTACTTCATTGCCCGTTTTCTCAGCATGTTACCCCAACTGGCATTATAATTTAGGAAATAATAATCTGGAAATATTATGTGTCGGGTGAATAGTATTAGTGTTGTAATTCGGTGGTAATGTATAGTATAGTGAATGGTCGGGGCGCTAGTGGGCTACGGAACTAATGGCAACTGGGTCATGGAATAAGGGAGAGCTAAGGCGCATGGAGGAAGTTGTGTGGAGAAACTGGAAAATTAGGAAGAACTCCATGGTAGGTGGAAAGACGCTAGTAGCGGGAATAATGGGAACTAGGGAAGTTGTGGTACAGTGGCCTGAGGTCTCCAGAGGTGAACTCTGGGGGCCGAACACCCACTCTTCAGAAGTAAAGTTCGCCAAAAACAACAATCTGTGCAGATGTTCCGGTGGAAGACGAACATACATAAATAAACATAAACAAACGGTAAACGCACAGCACAATGGTGGTAGCCTGTATAATGTAATGTAACCTCTTCTTCTTCTTCGAAGAGGTTACATTACATTATACAGGCTACCACCATTGTGCTGTGCGTTTACCGTAATGTAATGTAACCTCCTCCTTCTTCTCCACTTTCTCCTTCTCTTTAGGTCTCACGGCTGGTGCTATGTTGGACGTAGGTAAGTAACCTCCTTCTGATGTTGTCTGGATTCGATATTTCGATTCGATACTGTAAAACTTCATTCGATATCCCGATATTATCGAATTCTTGATATCGATACAAATATCGGAAGTATCGAAACAAATGTATCGGTAATATACGAATTACTAATATCGGTAATATAGGAACGTCACTACGCACAATAGTATCGTTGGGTTGACTGACTCGGAGGGTGAAGTCAACTATAACGGAACTGATTTATTAGGGTTCATGCAAACTCTCCATTTGCGACACCAGCTTTCTACCTGCTGAATGAAGCGTTCAATGGTGTATTCAGCCTGGAGAACGTCCCCGGTCTTGCATAAGCTCCGTTCCAGCTAGTCACCGCGGTTGAACTGAGCATGCGCAGTAGTGATTTACTCGTGAACCGCTGTTCCAGCCAACAAACCGGGTCTAACCGCAGTTGGCAACCGCTGTTCCAGCCTACCAGCACGGTTCAGCCAGGTTGAACCGTGGTTGAACTGTGATTGAGTTTTACCAAAAAGCAGTTGAAATTTTTATATTCTCCATAGTATGATTATTAACAGTGGCAAGCTGGGAGTTGCACTGACAACCTTCGGTTGCCAACTAGTTTAGAGTCAGATAAACAACCCAGGAATTTCTCCAAAGCTTCACCGGTTTGAAAACTCCCTTCTCAAAATTCGATCAATTTACTAAGCGTGAAGATGAACTGATTTAAACACAAATGAAAATCGCAGAATTCACACGAATCCGTTGAAAACATGTAGTTGGAAACTACTCCAAAGGAAATGGTATTTTTTGAAGACATTTAAAAAAGGTAAATTTATTTTATGAAAATTTCATTTAATGATACGCCTCATTACCAGCAGCACAATATGAGGGATCTTGGTATTTTCACAAAACTAATATCAATTTCAAGTGTAGATAAAGATTTCGCCAAAATCACAGCTCCCACTAAAGTAAGGTGCGATGACTGCCGTTCCCCTGTTCTCGATCTTTTTGTTCGACCGCTCTGGGGGATATTTATTTATTTATTTATTATGTTACATTAGTATGTAATAACATAATATGTAACATAATAAATAAATAAATAAATAAATATCCCCCAGAGCGGTCGAACAAAAAGATCGAATATAAAGAATATTATTCTTTATACACAAATAATGTCAAATTAACAAATCTCCCAACATTATTGTGGGCAATAGGCATAAGCCTGTGTCGCCACACAAGAGCTGCGCCAAACTTGATTAATCTTAATTATTTACATTTCTCTCATGAATAATAACTTAATAAACATCAATTTTCTATATATACATACTAAAAATGATATTTTCTACCTCCGTAATGCCTATTTTTATCAACCACTCATATATCTTCTTTTTATATACATTACGGGCGTATTGTAGTGGGGACCTAAGTGGAGAATCCTCCGCACGATGAACCATATATATATGGTATATAAGTTATAGTACCCGACCTACCATTACTGCTGACGCAGCCATGCACACTATAAAACCAACGTGGGCAGGCCCCGAGCCTTCAGTTCTCGGCCTGCTACTGTAACCGACCGACCCTGTGTGTGTTCCGCGTAATTTGTTCCAAGTGTTCCAATAACTTTATTGTCACAATTTAAAGTCTGTGTAATTCCGTGAATAAAGTTCGTTTCGCCTAAATTCATTTCAACCTTTTTTAAAAAGCCGACTCCTAAAGAACCTACCCTAACTGGCGCAAGTCTTGGAAGGACATATTTGAAGACCCAGTTTCGACTCGCAAATTATCCGCGTAGTGTTTTCGCGATAATCGTCGAACTCTTCAAGTGTCCGGAGTGCTTTCGAAAAGGATTGAGTGTAGTTCGTCCTGACCACCAGGACGAAGGACTACCGAACACGGAACACAGGAACGAACGCAAGAACAACAACCGGAACCACCAGGTATACTATCGAACAGTAGTAAGCCAGACTCCTAGGGTACCTGTAAGCAGTTAGACTTATATAGGTCCCTAGCCCGATCACGCCCAGATCGGTTTTCAAAGTCTTCATTTCCGTCTGCCCTGACCCTTGAAGCCAAGCACGCCCCGCTTGTAGAAATAAGTAACAAGGAAAAGAAAAGTAACAAGTAACAAGGAAAAGTAACAAGGAAAGTAACAAGGAAAAGGAAACTAAATAAATTCCAAGTAATAAAAAAAAAATAATAATAAAATAAAAATAAAAATAAATAAATAAAATAAATAACCTTTTATTTCAACGTGCGAAGGATCGCAACAAGAATAATACTTTAGAATTGAAATCGTCAACGTGCGAAGGATTTCATCATATCTCGAGCGAAGCTCACCTTAGCAAAAAGAAAACCTCCCACGCAGTCCATCTCCGCCTCTCATCTCATCACTCTTATCTACAACTCTTCAGCTGACTCCCAGCCTTTTAAACTCGACCTTCGACGTCATCTTCAATTAAACCTTCTTCATTTAAATTTAAGCCATATTATTCTGTCTAAATTGTTAGTACGTAAGGAACTTTATTCACTTTATATTTTTCAGGAACCTAATTACCTATTTTTGCCTAACCTAATTACTTCAATTTAAATTGAAAATTTAAAAATTTTCTTTTAACTGTACAGGGTTGTCCAAAATTCCGAAATCAATTAAATTACCCCGTTCGAGGCCCGATCCATACATAGATTGGTTTAACTCTATTCGTAGGCCCGAACAATCACCAACAATGGAAGGTCTTGCTGACATTTCTGCCCAAGGGACCTCTGACCAAACTCCCATCCAGAGAAAACCTACAATTCCATCCCCTTTCTCTGAAATTCCCCCACTAAAGGAATCTCATTTCGCTCTCCTCCCAGAATTTAACGCTCGAGACCCCCTTGTATTAACAAGATTCATCTCCGTCAGTGATAAACTGTTTGATCACTTTTTCGACAAAACGGGTCGGAATACCTTCCAAAATGACCTGTTGTTCGAAGGGGTACTTTCGAGAATTAAGGGTGATGCTGCAAGACGGGTTTTCGCAGCAGATCCTAAAAATTGGGAAGAACTCCGGAAGGTATTGTTGGAGTCGTACGGTGACCGTCGGGACAAGTTTACCTTAACAACAGAACTTGCCCGCCTCAGCCAAAAACAGGGTGAAACCTGTTTTGAATTCCATACACGGCTGGAAACCGTCCTAAACAACATTATTGCTGCGCTCCAGAAGGAACAGAGCTCGCACGAACTTATATCTTTCGTGCAAGGGCTGGCCTTGCGTGTCTTTATCACAGGACTGGAGGACTCGGTAGGATCGTTGATCCGAGCGAGAAGTCCGAACTCCCTGGCGGAGTGCATCGCAATCCTGTCCAATGAGTTCCAATTCCGGAACAAACCAAAACCAGGTCCACCATCCAAACCTAGTAATCCCCAAGCTAACAGCGGACCTTGGCGACCCTCCTACCAAACTCAACACCCCAGACCACCCTTCCAATACCCGAGACCACCCTTCCAATACCCCAGACCGCCCTTCCAACAACAACCCTATAAACCTAACAATTTCGGCCAAAACTCCCCTAGAAAACCCTATCAGGGTCAGTACAAAACAAATTTTCAGTCTAGACCACAAGGAAACACGTATACCCTAGATGCGTGTGACCAAACAGAATGCGAAGGTGAACAGGACGAAAAAGTACGTGAAAAGGTAACAGGTTATTATGTGTATGATCCATTTTTACAGGCACCGGTATATTACGACACCGAATTAATGCAGAAATTTGAGGATTTAAACATGCGAGAATCAGGAATCGAATCTGAACAGGAAACTAGTTCTTTTTTAGAAGAAGGCCACGATCAAACCCAAACCCAGTCTTAACTAAATTAACCCCCAACCTAACTAAATTTGCTCCCATCCAAACTAAATTTGCTTCCAATCAAACTAAATTTGCTCCCAACCAAACTAAAATTGCTTCCAATCAACCTAAATTTGCTTCAAACCAAACTAAATTTGCTCCCAACCAAACGCAAAAATCTGAAGTCATTGAATTTAATCACATTTCAAATGAACTACCTTTTATAATTTGTCCAAAAACCGGAATGAAATTTCTTGTAGACACAGGTTCCACTAGGTCCTTCATTTTATCCGAAATCGCAAATAAATATTTCAACAAAAAATTGAAACCTGCCACTGGCGTAGTAGTCACAGCTCACGGAGATTCACAAATCACCCAATTAGCCATGCTCCCCTGCGGTGAACTCTTCAATCAGAAAAACCTGAATCTTCCTTTTAGACTATTCGACTTTCATACCAAATTTCAGCTGCTCTTAGGACTGGACAATTTGAAAGCTCTTAAAGCGTCCGTCGACTTGGAAAATAACCTTCTTAGGACACCTCAGGTCAACATCCCCCTTTACTTTTCAACTGGATGCCTCTGTCCAAAGGGAAGAGTAGAATCATTCCTAATTGACGCGAGGTCTATCCAACAAGTCAAGGTAGAAGTTGATAATATAGAAAACGGTGAAGCCTTAATCGACTCGATATCCTTCCCAGGATTGCAAATCCCAACTTGCATTGTCCATGTAGAAAACTCTCAGGCTTTCGTTCATGTGACTAATCAACAGGAAGAACCAGTAAGGTTGTATTTAAACCATCCGTTGAATGCTGAACCAATTCCAGAAGGCCAGTTTAACGATTCGGAACCAACCCTAAATAATCTTGATAGCTCCCCAAAAAATTATAGACGTCAAAAGCGATGGATTGACTTTTCAAAGTTTCGACTTGACCACTTGAATCTAGAAGAAGAAAAAGCCATTAAAAGTCTAATTCTTGACTATGCGGATCTTTTCCAAGAGGATGAAGGCCCCCTGACCTTCACGAATGAGGTAAAACACCACATTCGTACCAAGGACGAAATTCCCATCTTCATCAAACCTTACAGGTATCCTCACGTATATAGGGAAGAAGTGGCAAAGCAAATTGATAAACTACTTGCTCAGAAAATCATCCGCCCTTCCAACTCCCCTTATAACGCTCCCCTTTGGATTGTACCAAAGAAAATGGATGCGTCCGGAAAGACGAAATTCCGCCTTGTCATTGACTTTCGAAAACTCAACGAGGCCACGATTTCTGATCGATTTCCGCTCCCCAACATTTCGGAGCTTCTGGACAAACTTGGCCGTTGCAGTTATTTTTCAACTCTAGATTTGGCTCAAGGATTCCATCAGATCGAACTAGATGAGCAATCCATTCCCAAAACAGCCTTTTCCACTGAAACTCAGCATTATGAATATTTAAGGATGCCTTTTGGCTTGTGCAATGCCCCAGCTACTTTTCAGCGAATGATGAATAATTGTTTGAGAGGGTTGAATAATGAGATATGTCTGGTTTATCTAGACGACATCCTTATATTCTCAACTAGCCTTCAAGAGCATATTGTTCGTTTGAGACAGACTTTCGATCGTCTGCGGAAAGCCAACCTTAAAATTCAGCCTGACAAAACCGAGTTTCTTAAAAGAGAGTTGGCGTACCTAGGCCACGTAGTCACTGCCGATGGTGTCAAACCAAACCCGGAGAAGATACGTGCGATAGAAAGCTTTCCAATTCCCCGGAATAGAACTGAAATTAAACGATTTTTGGGACTTCTGGGTTATTACCGTCGATTTATCAAAGGTTTCGCAACCCTCACTAAACCCCTCACCTCCGCTTTAAAGAAAAATAGTAAAATTACGCCTAGTTCACCCGAATTTGAAAAGAGCTTCAAACACTGCACAACCCTCCTTTGTAACGACCCCATCCTACAATATCCAGATTTCCAAAAACAGTTTCGAGTGACATGCGATGCTAGTGATTTTGCCACAGGCGCCGTCCTGAGCCAAGAAATCAATGGTTCGGACCTCCCAATAGCCTATACCAGTAGAACATTGTCGGAAACGGAGAGGAAATACGCTACAAATGAAAAGGAACTCCTAGCCGTACTCAACGCTCTCAAAGCCTTCCGTCCTTACTTGTACGGACAGAAGTTCATTTTATTTACGGATCATAAGCCCCTTCAATGGCTTTTCAATATGAAAGATCCAAACTCCAAATTATACCGATGGAGGTTAAAAATAAGTGACTTCAACTTTGAGATACGATACAAGCCCGGGAATTCAAACCATGTAGCCGACGCTCTTTCCCGAATCGAGCTAAACAACTTGGACTCAGACCCAACAGCTCAGCCCTCCACGCCACCGGTCGATGCAGACCAATTGCTCGAAAACGTTCAACTGGACGAACTTCTTCCCCCTCAGTTAACTACAGAGGAAGAAGATCGAGCAATTGCCGCAATATTGGGAGAATTCTCGCGATCGAGACAAAGGGATCTTGAAGATCACCTGTCCCTTGACGTACAAGCCGAAACTGCTCCTCCCACTATCCAAACATTTACGATCCCCACCAGAGAAGGTCCCGTTAATCATGCAATAAACCAAATAATTTTCAAGTTGGTAACAGCGCTCCCTAGGAAACCCTCTATCAAACGCTTTTTTAATTCCACCAAAACCCGCACCACAGTGGAATTATCTCATTACCACCTAGAGAAGGACGTTGTCGAATTCATTAGGGAATACGTCAGACCCAAGGTCCATTATGGCATCTATTTCCACAATGATCCAGACAACAAATTCTTCCAGAGATTTGCTGCCATTATGACTCGAACCTTCAAGGAATCTGAGCTCTTGATGGCCAAGTTTTCCACATTACTGGAAGATATTGAGTCTGTGGGTGCCTGGTTGAGATAGAGGAAACACGGAAACTGTGGGAACACCTTTGACAATCTTTATTCACGAAAGAATAAGTACAACGGAATGAATGATTTGAAACGTGCTGAAGGCAAGTGAAAAAGATAACTGATAACTGAGATTGGTTGGTTTGTCCTGGACCCGGGTTGAGTGATGGTGGACGGGTTGAGTGATGGAGGACGCCACACCACTCCCCCCTTAGGAAATGTCAAAGTCCCTCAGGGTTGATGGGAAACGAACATCTCTCCCACTGCGAGTAGTGGGTGGTTCACTCTGACCAGGGGTTGGCTCACTTGAGTGAGCTGCCTGAGGCTCTGCTGGACTAACCGGCTCTTGCTCTCCCAGAGGTCTGAGTGCATCAGGCGGGAGCTGGCTGGATTGCTGTGACGTGGAGCTGTGTGTCTGACGAGAGGATTGTAGGTCCTCTTGCAGCATGAATGCGGGCTTCAGCCGATCACGTGAAACTGTGACTCGGGACTGTCCTACCAGGATATCAAAAGTCTTGGAGGTCCTTCTTAAGACTTGATAAGGTCCAGTGTACGGGCGATGCAGGCTAGGACGTACGCCATCATATCGAAGGTAGACGTGGGACGATGTCTCCAGTGCAGGATTTGCAAAAGGCTTTTCCTTGGAGTGCCATGCTGTTGCAGTGGGCCGAAGTTGCGCAAACATCTGTCGTAACTTTTCAGCATATTCAGCCGTAGGTGTAGTATCCACAGTGGAATTGGTCAGGAAATCTCCTGGTAGCCTGAGGGAGCTTCCATACACAAGTTCTGCTGGAGTAGCATTGATGTCTGGCTTGAAAACATTGCGAAGGCCAAGCAGTACAATGGGCAGTTCCTCATACCAGCGTTCACGCGAATCTCCTAGGCGGCTCATGAGAGCTGCCTTAATTGAGCGGTGTGAACGCTCAACTAATCCGTTGCATTGAGGATGATAGCTGGTAGTGAACCGAAGTTCAATTCCCAGTAGAGTGGCAACATCACGGAAGAGGGAAGACTGGAAGGAGCGCCCTCTGTCAGAAACTAGATATAACGGTGTGCCAAATCTTGCTATCCAGTTGTTGAAGAATGTGTGAGCGATGGTGATTGCAGTTTGATCGGCCATGGGAGTTGCTTCCACCCAGCGTGTGAATCTGTCAACACAAGTTAGAAGGTAGGAGTGCCCATGAGATGTAGGGAGAGGACCTACAACGTCAATGTGGACATGAGCAAATCTTTCGTCAGGTTTGAGAAATGTGGTTAGTGGAGTCTTCTCATGACGATTCACCTTTGATGTCTGGCAGGGATGACACTGTCGCACCCAGAGTTTGATGTCCCTCTGCATGAAAGGCCATACAAATCGATCTGTGATGATACGTGCAGTTGCACGACCACCAGGATGAGAGATTGAGTGGAAATGTTGGAAGACACCAAATCTCAGATCTGCAGGTACATAGGGTCTGATTTTGCCAGAGGATGTGTCACAGTAGAGAGTGCAGTTGTCCATTTGAAGTTGTTGGAGTCTGAGACTGGATGTGGTAGATCTCAAGAGGTCTTGCAGCTGCTGATCAGTGTCTTGTGCCAAAGCCATATCAGCAGGTTGGATGGAGCACTTTAAAATGGCTTCAATGCGTGAAAGAGCATCTGCTGGAGAGTTATTGGCACCAGTCACATGGTTGATGTTAGTGGAATATTGACTGATGAACGACAAATGGCGAATTTGCCTAGGCGACAAGTTGCCTTGGGGCTTGGTAAATGCGTAGATGAGTGGACGATGATCAGTGTAAATGGCAAAATCCCTTCCTTCAAGCATATAGGAGAACTGCATGACTGTTGCGTAAATTGCTAGCAATTCTCGGTCATAACAAGAGTAGTTGCGTTCTGCTGGTGTCAGTTTCCGGGAAAAATATGCTAAGGGTTGGAATTGACCACTCTTGGACTGATGTACCACACCACCAATTGAGGTATTTGAGGCATCAGTCATGATGGAGAGAGGAGCATGCGGATCTGGAAAAACGAGGAGTGTGTCAGAGAGCAAGGCATGTTTACAACATTCAAATGCGTCTGACATCTCAGGAGTCCACTCAATGATTTGGCGGTCGTTCTTCTTGGATGAAATGTGTAAGGGAGCTTGAATTGCAGCAAGGCGAGGACAGAATCGGTGGTAAAAGTTTAACATACCCAGAAAGCGTTTGAGATCAGTTACTGTGGAAGGCTTTGGGTATGTAGAAATTGCAGTCACCTTTTCCTTCATGGGAGAGATACCTTTAGGTGATATGTGGTAGCCTAAGAAATCGATATGGTCTTGGAGAAACAGGCACTTAGCAGCATTAATGGACAAACCATACTCTTGAAGTCGGCTCAAGACAAGTTCAAGGTGCTGCATGTGTTCTTCACGTGATTTGGAGAAAATCAGCCAGTCATCAATGTAGCAAAAAACAAATGGTAGGTCCCTACTGATGGAGTCGACAAAACGCTGAAAGGTTTGTGAGGCGTTTCTTAGGCCATAGGGCATCCTGAGGAATTCAAAAGAACCAAAGGGTGTGGTTACAGCTGTTTTTGGAATGTCGCTAGGATGGACTGGGATCTGTAAAAATGCTTTGGCTAAATCAATCTTGGAGAATACTGTACAACCATGGAGGTTAGAGGTACAATCTTGAAGATTGGGTACTGGATACCGGTCTGGGACTGTCTGGGAGTTCAGCCTACGAAAATCTCCACAGGGTCGCCAGTCACCACACTTCTTCCTGACAAGGTGTAGTGGGCTGGCCCAAGGACTGCTAGATGGGCGGCATATACCCATCTGTAGCATAAATTCAAATTCCTCCTTGGCTGCTTTGAGCTTGTCTGCAGGAAGGCGTCGTGGACGTGCATAACATGGAGGACCAGTCGTCTCTATGTGATGAAAAACTGAATTTTGGTTAAATTTTGAATTTGAATCATGGCGGGAAGTCGAATATTTGGTTAACAGTGAGGTAACTTCATGAGGTAGCAATAGTCCTGGAGCCGAGGCCGAAAATGGGTGTTCATTTTAGGAGAAGGTTTGATATAAAATTATGAAAATCTAGTCAATTCTGAGTAAGAAAATCCAAGTCTGCCATTTCAAAGCGGTTGCTTTCAAAAATGGCAGCCATTTAAAAAGTGACGAAAACGCACAAACATGACCTGTCTTTAGGATGGATGGAACTTTTATAGATGATAGATTATGTCCAAACATAGATGTTTTCACCAGTCTGCCACTTTCAACCGGTTGAAAATGCGTGGCAGACTCAATTTCAAAAATTGCATTTTCCGGGTGTAAAATTTACAGTATTTGGGACGCCTCAAATTTTCACACATGATTATATATGCTCAAATAAGGAGTTTGAGACTTGTCTGTCAATCTAAAGCAGTTGAAAAGTAATGGCAGACTTGAATTGAAATATTGCCAAATTTGGTGATAAATTTCATCAGTTTTAGGAAGATTCAAATTTCAATACGTTAAAGTACCTGTGGTATGAGAGCAATAGACCATGGTCTGCCTTGCCTAGCCAGTTGCTTTCTACCGACAGACTGAAATGCAAAAATTGCCAAATTACTGATCAAAATTTTGTGATTTTAGGATGCTTCAAATTTCGGCTCAACATTGATCTCCTGCAATAAGACTGAAAAAGAGTAGTCTGCCTTCAGTAACCCGTTGTTTAAGTTAGGCAGACTGAAATTGAAAAATTGCAATTTTCAAGGTCAAAATGAATGTATTTTGGGAAAGTTGTAATTTTGGCATGTGATACTAGCATGTTAGTGTAAACTTTTTGACGCAGTCTGCCATCAATATTCCGCTGCCTTCTGGCGGCAGACTGAACTCAAACGTGGGAAAACAGAAATAATTTCAATTATTGACCATTTTTATGGTAAAAATGCATCTTCTTTAGGACGATTCAAATTTTGGCACATGATACTACATTGTAAGAAGAAACTTTGTGACATGGTCTGCCATCAATATCCAACTGATTTTTTCGGCAGACCAACAATATTAGGTAAACTACAGTCTAGAAATTTTAACCGTCAGTCGGGGATAGACCACATTGCAATATTCACTCGGTTTCTCATCTGTAAAATTGTTTAAATAATACCTTTTTGTAATAATACAAATAAAATTTTGATGCTGAGCTATTGACTTGAAATTTTAAAAATAGGTCAGAACTGGATCACAATGCAATATTCACTCGGTTTTTTGTCTGTAAAATTGTTTAAATAATACCTATTTGTTTAAACAAATGAAATTTTGATGATGAGCTACATACTTGAAATTTTAAATATAGGTCAGAAATGGATGACATTTCAATATTCACTCGGTTTTGGTTTATTATCTTCGATAATGAACCATTGGAATCGCCCAAAGAAAAAATTTGTTTAACCCCCCCTCAAAATTTGTTGGTTTACGTTTCAAGATACGTAGATTCAGAAAATCGAATAAAAAAAAATCCGTCCGTCCGCCGTACGCCGTACGCCGTCCGCCGTACGCCGTCCGCGCCACTTTGCCCAGTTAGCGTTGAGTTAAAATTACGAAATTTTTTTTATGGGTTTCGACCAACCCCACAATGGTCCTCGAAACTTTTCAGAACCCTAGGTCAAGGGTAAGGGGTTCAAAACAAATTTTGAAAATTTGAAAATCTCATATCTCGAAAAATTCATATAGAACGGTATGTTTTTTATTTCATGTTTAGATAGAGTTTGTTCCGTAGAATTTTTTAAGACCATCCGCAGCTTTGTACGACCAGCCGTTCGTTCACAATGACGGCTCAAAGATTGTGCCTCACAACACGATCGTGACTCAAACTGTTGAAAGACAGGTCCATTTTCATACTAACAAGCTCTTTGGAACATCATATGGCTTAAGTGATGTCGAGTTTGTTGTTCTGAGGTGCGTTTCGTGCTACTGAAATGAAGGTAATTTCGAATGTTTGTTGGTAGGTACTTCTTTTATAGAAAAATTATTACCGACGTAGTATTAAAAACCCCAGAATTATATCGTATTAATTGATCATAATTAATAATAATTATTATTAATAATTAATACGAATTATTAATACCTAACAATAAATTATAATAATTTTCACTAGATACTTGATAAAATTGTTAATAATTAGTGATAATTGATAATAATAATTAATCTAACATTTAGGATATAGACATTCAGACCTAGTGATCTAGACAGAAGGGTGATCTGTACAAAGAAGATAATGAACCGTTGTGTCAAGAATTTGCAGAGTTTTGGTTTATTATCTTCGATAATGAACCATTGGAATCGCCCAAAGAAAAAATTTTTTTAACCCCCCCTCAAAATTTGTTGTTTTACGTTTCAAGATACGTAGATTCAGAAAATCGAATAAAAAAAACTCTGCAAATTCTTGACACAACGGTTCATTATCTTCTTTGTATAGATCACCCTTCTGTTTAGATCATTAGGTCTAAATGTCTAGATCCTAAATGTTAGAATAATTATTATTATGAATAATCACTAATTATAATTAATTTTATCAAGTACCTAGTGAAAATGATTATAATTTATTGTTAGGTATTAATCATTTGTATTTATTATTAATAATTATTATGATTAATTAATACGATATAATTCTGGGGTTTTTAATACTACGTCGGTAATAATAATTATTATTCTATAAAAGAAGTACCTACCAACAAACATTCGAAATTACCTTCATTTCCGTAGCACGAAACGCACCTCAGAACAACAAACTCGACATCACTTAACCCATATGATGTTCCAAAGAGCTTGTTAGTATGAAAATGGACCTGTATTTCAACAGTTTGATTCACGATCCAGTAGTGAGGCACAATCTTTGAGCCGTCATTGTGAACGAACGGCTGGTCGTACAAAGCTGCGGATGGTCTTAAAAAATTCTACGGAACAAACTCTATCTAAATATGAAATAAAAAACATACCGTTCTATATGAATTTTTCGAGATATGAAATTTTCAAAATTTCAAAATTCGTTTTGAACCCCTTCCCCTTGACCTAGGGTTATGAAAAGTTTCGAGGACCATTGTGGGGCTGGTCCAAACCCAGAAACCAAATTTCGTAATTTTAGCTCAACGCTAACTGGGCAAAGTGGCGCGGACGGCGGACGGCGGACGGCGTACGGCGTACGGCGTACGGCGTACGGCGTACGGCGGACGGACGGATTTTTTTTTATTCGATTTTCTGAATCTACGTATCTTGAAACGTAAACCAACAAATTTTGAGGGGGGGTTAAAATTTTTTTTTCTTTGGGCGATTCCAATGGTTCATTATCGAAGATAATAAACCAAAAATCCGTCCGTCCGCCGTACGCCGTCCGCCGTACGCCGTCCGCGCCACTTTGCCCAGTTAGCGTAGAGTTAAAATTACGAAATTTTTTTTATGGGTTTCGACCAACCCCACAATGGTCCTCGAAACTTTTCAGAACCCTAGGTCAAGGGGAAGGGGTTCAAAACGAATTTTGAAAATTTGAAAATTTCATATCTCGAAAAATTCATATAGAACGGTATGTTTTTTTATTTCATATTTTGATAGAGTTTGTTCCGTAGAATTTTTTAAGACCATCCGCAGCTTTGTACGACCAGCCGTTCGTTCACAATGACGGCTCAAAGATTGTGCCTCACAACACGATCGTGACTCAAACTGTTGAAATACAGGTCCATTTTCATACTAACAAGCTCTTTGGAACATCATATGGCTTAAGTGATGTCGAGTTTGTTGTTCTGAGGTGCGTTTCGTGCTACGGAAATGAAGGTAATTTCGAATGTTTGTTGGTAGGTACTTCTTTTATAGAAAAATTATTACCGACGTAGTATTAAAAACCCCAAAATTATATCGTATTAATTAATCATAATTAATAATAATTGTTATTAATAATAAATACGAATTATCAATACCTAACAATAAATTATAATAATTTTCAGTAGGTACTTGATAAAATTGTTAATAATTAGTGATAATTGACAATAATAATTAATCTAACATTTAGGATCTAGACATTTAGACCTAGTGATCTAGACAGAAGGGTGATCTGTACAAAGAAGATAATGAACCGTTGTGTCAAGAATTTGCAGAGTTTTTGGTTTATTATCTTCGATAATGAACCATTGGAATCGCCCAAAGAAAAAAATTTTTTAACCCCCCCTCAAAATTTGTTGGTTTACGTTTCAAGATACGTAGATTCAGAATATCGAATAAAAAAAAATCCGTCCGTCCGCCGTCCCCCGTCCGCCGTCCGTGGCACTTTGCCCAGTTAGCGTTGAGCTAAAATTACGAAATTTGGTTTCTGGGTGTGGACCAGCCCCACAATGATCCTCGAAACTTTTCATAACCCTAGGTCAAGGGGAAGGGGTTCAAAACGAAATTTAAAATTTCTACAATGTCATATCTCCAAATATTTAACTGAACCGTGTAAGTTTTAGTTCACTTTTGAATGACCCAAAAAATTACGAATGTTTTAAGACCAATTGGATTTTTGTGCGACCAGCCGTTCGTTCACAGTGACCGCGCAAAGGTCTAGGAAAAACACTAAACTTTCGCGTCGAAAACGGCCGTTATGTGACCCAACCCCCAGACGCCCAGAATAAAACTACCTTTTTTCATCTTCCCGGTAAACTACAGTCTAGAAATTTTAACCGTGAGTCGGGGATAGACCACATTGCAATATTCACTCGGTTTCTCATCTGTAAAATTGTTTAAATAATACCTTTTTGTAATAATACAAATTAAATTTTGATGATGAGCTAGATCCTTGAAATTTTAAATATAGGTCAGAAATGGATGACATTTCAATATTCACTCGGTTTGTATGACATGGTATGAGTATGGTATGGTATATTATTGTATGTATGATTTGGTATAATACAGTTTGGTATGATAGGAAAGAAATTCGTGTGGTATGGTATGAGTACGGTGAGAATATGGTATGGTGCCGATTTGCAATACAGTCTGGTATAGACAGAAGGGTGATCTGCACAAGGAAGATAATAAACCGTTGTGTCAAGAATTTGCAGAGTTTTTCTCATTGCAAACCTGTTCATTGTGTACCCAAGATCCTTCCCTAAAAGACCTGGCAGCGGGAAATATTATTCAACATGGTTTGAAAAGGGAAAAACAAGTTTTGTAAAAAATCCCAATGCTCTAGGTAGTAGTCGATACCAGTGACCAACATTTTCTTCAGTAGTCGACATGGTTTTGCACTAGTAGTCGACCTACATGTGTTAGAAGTCGACAGTATCACTTGAGTCAGTAGTCGACAGGTTTCGTCATTCCATCGTTTTCGAATTTTACGACATCTAAATAAAACACATTCAACTGTGAATCGGAACTTGAAAATAGATTAATAAGATGTACCTAATGAAGTTATCAGACTTTTTATTTGCAAACAGCTCATTATCAGTCTCAAATTTCAATAAGTACTTAAGTAAAAAGGTATGAAAACTATAGTCGAAAACTCATTGTCAGAAAATTGACATTACAGTTGGGCTTAGGTACCTATTTACACATTTTTTTGACATTTTCATGTCTTTGCTTTGGCACATAAACTGAAACGGGAAAAATTTGTTCCCTTGATTCACCCTTTCCCTCAGATCACGTCAGATCACAAGCGACCGGCGGGAAATTACGTCAGATCCTATGACGCACGAGCGTATGACGTAAGACGGCTGGCAGGAGGCCAACTAGTACGTCAGAGCCTATGACGCACGAGCGTATGACGTAAGACGGCTGGCAGGATAACTAGTGCGTCAGAGCCAATGACGCACAAGCGTATGACGTAAGACGGCTGGCAGGTGGCCAACAAGTACGTCAGAGCCTATGACGCACGAGCGTATGACGTAAGACGGCTGGCAGGAGACCAACAAGTGCGTCATAGCCTATGACGCACGAGCGTATGACGTAAGACGGCTAGCAGGAGGCCAACAAGTACGTCAGAGCCTATGACGCACGAGCTTATGACGTAAGACGGCTGGCAGGATAACTAGTGCGTCAGAGCCAATGACGCACAAGCGTATGACGTAAGACGGGTGGCAGGTGGCCAACAAGTACGTCAGAGCCTATGACGCACGAGCGTATGACGTTAGACGGCTAGCAGGAGGCCAACAAGTACGTCAGAGCCTATGACGCACGAGCGTATGACGTAATACGGCTGGCAGGAGCCAACTAGTGCGTCATACGACGAGACCTTTTATGTCTCTGCGCCCCCTGTCACACCCACACCGCGTACCTCGTACTTCATTTTGGTTTATTATCTTCGATAATGAACCATTGGAATCGCCCAAAGAAAAAAAAATTTTAACCCCCCCCTCAAAATTTGTTGGTTTACGTTTCAAGATCGAATTAAAAAAAATCCGTCCGTCCGCCGTACGCCGTCCGCGGCACATTGCCCAGTTAGCGTTGAGTTAAAATTACGAAATTTTTTTTATGGGTTTCGACCAACCCCACAATGGTCCTCGAAACTTTTCATAACCCTAGGTCATGGGGAAGGGGTTCAAAACGAATTTTGAAAATTTGAAAATCTCATATCTCGAAAAATTCATATAGAACGGTATGTTTTTTATTTCTTTTTCTTTACATGGGCTTTCCACCTCAGCTTGCAGTCGAGAGTCATGCCAATGTATTTCGCCTCGTCCGCTTAAGGTACTGTTTGTGAGTTAATATTAACTTATTAAATTTTAATGGGATTACGTATGTCTTCAGATTCGTGAAGTTTATATGGATAGGTTTCGTTTCGTTCAACTTCTTCCTAATCGCTTCGTCCATTTTAGGACGTAATGCGAGATTGCAATTCTGACTTCGCCGTCGTGTTCAGCGGTGAAATGTCCAAATTTCGGATGCAATGTGGCGATAAATAAATAATCAAAATTGTTGGAAAAGTAAACAAAATAATGTTATTTCTGGATTCGGTTGATGTTACCAATGTACAATGGAAAATAACTAAACTTGCCTAAATCTATGGCCATAGAAAAAAAAACTCCCTTCTGTCTATACCAGACTGTGTTGCAAATCGGCACCATACCATATTCTCACCGTACTCATACCATACCATACGAATTTCTTTCCTATCATACCATACTGTACTATACCAAATCATACATACAATAATATATATAAACCTATATATAATACCTATATTTAAAATTTCAAGTATGTAGCTCATCATCAAAATTTCATTTGTTTAAACAAATAGGTATTATTTAAACAATTTTACAGACAAAAAACCGAGTGAATATTTCATTGTGATCCAGTTCTGACCTATTTTTAAAATTTCAAGTCAATAGCTCAGCATCAAAATTTAATTTGTATTATTACAAAAAGGTATTATTTAAACAATTTTACAGATGAGAAACCGAGTGAATATTGCAATGTGGTCTATCCCCGACTGACGGTTAAAATTTCTAGACTGTAGTTTACCTGGAAGATGAAAAAAAGGCAGTTTTATTCTGAGCGGCTACCCGGGACCCACCTAACGGCCGTTTTCGACGCGAAGTTTAGTGTTTTCCCATTCTGTTTTCTGCTTCTCCCTTGTTTCATTTATAAATTAAAGATATTTTCAACAGTCGGTCATGAAGGAAAATGGATGTAGAAAAAATTACTTGCAGCTAATAAAGGTGTTGAGGGATGGCAAATTGTAACATATTATGTAAGTAAGATACCTAATATTGTTTGTCTGCCGAAAAAATCAGTTGGATATTGATGGCAGACCATGTCACAAAGTTTCTTCTTACAATGTAGTATCATGTGCCAAAATTTGAATCGTCCTAAAGAAGATGCATTTTTACCATAAAAATGGTCAATAATTGAAATTATTTCTGTTTTCCCACGTTTGAGTTCAGTCTGCCGCCAGAAGGCAGCGGAATATTGATGGCAGACTGCGTCAAAAAGTTTACACTAACATGCTAGTATCACATGCCAAAATTACAACTTTCCCAAAATACATTCATTTTGACCTTGAAAATTGCAATTTTTCAATTTCAGTCTGCCTAACTTAAACAACGGGTTACTGAAGGCAGACTACTCTTTTTCAGTCTTATTGCAGGAGAACAATGTTGAGCCGAAATTTGAAGCATCCTAAAATCACAAAATTTTGATCAGTAATTTGGCAATTTTTGCATTTCAGTCTGCCGGTAGAAAGCAACTGGCTAGGCAAGGCAGACCATGGTCTATTGCTCTCATACCACAGGTACTTTAACGTATTGAAATTTGAATCTTCCTAAAACTGATGAAATTTATCACCAAATTTGGCAATATTTCAATTCAAGTCTGCCATTACTTTTCAACTGCTTTAGATTGGCAGACAAGTCTCAAACTCCTTATTTGGGCATATATAATCATGTGTGAAAATTTGAGGCGTCCCAAATACTGTAAATTTTACACCCGAAAAATGCAATTTTTGAAATTGAGTCTGCCACGCATTTTCAACCGGTTGAAAGTGGCAGACTGGTGAAAACATCTATGTTTGGACATAATCTATCATCTATAAAAGTTCCATCCATCCTAAAGACAGGTCATGTTTGTGCGTTTTCGTCACTTTTTAAATGGCTGCCATTTTTGAAAGCAACCGCTTTGAAATGGCAGACTTGGATTTTCTTACTCAGAATTGACTAGATTTTCATAATTTTATATCAAACCTTCTCCTAAAATGAACACCCATTTTCGGCCTCGGCTCCAGGACTACAAGGTACCTATGGTCGAGATTCCCATGGTTTTGCAATTGACTGTGTTTGCTGGCATAACTAGGGTGGTATTTGAATCAATCAGTCTTGAATTCTTGATGTCCACCAATAATCCGAAGTGTCGGAGAAAATCGCTGCCAAGAATGGGGCGGTTAACATCGGCAATTGTAAAAATAAATGGAAAAATGCGACGTAACCCTAAATCTAAATGCAAAAGACGCTCACCATACGTTTTTATAACAGTATTATTGGCAGCAAAGAGCGTAGTGAGCGAAATGTTGTTGAGATCAGTGCGTTGCGGTGGTATAAGGCTGATATCGGCGCCAGTGTCGACAAGGAAAGTTAAATTTGAGCGCTTGTCGCATATGACTAGGCGGCGTGACGTCACCCCATCCCCGATTGCCGCTAGGTCGAGGATGTTTGATCGTTTCCCGATTTGTTTTTTAAAAAATTACAAGGGGCTCTGCACTTGCGTGCACGATCCTTATACTGCAGATGATACGAACAAATGGGGTCCATATTTGAATTTTGCGTCAAATTACGATTGAAATTTGAATTGGATCGGGATCTGGATCGTTGAGATGAGAGATGTTCTACGGCTTTGGTCAGCGATTCAACTTGTTGACACAATTTAGTCAGTAACTCACTTTGAGTAGGGGAGTTGACGCCAGATGGGGTAGAAATAGCGTAGATATTTGGTACATCGACTGAACGAATTCTGTCAGCCATCTCAGCTAGTTTTGTAAGGTCATTCGTGTCACTTACTTGTAAGATCTGCTGTGTGTGTGGAGGGAGTTTCTTAAGCCAAATACTACGTACGAGCTGGGTAGGTACTGTGGGGCCGGCGAGACGTTGAAATTCCCTCAAGAGTTGAGACGGTAAACGATCTCCGATCTCAATATTGCCGAGAAGTTTATTGAGTTTATCTTCGTCGGTTTCGCCGAATCGTTTTATTATTGCCTGTTTGACGTTTTCGTAGTCCCGTTTGGCGGGGTCGCGGAGGACGTCAGCGATTTCGCGCAGGTGCTCAGGCTGAATTTTTGCCAAAATGTGGTTCAGTTTTGTCTCACTACGGGTAATCCGCGGATGAGCTGTTTCGAATTGCGCTTCGACACTGATGAACCACAGTTCAGGGTCAGGGTACCAAAATTGTGGTAGTTGGACGCCCACGTGCGAAATATATTCCGTCGTCGGTGGATTGACGTCCGAATCCGGGAAGGGAGAATCCGTTTTCTCGTCTGTCATGATTGAGAACACCCAAAACGAAAAGAAAATAATAGATCACGTCGGGGGTCACCAGTTTGTGGGTGCCTGGTTGAGATAGAGGAAACACGGAAACTGTGGGAACACCTTTGACAATCTTTATTCACGAAAGAATAAGTACAACGGAATGAATGATTTGAAACGTGCTGAAGGCAAGTGAAAAAGATAACTGATAACTGAGATTGGTTGGTTTGTCCTGGACCCGGGTTGAGTGATGGTGGACGGGTTGAGTGATGGAGGACGCCACAAGTCTGAGGACGACGTCCAGGAACTTATTAAGGCTTATCACGTAGGCAAAACCAATCACCGAGGTAGTCCTGAAACTTATGAACACCTTAAACGAAGATACTTCTGGCCCAACCAGAAGAAAACTATCCAGAACTTCGTTAACCAATGCGATGTCTGCCTACGCACCAAATACGAGAGGAATCCCCTTAAAATAAAGTACAATGTAACTCCAACACCGTCCCGGCCCTTCGAAACCTTACATATCGACAAGATAACAATAGATAGGACAAAATTCCTCACAATTTTTGATCCCTTCTCCAAATACGCCCAAATGTACATGGTACCCACCAATACCAGTCTCGATGTGGTTAAAGTCCTCCTGAAATACTTCTCACATCATGGCGTCCCCAAAAAACTTATTTCCGACAACGGAGCCGAATTGAATTCGTCTCTCGTTAAAGAATTATTAACCAACCACAACATTGATATCCATTTTATATCCAGTCAACATCCCGACTCGAATGGTCCCATTGAACGATTCCACTCAACAATTATAGAACATCTTCGGCTTTTGAATTGTCAAGAAGTGTTCAAAAAGGACGACGTAGAGACACGTGTGCATTATGCCCTCATAGCCTATAATAACTCGATTCACTCGGCGACCTCTCTAACTCCCTTTGAAGTAGTTCAAGGTCACATTTCGGACGACTCCCTCCTCAAAGTAAACCTGGAAGAACGCCTTGCTAACGACTATCTCGCAAAACACCGCGAAAAAATGAAAGCCCTCTACCAAAATCTTAAGGAACGTGGCGATCAGCTAAAAGAGAGAATAATAGAAAACAGAAATTCCACCCGGGAGGATCCTCCTGAACTTCCTGACACTGTTTATGTTCAGACCAAACAACTTCAGAGCAAGACAAAACACCGATACAACCCTGAAATCGTAATATCCATTGATGAATTGAGGCACACCGCACAAATACAGCCCCGTCATGCTAATACCCAACAGAAGATTCACATGGCCAATATCAAAAGACCTAGGAAACTTCAAAAACTCCCTAACATAGACTCAAGCTCTTCAAGCTATTCCCCATCGGAAGTCAGTTTCCCCACGACAGACTACCCCCGTGCCAGGGTTCCACCTTCGGAATCTTCCTCTGAGGACAGAGTCCAAGTCCCACCTCAAAATTCTCCCCAAACCGCCACCTTATACTCCGTTCCAGAATACGACCCCACCACCATTACCCAAAACGAAGCCCAACCTAGGCATTCTAGTTTAAAAAACCCCTCAGTAACCAGTTTCACAACCCCCGTCCCTAAACGGAATTGTAAGGACCTCTCAAAATTGCTAGAACAAGTACCTTCTCCTCCGCCATTCGAATCCTCTTCCCAATCTGTTTCCCCTCAAGGACCAGGAAGCCCTCACCCGACCAATTCTCCACGGCCATCAATAACTACTCCTCAACTACCGGCTTATCCCATCAGGAAGCCGAGAAAAGCGCTGCCAATGCCCTCGAAATAGACCTGAAATCGAGATCTATATCTAGAATACCCATCCCCCAAAAACCATACCGATCACCACCGTCCAGCTCCAGTTCCGACTCTAGTTCCTTATCCTCGTTTCAGGACGACACCAATTCACCACGACCCACCTAATCATGGACCGCCAACCTGCTGCCATTATCCTCCTAACGCTTCCGACCTTACTCATGATCCAAGGACTGGAATTCGAAAATATTACATCCAACTTAGGCTTATTACCCATACGACTAGGTTCTGCCCGAATGATCAACCATTATCATACCATCACGCACTACTACCAATTAGGAGAAATACTTGACCAAGTGAACCAAATTAAGACCCATTTCCAGGATATCATCAAAGTAATAGATGAAGATAGCGAACTTCAAAAAGTTGTCCGATCCCGAATTCAAATGATAGAACATATGCTAAAAACTATTGAAGGACGATTGTTTGCATCAACCTTACCCCGCCGTCAGAGGCGAGGATTGTTAAACGGCCTAGGCTCTGTAGTTAAATTCATTACAGGAAACTTAGACGCCAATGACGAGGAAAAATTTAATCAAATTCTTCACCACCTGCATACAAACCAAGAAATACTGTCCCAACAAATTAGTCACCATTACTCAATCAATGAAAAATTTGTCACTGAATTGAATGAAACTATTTCGAATATTAATTACAACCACGACATTTTGGCTTCGGAAATAGAGCGATTGAGGGAAGCAAGCTCCTTTGCAACCCAGGTAGGAAAAGTAGAAAACGCGCTAGAACACAATCAATTGCTATTACAAATAATTTCAGATCTAACCCAAGACATAGAAAATTCGATAACTTTCTGCAAATTAGGTAAACTCCACCCAAGTATTATCAAACCAGAAACCCTACGACAAATCCTTAGGAGTCTTATACCATTCTATGGTAACAGTTTGCCCCTCTTTGAAGAAGAATCACTCTGGGAGATCCAAAATCACATAAAAGTGAAATGCTTCATAAGCTCTGAGGAAATCATCTATTTCTTAGATGTCCCCATCCTCCATACTACTCAGTTCGATTTGATTCTCCTTCAACCACTACCAACCTTCATTCCAAATTTCTATGCTACTATCCTACCCACCACCAAATACGCTCTAAAATCCACAACCGACCTACGATTCCTTAAGAATCCGTGTGAATATGGACGTAACTACTACTTGTGCCAAAATAGTCTTCAGCTAACCAGCGAAAACGACTGCGAGTTAGACATACTCACTAAGGGTTTGAACGGTCGTTGTGATTTAATACAACTAAATCTACAAAACAACCATATAGAACTCCTAGAAGAGGCTAATCGTTACGTCTTCTTATTCCCCTACGAAGATCAGATAAAAATTATTGACCAGGGTAATATACAGTTTAAATCCCTTTTCGGCATCTTCCTCGTTTCCCCAGGCAACAGCACGATAGAATATAGGAACCAAACCTTAACCACCCCATCCACCTATAGTAGCCATACCCCCTCTATGGTCATGTTCCAAAAAACAGTCTTGGGATTTCAACAAGAAACCTACAGCGTTGATGAAACTCAGAAACTTAAAACAACTATCACCTCCTTCAATTCCCATACCTAGTACACGAGAACTTGTATTGAATCACCTTTCCCCTAGCGCCTGGACAATTCTTTTATACGTTGCTCTCATATCATTCTTCGCGTACACTGGATACCGTTTTTATAAACATAGAAGAAACATTCAAATTTCTCGAGATAATGTCTAAAACCAGCTCGAAAATTATGTTGTAAATTGTTCATTTGTTATCAAGTATCATGTTTGGAATTAATGTCGAAATGTAAACTTAAAATTCCTTCGAGTTATCTCACGTAAATTGTAAAGCTAGAATAGTATTGTCTCACTATTGTCGTGCCAACCTCTGGTTATTGTTAATCATGTCACAACTATTGCTAACCACGTAATTTATACCTATTTGTGTGCATATCCTTTTATATTATTGTAAAGTTGTATAGTGTGTCATGATTGCTCGTCGAAACTGAAAAATTGAAATTTCTACTAAATTTCAATTTTATCTACAGGGAGGGAAGAGTTATAGTACCCGACCTACCATTACTGCTGACGCAGCCATGCACACTATAAAACCAACGTGGGCAGGCCCCGAGCCTTCAGTTCTCGGCCTGCTACTGAAACCGACCGACCCTGTGTGTGTTCCGCGTAATTTGTTCCAAGTGTTCCAATAACTTTATTGTCACAATTTAAAGTCTGTGTAATTCCGTGAATAAAGTTCGTTTCGCCTAAATTCATTTCAACCTTTTTTAAAAAGCCGACTCCTAAAGAACCTACCCTAACTTATATACCATATATGGTATATATGGTATATGGTATATATGGAATATATGGTATATATACCATATATTGAGGGCTTCTAGTCGTAATTGTCAGCGTGGGTTTCGGTGGAATAACATTTCCGTCTGATCTAAACCGAGTCAAGTGTGCATGTTGATGACTGTTATACACCACGCTCGGGTCACGATGCAACATAAGCAACAAAGACTTTAAAAATAGCTGGCGGGGGGTAAAAACTTTACACTCTTTAACCAATTCCAATGTTGAATCAAACGTGGATTGTTCATAATAATTTTTAATATGTATATCTCTCTGTACCACGTTTATTTTTGGTTTATTATCTTCGATAATGAACCATTGGAATCGCCCAAAGAAAAAATTTTTTTAACCCCCCCTCAAAATTTGTTGGTTTACGTTTCAAGATACGTAGATTCAGAAAATCGAATAAAAAAAAATCCGTCCGTCCGCCGTACGCCGTACGCCGTCCGCGCCACTTTGCCCAATTAGCGTTGAGTTAAAATTACGAAATTTTTTTTATGGGTTTCGACCAACCCTACAATGGTCCTCGAAACTTTTCATAACCCTAGGTCAAGGGGAAGGGGTTCAAAACGAATTTTGAAATTTTGAAAATTTCATAACTCGAAAAATTCATATAGAGTTTGTTCCGTAGAATTTTTTAAGACCATCCGCAGCTTTGTACGACCAGCCGTTCGTTCACAATGACGGCTCAAAGATTGTGCCTCACAACACGATCGTGACTCAAACTGTTGAAATACAGGTCCATTTTTATACTAACAAGCTCTTTGGAACATCATATGGCTTAAGTGATGTCGAGTTTGTTGTTCTGAGGTGCGTTTCGTGCTACGGAAATGAAGGTAATTTCGAATGTTTGTTGGTAGGTAGGTACTTCTTTTATAGAAAAATTATTACCGACGTAGTATTAAAAACCCCAGAATTATATCGTATTAATTAATCATAATTAATAATAATTGTTATTAATAATAAATACGAATTATTAATACCTAACAATAAATTATAATAATTTTCACTAGGTACTTGATAAAATTGTTAATAATTAGTGATAATTGATAATAATAATTAATCTAACATTTAGGATCTAGACATTTAGACCTAGTGATCTAGACAGAAGGGTGATCTGTACAAAGAAGATAATGAACCGTTGTGTCAAGAATTTGCAGAGTTTTTCCAAATGCGTAGAGTAAGAGCCTCCCCACACAACAATTCCATATTGCATAATTGACTTAACTAATGCCAAATAAATTAACCGAAGCTTATCACGTCTAAGAACTTTTCTGGCATGGTAAAATACATACACTTCTACATACATAATATGTATTATATATTATAATATATTATATAGGCTTCTGTGGAAGCACAGACCGGATATCTTTCTGGTAGGGCATATTGCCCAAGCCCCCTTGAACAGGGGAACACAGCAGCCATACATTACAAAGGATGAGTTCCAAGAGCTCAGAGGTTTGAGTTTATGTAGATCGATACTCACACAGGAGAGTTATATAACTGGAGGGAATTGCGAGTTAATACTCTGATGGCGAAACATGAACGAACACGATTAGTGAGTGCCGCACTCTGGAGCCTGCCACGCAAAAAAAAGAAAACTCTGGTCTTAGTGTGTTGTACAATCCGAAAAGCGAACAAGCGCTATGAAATTAAGTTATTTAAATATTCGGGGACTAAACCGTTATGAATTTTGAATAGAATTGAAATGCCTGAAAATGAATAATATTTGAAGAGATCGAAGGGAAATAATATTATGAGCTCGTGGTTTGAAATTGTGGACGTTCGAGACAACTTCCAGAAGATCACCTGATAAATGGTTGAATGAATCATTCAAAACTGAGTTAGAATAAAGGAAAAGTGGGAGTATTAAGGCAACCATTAGAGATCCTAAGTAAGTCTAGAACAGATCTGGACGCCCTAATTAATGACAGGATAGGAATATGGGATGACTACTCAGTCAACTAAAATAGGTAGTGTGGAACCTTTAGAAACGCTCCTCTGCCCTGTACTGGTTACCACTGATTCCAGACTGCGTTCTTCGGTATTAAACTTCTAGAATAGAAATAGTTAATTGTGCATTAGGACTGGCGTCATTAGTCATTAGTAGTGTACATCACATTATAATTCGAAAAACTCTGAAAATCTTGACACAACGGTTTATTATCTTCCTTGTGCAGATCACCCTTCTGTCTATACCAGACTGTATTGCAAATCGGCACCATACCATATTCTCACCGTACTCATACCATACCTTACGAATTTCTTTCCTATCATACCATACTGTATTATACCAAATCATACATACAATAATATACCATACCATACTCATACCATGTCATACAAACCGAGTGAATATTGAAATGTCATCCATTTCTGACCTATATTTAAAATTTCAAGTATCTAGCTCATCATCAAAATTTAATTTGTTTAAACAAATAGGTATTATTTAAACAATTTTACAGACAAGAAACCCAGTGAATCCAGTTCTGTGATCCAGTTCTGACCTATTTTTAAAATTTCAAGTCAATAGCTCATCATCAAAATTTAATTTGTATTATTACAAAAAGGTATTATTTAAACAATTTTACAGATGAGAAACCGAGTAAATATTGCAATTTGGTCTATCCCCGACTCACGGTTGAAATTTCTAGACTGTAGTTTACCGGGAAGATGACAAAAGATAGTTTTATTCTGGGCGTCTGAGGGTTGGGTCACATAACGGCCGTTTTCGACGCGAAAGATTAGTGTTTTTCCTAAACCTTTGCGCGCTCACTGTGAACGAACGGCTGGTCGCACAAAAATCCAATTGGTCTTAAAAGATTCGTAATTTTTTAGGTCATTCAAAAGTGAACTGAAAATTACACGTTTCAGTTAAATATTTTGAGATATGACATTGTCGAAATTTTAAATTTCGTTTTGAACCCCTTCCCCTTGACCTAGGGTTATGAAAAGTTTCGAGGACCATTGTGGGGCTGGTCCAAACCCAGAAACCGAATTTCGTAATTTTAACTCAACGCTAACTGGGCAAAGTGGCGCGGACGGCGTACGGCGGACGGACGGATTTTTTTTTATTCGATTTTCTGAATCTACGTGTCTTGAAACGTAAACCAACAAATTTTGAGGGGGGCTTAAAATTTTTTTTCTTTGGGCGATTCCAATGGTTCATTATCGAAGATAATAAACCAAAAAGTGAATTATACATTACAATTTGAAAGGATTTTAAAGGGATTGAAATTTGGGTAGGACAAGGAAATCTTATACAGTTTAGGGATCAAAGCCATCTAATAAATAATCAGGCACATCACCACTGAGGAGTGGGATTAATGGGATAGGGAACTAAGAATTAATTAACACAAAAACAAATATACTTTATCACAGGGTCCGTAGTGGGCCAGTTTTGTCATTTGAATAGAAAAATTGAAAATTTTGTCGAACTGTGAATAAAAACCTGTAAACTAAAGTGTTTATAGTTAATAGTTCATTATATAAAGAAAAACTGTGTGTGCAAATACTTTTTTCCCCCCCACTGTTTGCGTCATTCCACACGTTTGTGACGATGACTCGCGATAGAATTGAGATAAAAACGTTTCCTCACACGATTTGCCCAATTTCACGTTAGCACGCTGTTCATCCAACACGAAATACTTAAAACGGTTCTTCTGTGACCTTAAACTTGGAAGGTAATCACTTCAGAGATTCGCGATTCTTCTTCTGATTCTTCTGAATCGCGATTCGCGATTCTTCTTGATGATTTGGCTTCAGACATGCCGGTCATAGCCATTGGATTCGTGATTCAAAGCAACCATAAAGTGGGTACAGCTTTCGTACGAGTACGCAACAACGAGGGACATTTTATGTCTTTGCGCCCCCTCCCAAACCCACACCACATACCACGTACCTCGTACTTCATTGTTGTAGAAATCGTACCTGTGTGTAAACAATTATTTAAACAATCACGCTCATACCGCAGCTTGTCGGCCACGCACTCCGCAGTGGTTAACGTAATGTGGTTAGGTAAATCGAGAGCTATCCAACGAGTGGTGAACGATTTTTGTATGATGATAACTGGCGAGATTGAAGTTCCGTAGCAACGAATCGGTTGTACGTGAAAATCATTATAAATTTTTCATAACGCTTTCTTCGTCACGCCGTCACCGTCACAATGTCACAATTTTTGAGTTATGTGCCATAGTAAAGACATAAAATGTCAAAATCTATGAAACGCACGAGAGTGAAGGACAGAACGAACCACAGTAGGCAATTTATACCTAAGCCTAGGCTTGCAATAGCTAGGGATCCTCAAGGCCTGCGATCTAGGAGATTTGACTCTTCGAGGACAGCCTTGAAAAACCACGCTCAACAGGCTGAATTTAAAATAATCAATTGCGCTAACACATTGCGCTAGCAAATTGAAGTCGAAAAATGTGATCGCAAACAGCAGACTTCCACACAATTCCTTCATACTCTCAGTTTGAAACCGAAATGTTGCAGGTTTGGGTTTTTTTCGGATACGGCAAATAATAAAAATACTCATGAGCGGAAGACAGAGAGGTTACGACCCCGAATTCGACGACATGTACTACTACGGGTGCGAGGCCGCCAATTCGATGGTGACGCCGACCAAGTCGTCTTCAGGGACGAGCGCGTCGTCTTGCGCTCGACCAACTCAAAGATACCCCCAGACAACGAGCGCGCAGAGGAGGCGGTTGAACGACCACCAAACATCCTCAATCAGGTTGATAATTAATAATAATTATTGTGTACACAATTATTGTGTATCATGTTTTTGATACACAATTATTGTGTATCATGTTTTTGAATCCCACTAAATAAGCGAGTAAAAGATACGAGTACACAGGTTCTGGGCACTGAAATATCACAATCTTACCCTCAAACTCAATTTCTAGTTTTTAATCATTTAGACTTGATCATGTTTTACTTCATGATCTGATCATGATTTATCAAAATTCGGACGAATCGAGTTTTTTTCATTTTCAATAATTGCTTTTCAACCGTCGTAATAGACCAAGAAATAAACATTTTCAAAATTGGTGAGTACGTTTCAAGAGACACACACAATCCGAAAATTTTTTCCAATCAGTAAGTAGGTATATCGATTTCCATTACCGCGAACTAATTTGCCAAAATTCCAAAGCTATACCTATAAGGAATATAGGTAGGGTACTTCCTAAATTTCAATCACCTTTAAGTACAATCTCAGAAAATCAAATGGAAGACTCTCAACAACCTTCCACCTCCCCCGCGGAACACTGGACCGCTGAAAGAATTATTGGCCAACAACAAAATCAAATAGCAGAACTAACAGGTTTAGTAAAGGTGCTAATGGTAAACCAGGTCATTCCGGAAAGTAATCGCTCTACCCTTTCAAAACAATACGTAGACATGATTTCCCCATATGACGGCCGACTTGAGGCAGTCAAACCATTCTCAGAAATAACCCAAAACTTATATGACCAATTTTTCGACGAGACGTCCCCCGGATCCTTCGACAATTTCGCCCTGATATCCGCCATCAAATCAAACATCATCTCCATTGCTCCACGTACAAAGAGATTAGAGACGCGATTATAGGAGGTGTGCCGCCTTCATCCATGCCGCACACGCCTTCCACCACATCCATGTGACTTCTGCCGCTGTCAGCGCAACACTCGAAGCAAACACACATTCCTACAAAATTCGTCTTCCAGATTTAATTCTGATTATTAGCAGTGTTGCCAGATGTAGGGATTTTTCCCTACACGTAGGGAATTTTGGGGGTGCATTGAGCGTAGGGAATCCCTACGCTGAACGTAGGGATTTTTGGTCAAGCTAGGTTACGTGATTCAAACACTGGCAAAATTCTAATTAGTTGAATAATTATACGATTTTAGTACATTTATTCGTGATCGGAAAACCACTTGTGTAGACACCTATCACCATTTTCGTTCGTCCCCGTCATTTGACAACCACAAGCCACAACTCTTCTCTAAAGAAAAGCAATCACACACTTCTTATCCATGTTCCATGTTGTTGTCTTCGTTCAGTAATCTATCTCGGTATCAACTGTCATCTGTCACTCTGTCTTGTTGAAGACATGAAGGAGAAAGGTACCAATAATTGTAACAATTATGTAAGAATTGTAACAATTATTGTTACAACCACCCCATCAAACCAAATATGATGAAGTCGCTTGCGTCACAGAGCTTATACGCTTCTAATAAAAGCGAGCAATCCCTCGATAGTGACAGACGATTTGATTGGTTTTTGATGGTCTCTTTGATGAATAGTTCTTGATTTATTTTTGATAAGCTCTTGAGATTAACCTAAGATTTTATTAGCTCTTCTTTCTATTTTCAATCCCAAATTTTTCTGTTACTTGTTTTACCATTTTAATTATATTCTCCTTGTAGTCATTCCTGGTTGTCGACATCAAGATTTTTTTTAATAGGTATTCCTAGGCTAATGTAACCAATGCTACCATTCTTGAGCCTTAGTAATAAGCCTTATTATATTTATATTTATCTCAGTGATATTTCTCAAGTACCTGACAATTCTTGTCCTGAAAAAAATGACTGGACCTAATCTAACTATTATTGAGACAGCAATAAAATTTACATTGTGCAACTCAGTGGTTCAATGGTTATTTCAATCCTCAAACCAAACCAGCAGCAGAGAATGCAGTGATCTTGTCGTTTTGTAGATGACTAGGAGGGAAGTGATCTTCTTTTGTTCTTTTAAATTTTCAGCAATCGAAATTTTACGCATAGGGAATTTTTTAACATGGTAGGGAATTTGTAGGGAAAAGTAGGGATTTTGAAAACCGTCCGTAGGGAATTTCGAGGCAAGTTGTCTGGCAACACTGATTATTAGTTGAGCTTCCTTTTTATACACGTGATTGTTCATCTTCACTATTCAAATTCATCTGTTTATTCAAATTCATTATTACGTAACGTGTCATTTTCTAAATTAAACTTTCGTTTTCACGAAGTATATTTTTCTTATGTGGAATCCCCCACATAAATGGTGACCCCGATCGACACGCACTACGTCAAGATGTCCGAGGAAGACCCGGCAAATACGTCTCTGCTTGACTTGGATAACGACAGGATGGGACAACTAGGTGCCTCAGGGCCCCAAGTAAGTAAGGTGAGCGTAAAACTACCTCCGTTTTGGCGGCGTAGGCCCGATCTATGGTTCAAGACGGTCGAGGCCCAATTTGACTTGACATACATCACCCGTGACATCACCAAATATAACCATGTTGTTGGCAATTTAGATGTAGATGTCATGGAACAAGTCAGTGACGTCATTAACAACCCGCCTCTTTTGGGCCATGTACATGCCCTGCTATCAAGCGAGTGGATTGTCAGCGATATTTGGGTGTAATGATAGATAAATATTTGAAGTGGAAACAACATATTCATCGAGTTAGTAATTCGATTAGAAGATCGACTTTCATTTTTTCTTTTCTTAGTAAATGTCTACCTCTATCCGTTATTAAGTCAACTTTCCATGCATTCATTTATTCTGTCTTTACCTATTGTCTTCCTGTCTGGGGTGGCGCCTATGAAGGTTCATTTGAGGAGGTTGAGGTGGCAACTAAATCGGTATTACGTCTAATTTTTAAAACCGGATATTTAAGCCCCAGTAAGCCTTTGTTTTCCAAACTTGACATTCTCCCCCCTAGGCTAACTTATGTAGTTGAACTGCTAAAGTATTTCCACAAGCATCATCTTTCTGACATTCACCCCCTTCAAGGTATCACAAGATCAAATTAAATTTTGATGATACCAGTCCCTCACCCTAGATGTGATTTTTTTAAGCGTCAATTTTCATTTTTACGCCCTAGACTGTATATTGAATTGCCTCCTCATATTAAATTAAGCTGTAGTTTTAATAAATTTAAAAACAGTCTAATTGTTCATTTTAAAAGTTTATACAAAAACTCTGCAAATTCTTGACACAACGGTTCATTATCTTCTTTGTACAGATCACCCTTCTGTCTAGATCACTAGGTCTAAATGTCTAGATCCTAAATGTTAGATTAATTATTATTATGAATTATCACTAATTATTATCAATTTTATCAAGTAGGTACCTAGTGAAAATTATTATAATTTATTGTTAGGTATTAATAATTTGTATTTATTATTAATAATAATTATTATTAATTATGATTAATTAATACGATATAATTCTGGGGTTTTTAATACTACGTCGGTAATAATTTTTCTATAAAAGAAGTACCTACCAACAAACATTCGAAATTACCTTCATTTCCGTAGCACGAAACGCACCTCAGAACAACAAACTCGACATCACCATATGATGTTCCAAAGAGCTTGTTAGTATGAAAATGGACCTGTATTTCAACAGTTTGATTCACGATCCTGTAGTGAGGCACAATCTTTGAGCCGTCATTGTGAACGAACGGCTGGTCGTACAAAGCTGCGGATGGTCTTAAAAAATTCTACGGAACAAACTCTATCTAAATATGAAATAAAAAACATACCGTTCCATATGAATTTTTCGAGATATGAAATTTTCAAAATTTCAAAATTCGTTTTGAACCCCTTCCCCTTGACCTAGGGTTATGAAAAGTTTCGAGGACCATTGTGGGGTTGGTCGAAACCCATAAAAAAAATTTCGTAATTTTAACTCAACGCTAACTGGGCAAAGTGGCGCGGACGGCGTACGGCGGACGGCGTACGGCGGACGGACGGATTTTTTTTTATTCGATTTTCTGAATCTACGTATCTTGAAACGTAAACCAACAAATTTTGAGGGGGGGTTAAAAAAATTTTTTCTTTGGGCGATTCCAATGGTTCATTATCGAAGATAATAAACCAAAATGATATGTGCATTTCCCTTTTGCGGTTTTTTAGTAATATTTTATGGTTAAATAATTATCAGAGCATTAGTACTTTGTTCTTATTGTTGGTTTATTATCTTCGATAATGAACCATTGGAATCGCCCAAAGAAAAAAAAATTTTAACCCCCCCTCAAAATTTGTTGGTTTACGTTTCAAGATACGTAGATTCAGAAAATCGAATAAAAAAAAATCCGTCCGTCCGCCGTACGCCGTCCGCCGTCCGCCGTCCGCCGTCCGCGCCACTTTGCCCAGTTAGCGTTGAGTTAAAATTACGAAATTTTTTTTATGGGTTTCGACCAACCCCACAATGGTCCTCGAAACTTTTCATAACCCTAGGTCAAGGGGAAGGGGTTCAAAACGAATTTTGAAATTTTGAAAATTTCATATCTCGAAAAATTTATATAGAACGGTATGTTTTTTATTTGATATTTAGATAGAGTTTGTTCCGTAGAATTTTTTAAGACCATCCGCAGCTTTGTACGACCAGCCGTTCGTTCACAATGACGGCTCAAAGATTGTGCCTCACAACACGATCTTGACTAAAACTGTTGAAATACAGGTCCATTTTCATACTAACAAGCTTTTTGGAACATCATATGGCTTAAGTGATGTCGAGTTTGTTGTTCTGAGGTGCGTTTCGTGCTACGGAAATGAAGGTAATTTCGAATGTTTGTTGGTAGGTACCTACTTCTTTTATAGAAAAATTATTACCGACGTAGTATTAAAAACCCCAGAATTATATCGTATTAATTAATCATAATTAATAATAATTATTATTAATAATAAATACAAATTATTAATACCTAACAATAAATTATAATCATTTTCACTAGGTAAAATTGATAAAATTGACTTGATAAAATTGTTAATAATTAGTGATAATTGATAATAATAATTAATCTAACATTTAGGATCTAGACATTTAGACCTAGTTATCTAGACAGAAGGGTGATCTGTACAAAGAAGATAATGAACCGTTGTGTCAAGAATTTGCAGAGTTTTGGTTTATTATCTTCGATAATGAACCATTGGAATCGCCCAAAGAAAAAAAAATTTTAACCCCCCCTCAAAATTTGTTGGTTTACGTTTCAAGATACGTAGATTCAGAAAATCGAATAAAAAAAAATCCGTCCGTCCGCCGTCCGCCGTACGCCGTACGCCGTCCGCCGTCCGCCGTCCGAGGCACTTTGCCCAGTTAGCGTTGAGTTAAAATTACGAAATTTGGTTTCTGGGTTTGGACCAGCCCCACAATGATCCACGAAACTTTTCATAACCCTAGGTCAAGGGGAAGGGGTTCAAAACGAATTTTGAAATTTTGAAAATTCCATATCTCGAAAAATTCCCATCAAACGGTATGTTTTTTATTTCATATTTAGATAGAGTTTGTTCCGTAGAATTTTTTAAGACCATCCGCAGCTTTGTACGACCAGCCGTTCGTTCACAATGACGGCTCAAAGATTGTGCCTCACAACCCGATCGTGAATCAAACTGTTGAAATACGGGTCCATTTTCATACTAACAAGCTCTTTGGAACATCATATGGCTTAAGTGATGTCGAGTTTGTTGTTCTGAGGTGCGCTTCGTGCTACGGAAATGAAGGTAATTTCGAATGTTTGTTGGTAGGTATTTCTTTTATAGAAAAATTATTACCGACGTAGCATTAAAAACCCCAGAATTATATCGTATTAATTAATCATAATTAATAATAATTATTATTAATAATAAATACGAATTATCAATACCTAACAATAAATTATAATAATTTTCAGTAGGTACTTGATAAAATTGTTAATAATTAGTGATAATTGACAATGATAATTAATCTAACATTTAGGATCTAGACATTTAGACCTAGTGATCTAGACAGAAGGGTGATCTGTACAAAGAAGATAATGAACCGTTGTGTCAAGAATTTGCAGAGTTTTTTAATTCCGTTTTTCATTTTGTACCTCTTTTTTACATAATAATAATTATTTTATTTTATTATTATTATTATTATTATTTTTTTGGTTTATTATCTTCGATAATGAACCATTGGAATCGCCCAAAGAAAAAATTTTTTTAACCCCCCCTCAAAATTTGTTGGTTTACGTTTCAAGATACGTAGATTCAGAAAATCGAATTAAAAAAAATCCGTCCGTCCGCCGTACGCCGTCCGCCGTCCGCGCCACTTTGCCCAGTTAGCGTTGAGTTAAAATTACGAAATTTTTTTTATGGGTTTCGACCAACCCCACAATGGTCCTCGAAACTTTTCATAACCTCACCTACCTTTCCCGTGTTGGAGCTCAGCCTGGGACTGTTTAACACAATACTTCGGGCTGAGTCCTCGGGAGTCCTCTTCACTCTGCTTCCCTTCGTCGGTCCGCGCCTTCCGTTCGTTGCCGCTCCCGTTCAAGGAGCATCTTTGTCCTCAGCACCTTCTCCACATATTCTGATGTGAGGGTCCAATGCTGCTCACTCTGCAACATCTTGGCAACTAATAGTTCTGGGGTCATATTGGGAGACGTGATGCCCAGTGCTTCTTTGAGCCAGCTCCTCGCGCATCCAAAGAACGTGTGAAGCGCATCATCCTCCACATCCTGACAGCAGCGGCACAATGGAGTATCCACCTTTCCCATTCTGTGCAAGTATGCATAGAAAAGTCATGTCCTGAGAAGAACTGAGTCAGGAAATAGTTCACTTCTCCATGCCCCCTTTGCATCCACACCTTGATGTCAGGGACCAACCGAGCAGTCCATCGCCCTCTCAGCTCGCCTGTCCACATTTCCTGCCATCTTGCCATTGTGCGGTCTCTTTCCTCCCTGGAGACGCAGGGTCTCTGTCCTTTGTCTTTCTGCTCATACACTCGCTTCTTTTCTGCAGCCAGCAGCTGTATGGGTATCACACCCACCAGGACGAGTATTGCTGGTTCTGATACTGTCCTGTAAGCACATGCAATCCGCAGTGCTCCCCTCTGCTGCACAGCTATCATACGCTTCCTGTAGTATGCAACGTTCAGCGCATCTGCCCAAACCTCTGCCCCATACAGCAAGATTGAATGTACCACTGACATCATCAGGCGCCGCTTACAAGGCCTAGGCCCGTTTGTATTTCTCATTAGGCGGCTCAGAGCAGAAGTCCTCTGTGCAGCCCTATCCGCGGCTTGTCTGATGTGGCTCCAGAAGGTAATCTTAGTGTCCAGCATGACTCCCAAATATCTCCCGGCCGGCTTGCTCCAGACTTCTGCACCTTCAATTCTTATTGGTAGGATGGTGGGTATGCGCTTTCTGGTAAAGACAACTACCTCTGTCTTGGCTGCCGCTAGTGTCAGGCCATGATCGTTCATCCAACTGGTGATCAGTCCCATGATCTGGGTAAGTTTTATCTGGGCCATATCAGTTGTCCTTGCCAGGATCACTGCTGCTATATCATCAGCGTAACCTACAAGGTAACAGTCCTCAGGCATTTCCAACCTAAGGACCCCGTCATACGCTACGTTCCAGAGATGGGGTCCCAGAACCGATCCCTGGGCTGCCCAAGCTGTTATTTGCTTCAACCTTTCCCCCTGAGCAGTCCCAAAGACTAAGGTCCGGTCACTGAGGTAACTATCAATGACATTTAGCAGGTATGGAGGCACCTGGAAAGTATTTTGCAGTGACTGCAGCATGTCTAACCAGCTCGCTGAGTTGAAAGCATTTTTGACGTCAAGGGTCACCAGCATTGCCACGTTCCGGGTGTATCTGCTACCCTCTTGCGTTTTTCTTAAAGTTGCAACCACATCCCTGAGGGCATCAGCTGTAGATCGCCCCTTTCGAAATCCATACTGCCTAGGGGACTGATCGCCTGCTTCCTGCATTACTGGCAGCAGGCGTAGGAGGAGAAGTTTTTCATAGCCCTTTCCTGCTGTGTCCAGCATGCATAACGGCCTCCAGGATGAGGGTGAACGTGGGTCTCCCTTTCCTTTGTCCAAGAGCACTAAGCGGGCTTTTTTCCATTGCTTGCTGAAAATCCCTGCTGAAAGGCACGAATTATACATCCTTAGTAGCAAATGTGGGCATACTTCTGTGGCTATTTTGAGTACTTCTGAAGGTATCCCATCTGGTCCTGGCGCCTTCCGGTTTTTCAGGGATCCAATAGCTTTTTTTCAGCTCTTCTTCAGTGAATAAGGGTTCTGGTATACATGCTTGTCTGAGATCATAGTTCCTGGGAGGGTGGTCCGGGAACAGCCCATTGACAATGGGCTCCAGTTCTTCTTCATTCAGTAGGCTGGCTCGGCCAGGAGCTTGCAGTTTCCCAGTCACTATCTTGTATCCCCGTCCCCAAGGGTCTTCATCCACTTCCCTCACAAGTGTTTTCCAACAGTCCGCTTTGCTTTTATTTATTGCATGACGGAGCCTCCTCCTGGCCTCTGTGTATTCGTTCTGTGTTTGATGCTGGTTTTCCCGGTCTCTGGCTCTCTGGGCTCTGCGTCTTAGTTGATTACAGAGCCTTCTGAGTTGGGCTATCTCTTCGCTCCACCAATAGACAGGGGGCTTATTCATTCTTGGCTTTCTTCTTGGCATTGATGTCTTGCAGGCTTCTGTGATTATGCGGGGCAACGATAGAGCCGACCATGCAGCCAAGATTGGTACAGAGCTACCTCAACTATTGAGTCTACCAGCCCATTACCCATATAAAGACATGTACAGGCACATTACTAAACGACTAATGGAGCTATGGAGAGAATACCACTCAGCATACCATGTCGGTCATATATACAAAGAAGTCTTCCCGCCTCCATCAAAAGGGAGATGGTTCACACAACTGACTGGATCACACTCAAAGAATTTCTATAAGTCGATATGTAGGTTAAGATCCGGACACGTCTCTACACATATCTACAAAAAATCAGGCAATCAGACTCAGACACCTGTCAGCATTGCGTAGAAGTGGAAACACTTGAACACGTCATCTTGGTCTGCCCAGCATATTCAGAAGAAAGAAAACGAATGTTCACAAGAATAGACAGGGGCGGCTCGTGGGCTCAGAAACTGGTGGGGCACCAGGGCAATATTTAGGTGCATACCTACCTATTAGGTACTCACTATAGGAACTAAACTCAAACTACCCTTACAGCTAAACTGCTTCATAATTAGTGGTATGCAGCTCTTAGCAAGTCAGGAAACATCGTTCTCCAAAGAGTTCTCTTGAGGAGAGGGAAGGTTACTGACCAGTATCCAGGATTACCGACGAGGAGGTGGCTGCAAGGCAATCCCACCTACCCACCCAAATAATTATCTTCAAAATGATAGGAAGAATAAAAGAGAAATTGTGACTGTACGAGTACTATTCAAAGAGTACATTATAAAGGTAGTCAAAAAATTATATTATTGGAGTTTCTATTACTGGGGTTTTTAAAAATTAGCAATCGCGACCATCTACTTCCTAGCCGAGTGGTACCTTGAAAACCCCCTCTAAAAATGTCCTCTTATGCCCAGATTGCACATACGTTTTCTTATCCAATCGTATCAAAACATTTTGAACGATCACAGAACAGCAAGATTGATTTCAACTAGCTTTTAGAGTTCGTTGCTTAGCTCAAACAAAGCTCGAGTCAACGAAGTCACCATCAGTTTCAGGGATAACAAATAAAACAGTATTCTCAACGGTTGGCTGAGCTACATAATAATATTATGTATATTACTGTTATTAACTGTTATTAACTTACGGAATGTAGAAATAAACAAATGAGATTCCCTTGGGCGAATAGTGATCCATTCAGTCTTGACGACTAGCAAAGCGTTCACGCGTTGCACGTGAGAAATTAAATTTCAATGTTTAGTTGATTAATAATATTATATTATAATGGAGACAATAATTCACTTTTACTATGATGAGTAAATACGAAGCTAAAAACCACCAGTCAATGCATTCAAAATAATATATTATAACGTCAGGCAACGTTTTGATATCATTCTTATCGAACATGGAAGAAAGCATGGAGGAATGAAACTCCCTTCTTCCTTGACAAGGAACGATTCAACGATCGATTGTTTTCGGCGTTCAACTTGATTCGATATTTTGGCCACCGCCCGGAATGGCTCCTATCTCCGAACACAGGGTGCCTTCCCCCACCCCAGGAAGCGCCTATACCTTCAACATTGAGACTGGGGCACTTCTGGTCGATCCGATAATCGACTTTTTCAATCGATAAATCGAAACAAAATGCGTTGAGGACACGACTTCTATCGAAAGTCAGACGAAATAGCCGCCCGCCTGCAAGAGCTCAGTGGAAGTGGGTAGTCATGGAAGAAGGGAGATCTCCCTTCTTCCATGGTGGGTAGTAGTAGGTAAGATTTTTTTCTCCTTGTTCTATGTTTTTTCTGTTTTCCTTTGCAAATTTTTGGGTGGGGCGAGGGCCAAGGTGGCCTTATGGACGAGCCGCCACTGAGAATAGATGCTCTGAATACCACCACTTTCCCATTCAACCTCATCTCACTCCTGGGTGCAAGTGATATGCTAATATATAAGTACATTTTTGATTTTATTTTAGAGGCAAATATTAGAGGTGTTCGCTACAAAGGAACAATTATTGAGATAAGGACAACCTTCTCGAACGCAATAGGCAACACTTCCACTAGTGAACAAATTGAGACAACAAATCATTGTCAAATTTTGCAACCTTCCAGTTGCTAACCCAGGGATATGGTTTGACTGTAATCTCAAATGGAAGGATCATATACAGTACTTGACAAAGAAGATTGGACCGTTTATTTTTCTCATGTATAGAGTTCGTAATATTTTAAATAAGGCAAACTTGAAGCTACTGTATTATGCCATGGTCCAATCATTGATCTTCTACGGCTTCCTCGTGTGGGGAAGCGCCTATCCCACCAACCTCAAGCCATTACGTAAGTAGAGTACGTGTAATGTGCAGGGCGGAACGGCGTTCTCGTGCTGCCCCTTTGTTTGAGAGTTTAGGATTACTTGATCTCTCGGGTTTATATATAAAGGAGACAGTGACTCACTTATGCAAATGTCCTCATTCCACTCTGGGGACATTGGGAAGTAGTAGAGGTGGGGTAGCGAGAGGTGAGGCAGTGCTGAGACCACCCCTGAGGCTCACTATGCTTGGGCAGAGACATTTCTCCTGCATGGGACCTAAGTTTGTCAATATTTTGACCCGGGTCTGTCAGACCGCTTTTACGGAATCAGCTACCAATACGTGTGGGCTGATTCTGAAAAGGGTGCTATGCAAAAGAGGACCGATTGTTGAGCGCTGTGAGCGTATTTTGAGCTCAAATTGAATGTAGGATTACGAGTATTAAACTGATTGATCTGATTTGTAAACTGATGCCCCTTGCTCAATCCCAACATGACTGTATCTAGCAATTTTATTTCTGTTGCTTTTTGTGTTTCACGATGGAGTAACTTGTTTCCTTTTTTTGCTCGTTTCTTTTTTGATCGTTAAGCTAGTAACCTGACTCCGATAGTATCCCTTGTTATGTTCATATTATGTACTACATACTCATGTCAATTTGTGGAAATAAAATTTAATAAAAAAAAAAAATAAAAAAAAAAAACAGCCTTAGGACATAGGACATAGCTGTGTTGTAAAATTTATTACTGGAAACCTCGACGCTAACGACGAGGAGAAGTATAATTATATAATATTTTTACATTTACATTTATTGTCCACTTAATTATATTTCGTATTCATGTAGGTTACATTCATGTATTTTCATTAACTTCATTGTACCTATACAAGTTATGTGTCAGTAAACATGTTTTCTTCTTCTTCTTCTAATATATAATAAAATAATTATCCAACACCTCCAAAATAACCAAGAAACATTTTCAGAACGAATCAATCATCATTACTCCATAGATAACCAATTAATTAATGACCTAAATACCACCATTGACAATATTAATTACAACCATGACATCTTAGCCTCTGAAATTAATAGCCTTAAATAATTAAGCTCTTTCACTACTCACGTAAAGTAGGTCGAAAATGCCCTCGAACATAACCAGATCATCCTAGACATCACCCAAGACATGAAGAAATCAATAACATTTTGTAAATTGAAGAAGCTCCACCCTAGCATAATAAAGCCTCAGCTCTTGCGTACCAACCTTGGATATCTTGCTCAACATTACAATAATCTTTTACCCGATTTCGATGGAGAATCGCTTTGGGAAATACAAAACCATATCAGAGTCAACTGTTTCAAGAGCTCTGAGGAAATAATCTTTTTCCTCGACGTCCCGATCATTTATCCCGAAGATCACGACTTAATCTTTCTACAACCATTACATTAATACTGAATTACATTAATATTGAATAAATAAATTAATACAACACACACCAGGCCAATTTTCATACTAGAAGACTGACTTAGTCAGCTGATTCAAACATCAGGTATCAATGGTTGCGTCAGGTATCATATTGCGACCACAGTACGATTTTCCAGGGGTTACATGGCCGTGGAACCGTGCCTCAGCACTCCACCTGTTGGGGCCATAGCTGGACAAATCGCCAGTAAATTCTGCTCGACGCAGCTCAGAAGTAACTCCAGACCCTCAAGGAGCGCTGGTTACTCCGAAAAGCCGTCATCCGCAAGATCGGCATCGCCTGGTGGTCCAGTTGGCAGTAAGATTATCCAACAATGATAAGATAAGCTGCAATTTGAGTCTCTTACCTGCAGAGTCGTTAGGAGGTGAACAGACTGCAAGTTTGCTACAAAATTGATTCAATCTATTTTTTCGATATCACACATAGTTTGCGAGATACCTACCTGCACAAATCCCCAATTCTCAAAGAACAAAGTTGTCGACCTACGCTTTTTGCGTTTAGCGATGCGTTTAGCGATGCGTTTCAAGGAAAATCCTTAGAAGAAGTTTTAGAACATTAAATTCCCTTTAAAATGGTTTTTTTTTTCCTTTAAAACATTCTTTATTACACCAAGTTTACAACTTATTAGCAATTTAATTTTGATCTTATTTACTACGTGTAGCAATCGAAACAAGATACAGAACTTGTTAATTGTTGAGTCAGATAACTGTTGAATTATTCATTACTTCACATTCACTGTGTTAGTTCGTGAGGCTTCCTTCTTTTCAATCTTCTCAATAGGTCACTTACATCCAGCAAATGGACAGCTTCGATGTTTACATGACCCCTTAGTCGCTCTTGGTGGGCGATGGCAATTTTCTTGATAGTTTCATCGATAGATTCCACCTCTAGATCATGGTGAAGTCTATCATTCTGAATGTACCAGGGTGCATTAACTATGCTCCTGAGCACACTGTTTTGAAAGAGCTGAATAATTTTCCGATTGCTCTGAGCTGTGCAGCCCCACAGCTGCGCTCCATAAGTCCATACTGGTTTTAGGACTTGGTTGTACAGGGTTAGTTTATTTTGCACAGACAGTTTTGATCGCCTGCCCATTAACCACGACATTTTTCTGAGTTTAAGAGTCAGTTCGGTTTTTTTCTTCTTTACGTGCGATTTCCATCGCAGCTTCGCATCTAATGTCATCCCAAGATATTTCGCTTCGTTGGCGTAAGGGATGACTTTGCCATTGAGGTAAGCGGGCAAGTAGCTGATTTTGCGGTTCGTGAAATTAACATGGACCGACTTTGCCTCATTCATCCGTATTCTCCATTTAGCAGTCCATTTTTGGATTTGTGTAATAGATTGGTTGTGCTTGCCCATAGAAGCGTCAATGCTCTCCCCCACAGCTAACACTGCGGTATCAGCTGCAAAAGTGGCGGTTGTATTACTACTGATTTCAGGTAGGTCACTGGTGTAGAGTAGGTACAGGAGTGGGCCAAGTACACTACCCTGAGGTACACCAGCACCAATTGGTTTAGGTTCGGAGTAGGCGTCATCAAGTTTAACGCGGAAGTAGCGGTGAGTAAGGTATGACTCTAACAGCTCGGCATATTGTGATGGTAGTGATTTTCTCAGTTTATACTTTAGGCCATCATGCCACACTTTGTCAAACGCTTGGGTAACGTCGAGAAAGATGGCAGAGCAGACCTTTTTCTCTTCAAGCGCTTGCTCTATTAAGCTGGTAATTCTGTGAACTTGGTCTATTGTTGAGTGCTTTTGTCTGAATCCAAACTGGTGGTTAGGTATTAATTGACGTTCTTCAATGAGCGGAATGAGCCTTTTATGAAGCAGTTTTTCAAATAACTTGGACAATACTGGCAACAGGGAAATCGGTCTGTACGATGTGCATTCCACAGGCGGTTTTCCTGGTTTTGGAATCATAATAACCTCGGCTATCTTCCAAAGCTGGGGTACGTATTTCAGGCGAAGCGTAGCATTGATTACTTTTGTAATTTTGATTATGGCTTTTCGGGGTAGTTGCTTTAGGATTTGTCCTGTGATCAGGTCATATCCTGGTGCTTTCTTTGTATTAACTTCAACCTTTATTGTATTTTCCACCTCCTTGATTGTAACTGGTGGAATTGTGATGTAGGGTCCTACTGGAGTTGTGTACTCCAGTTGTTCACCTGATACAGGGGGATTAGGCATAAAAATGTTTGATAGATAAGTTGCAAAAACATCAGCCTTGCTCTGGTTGTCTTCAACCCATGATCCATTCTGGTCCTTGATTGGAGGCCTTTAAAATGGTGGATAATTTTTGCAAGCCAGCCGAAACTCGCACCCCACTTTGAACAGGGGACCCAGCTCAGGTTGCAGACCTCTTCCCGCTCTCAGGACCCCCACTCCACACAACCACTCAAGGACGAGGGCCTTGCTCCAGGGTGGAGGGGTGAAACCATTTTTTTTTTTTTTTTTTTCCTTCAACGGCCGGTGAGGAAATCTTTAAGATTTCCTTAAAGGAGTGCATTTGGATCTCGTAAGATTCCTGGAGGGAACCGCACCTCCAGGTTATGTGGGACTCAAACCTCACTAAAACCTCACCTACCTTTCCCGTGTTGGGGCTCTGCCTGGGACTGTTCACTCTCCTTCCCTTTGTCGGTCTTCCGTTCATTGCCGCTCCCGTTCATGGACCATCTTTGCCCTCAGCAACTTCTTCACATATTCTGATGTGAGGGTCCAATGCTGCTAAATCTGCAACATCTCGGCAACTAATAGTTCTGGTGACATATTGGGAGACATAATGCTCAGTGCTTCTTTGAGCCAGCTCCTTTTCTCTGCCCATTTCGCGCATCCAAAGAACGTGTGGAGCGCATCATCCTCCACATCCCCCATTCCCATTCTGGACAAGCAGGCGTAGAAGAGTCCATGTCCTGAGAAGAACTGAGAGGAAATAGTTCATTGGATGTCAGGAACTAACCGGGCAGTCAATCTCCCTCTCAACTCACCCGTCCACATTTCCTGCCATCTTGTCATGGTGCGTTCTCTTTCCTCCCTGGAGACGCGGGGTTTCTGTCCTTCGCCTTTCCGCTCGTACACCCTCTTCCTTTCTGCAGCCAGCAGCTGTATGGTCCTGACACTAGCCAGGACGAGTATTGAAGACCTTTATTGGCATATACAAGTTATAGTACCCGACCTACCATTACTGCTGACGCAGCCATGAACACTATAAAACCAACGTGAGCAGGCCCCGAGCCTTCAGTTCTCGGCCTGCTACTGTAACCGACCGACCCTGTGTGTGTTCCGCGTAATTTGTTCCAAGTGTTCCAATAACTTTATTGTCACAATTTAAAGTCTGTGTAATTCCGTGAATAAAGTTCGTTTCGCCTAAATTCATTTCAACCTTTTTTAAAAAGCCGACTCCTAAAGAACCTACCCTAACTGGCGCAAGTCTTGGAAGGACATATTTGAAGACCCAGTTTCGACTCGCAAATTATCCGCGTAGTGTTTTCGCGATAATCGTCGAACTCTTCAAGTGTCCGGAGTGCTTTCGAAAAGGATTGAGTGTAGTTGGAATCAGCAAATCAACACGCCCGACTTCGCTGACCACCAGGACGAAGGACTACCGAACACGGAACACAGGAACGAACGCAAGAACAACAACCGGAACCACCAGGTATACTATCGAACAGTAGTAAGCCAGACTCCTAGGGTACCTGTAAGCAGCTAGACTTATATAGGTTCCCTAGCCCGATCACGCCCAGATCGGTTTTCAAAGTCTTCATTTCCGTCTGCCCTGACCCTTGAAGCCAAGCACGCCCCGCTTGTAGAAATAAGTATCAAGAAAAAGAAAAGTAACGAGTAACAAGGAAAAGTAACAAGGAAAGTAACAAGGAAAAGGAAACTAAATAAATTCCAAGTAATAAAAAAAAATATATATACAAAAAAAAAAAAAAAATAAATAAATAAAATAAATAAACTTTTATTTCAACGTGCGAAGGATCGCAACAAGAATAATACTTTTGAATTGAAATCGTCAACGTGCGAAGGATTTCATCATATCTCGAGCGAAGCTCACCTTAGCAAAAAGAAAACCTCCCACGCAGTCCATCTCCGCCACTCATCTACATCATCACTCTTATCACTCTTCAGCTGACTCCCAGCCTTTTAAACTCGACCTTCGACGTCATCTTCAATTAAACCTTCTTCATTTAAATTTAAGCCATATTATTCTGTCTAAATTGTTAGTACGTAAGGAACTTTATTCACTTTATATTTTTCAGGAACCTAATTACCTATTTTTGCCTAACCTAATTACTTCAATTTAAAAATTTTCTTTTAACTGTACAGGGTTGTCCAAAATTCCGAAATCAATTAAATTACCCCGTTCGAGGCCCGATCCATACATAGATTGGTTTAACTCTATTCGTAGGCCCGAACAATCACCAACAATGGAAGGTCTTGCTGACATTTCTGCCCAAGGGACCTCTGACCAAACTCCCATCCAGAGAAAACCTACAATTCCATCCCCTTTCCCTGAAATTCCCCCACTAAAGGAATCTCATTTCGCTCTCCTCCCAGAATTTAACGCTCGAGACCCCCTTGTATTAACAAGATTCATCTCCGTCAGTGATAAACTGTTTGATCACTTTTTCGACAAAACGGGTCGGAATACCTTCCAAAATGACCTGTTGTTCGAAGGGGTACTTTCGAGAATTAAGGGTGATGCTGCAAGACGAGTTTTCGCAGCAGATCCTAAAAATTGGGAAGAACTCCGGAAGGTATTGTTGGAGTCGTACGGTGACCGTCGGGACAAGTTTACGTTAACAACAGAACTTGCCCGCCTCAGCCAAAAACAGGGTGAAACCTGTTTTGAATTCCATACACGGCTGGAAACCGTCCTAAACAACATTATTGCTGCGCTCCAGAAGGAACAGAGCTCGCACGAACTTATATCTTTCGTGCAAGGGCTGGCCTTGCGTGTCTTTACCACAGGACTGGAGGACTCGGTAGGATCGTTGATCCGAGCGAGAAGTCCGAACTCCCTGGCGGAGTGCATCGCAATCCTGTCCAATGAGTTCCAATTCCGGAACAAACCAAAACCAGGTCCACCATCCAAACCTAGTAATCCCCAAGCTAACAGCGGACCTTGGCGACCCTCCTACCAACCTCAACACCCCAGACCACCCTTCCAATACCCGAGACCACCCTTCCAATACCCCAGACCGCCCTTCCAACAACCTAACAATTTCGGCCAAAACTCCCCTAGAAAACCCTATCAGGGTCAGTACAAAACAAATTTTCAGTCTAGAGCACAAGGAAACACGTATACCCTAGATGCGTGTGACCAAACAGAATGCGAAGGTGAACAGGACGAAAAAGTACGTGAAAAGGTAACAGGTTATTATGTGTATGATCCATTTTTACAGGCACCGGTATATTACGACACCGAATTAATGCAGAAATTTGAGGATTTAAACATGCGAGAATCAGGAATCGAATCTGAACAAGAACAAACTAGTTCTTTTTTAGAAGTAGGCCACGATCAACCCCAAACCCAGTCATAACTAAATTAACCCCCAACCTAACTAAAATTGCTCCCATCCAAACTAAATTTGCTTCCAATCAAACTAAATTTGCTCCCAACCAAACTAAAATTGCTTCCAATCAACCTAAATTTGCTTCAAACCAAACTAAATTCGCTCCCAACCAAACGCAAAAATCTGAAGTCATTGAATTTAATCACATTTCAAATGAACTACCTTTTATAATTTGTCCAAAAACCGGAATGAAATTTCTTGTAGACACAGGTTCCACTAGGTCCTTCATTTTATCCGAAATCGCAAATAAATATTACAACAAAAAATTAAAACCTGCCACTGGCGTAGTAGTCACAGCTCACGGAGATTCAAAAATCACCCACTTAGCCATGCTCCCCTGCGGTGAACTCTTCAATCAGAAAAACCTGAATCTTCCTTTTAGACTATTCGACTTTCATACCAAATTTCAGCTGCTCTTAGGACTGGACAATTTGAAAGCTCTTAAAGCGTCCGTCGACTTGGAAAATAACCTTCTTAGGACACCTCAGGTCAACATCCCCCTTTACTTTTCAACTGGATGCCTCTGTCCAAAGGGAAGAGTAGAATCATTCCTAATTGACGCGAGGTCTATCCAACAGGTCAAGGTAGAGGTTGATAATGTAGAAAACGGTGAAGCCTTAATCGACTCGATATCCTTCCCAGGATTGCAAATCCCAACTTGCATTGTCCATGTAGAAAACTCTCAGGCTTTCGTTCATGTGACTAATCAACAGGAAGAACCAGTAAGGTTGTATTTAAACCATCCGTTGAATGCTGAACCAATTCCAGAAGGCCAGTTTATCGATTCGGAACCAACCCTAAATAATCTTGATAGCTCCCCAAAATTTTATAGACGTCAAAAGCGATGGATTGACTTTTCAAAGTTTCGACTTGACCACTTGAATCTAGAAGAAGAAAAAGCCATTAAAAGTCTAATTCTTGACTATGCGGATCTTTTCCAAGAGGATGAAGGCCCCCTGACCTTCACGAATGAGGTAAAACACCACATTCGTACCAAGGACGAAATTCCCATCTTCATCAAACCTTACAGGTATCCTCACGTATATAGGGAAGAAGTGGCAAAGCAAATTGATAAACTACTTGCTCAGAAAATCATCCGCCCTTCCAACTCCCCTTATAACGCTCCCCTTTGGATTGTACCAAAGAAAATGGATGCGTCCGGAAAGACGAAATTCCGCCTTGTCATTGACTTTCGAAAACTCAACGAGTCCACGATTTCTGATCGATTTCCGCTCCCCAACATTTCGGAGCTTCTGGACAAACTTGGCCGTTGCAGTTATTTTTCAACTCTAGATTTGGCTCAAGGATTCCATCAGATCGAACTAGATGAGCAATCCATTCCCAAAACAGCCTTTTCCACTGAAACTCAGCATTATGAATATTTAAGGATGCCTTTTGGCTTGTGCAATGCCCCAGCTACTTTTCAGCGAATGATGAATAATTGTTTGAGAGGGTTGAATAATGAGATATGTCTGGTTTATCTAGACGACATCCTTGTATTCTCAACTAGCCTTCAAGAGCACATTGTTCGTTTGAGACAGACTTTCGATCGTCTGCGGAAAGCCAACCTTAAAATTCAGCCTGACAAAACCGAGTTTCTTAAAAGAGAATTGGCTTACCTAGGCCACGTAGTCACTGCCGATGGTGTCAAACCAAACCCGGAGAAGATACGTGCGATAGAAAGCTTCCCAATTCCCCGGAATAGAACTGAAATTAAACGATTTTTGGGACTTCTGGGTTATTACCGTCGATTTATCAAAGGTTTCGCAACCCTCACTAAACCCCTCACCTCCGCTTTAAAGAAAAATAGTAAAATTACGCCTAGTTCACCCGAATTTGAAAAGAGCTTCAAACACTGCACAACCCTCCTTTGTAACGACCCCATCCTACAATACCCAGATTTCCAAAAACAGTTTCGAGTGACATGCGATGCTAGTGATTTTGCCACAGGCGCCGTCCTGAGCCAAGAAATCAATGGTTCGGACCTCCCAATAGCCTATACCAGTAGAACATTGTCGGAAACGGAGAGGAAATACGCTACAAATGAAAAGGAACTCCTAGCCGTACTCAACGCTCTCAAAGCCTTCCGTCCTTACTTGTACGGACAGAAGTTCATTTTATTTACGGATCATAAGCCTCTTCAATGGCTTTTCAATATGAAAGATCCAAACTCCAAATTATACCGATGGAGGTTAAAAATAAGTGACTTCAACTTTGAGATACGATACAAGCCCGGGAATTCAAACCATGTAGCCGACGCTCTTTCCCGAATCGAGCTAAACAACTTGGACTCAGATCCAACAGCTCAGCCCTCCACGCCACCGGTCGATGCAGACCAATTGCTCGAAAACGTACAACTGGACGAACTTCTTCCCCCTCAGTTAACTGCAGAGGAAGAAGATCGAGCAATTGCCGCAATATTGGGAGAATTCTCGCGATCGAGAGAAAGGGATCTTGAAGATCACCTGTCCCTTGACGTACAAGCCGAAACTGCTCCCCCCACTATCCAAACATTTACGATCCCCACCAGAGAAGGTCCCGTTAATCATGCAATAAACCAAATAATTTTCAAGTTGGTAACAGCGCTCCCTAGGAAACCCTCTATCAAACGCTTTTTTAATTCCACCAAAACCCGCACCACAGTGGAATTATCTCATTACCACCTAGAGAAGGACGTTGTCGAATTCATTAGGGAATACGTCAGACCCAAGGTCCATTATGGCATCTATTTCCACAATGATCCAGACAACAAATTCTTCCAGAGATTTGCTGCCATTATGACTCGAACCTTCAAGGAATCTGAGCTCTTGATGGCCAAGTTTTCCACATTACTGGAAGATATTGAGTCTGAGGACGACGTCCAGGAACTTATTAAGGCTTATCACGTAAGCAAAACCAATCACCGAGGTAGTCCTGAAACTTATGAACACCTTAAACGAAGATACTTCTGGCCCAACCAGAAGAAAACTATCCAGAACTTCGTTAACCAATGCGATGTCTGCCTACGCACCAAATACGAGAGGAATCCCCTTAAAATAAAGTACAACGTAACTCCAACACCGTCCCGGCCCTTCGAAACCTTACATATCGACAAGATAACAATAGATAGGACAAAATTCCTCACAATTTTTGATCCCTTCTCCAAATACGCCCAAATGTACATGGTACCCACCAATACCAGTCTCGATGTGGTTAAAGTCCTCCTGAAATACTTCTCACATCATGGCGTCCCCAAAAAACTTATTTCCGACAACGGAGCCGAATTGAATTCGTCTCTCGTTAAAGAATTATTAACCAACCACAACATTGATATCCATTTTATATCCAGTCAACATCCCGACTCGAATGGTCCCATTGAACGATTCCACTCAACAATTATAGAACATCTTCGGCTTTTGAATTGTCAAGAAGTGTTCAAAAAGGACGACGTAGAGACACGTGTGCATTATGCCCTAATAGCCTATAATAACTCGATTCACTCGGCGACCTCTCTAACTCCCTTTGAAGTAGTTCAAGGTCACATTTCGGACGACTCCCTCCTCAAAGTAAACCTGGAAGAACGCCTTGCTAACGACTATCTCGCAAAACACCGCGAAAAAATGAAAGCCCTCTACCAAAATCTTAAGGAACGTGGCGATCAGCTAAAAGAGAGAATAATAGAAAACAGAAATTCCACCCGGGAGGATCCTCCTGAACTTCCTGACACTGTTTATGTTCAGACCAAACAACTTCAGAGCAAGACAAAACACCGATACAACCCTGAAATCGTAATATCCATTGATGAATTGAGGCACACCGCACAAATACAACCCCGTCATGCTAATACCCAACAGAAGATTCACATGGCCAATATCAAAAGACCTAGGAAACTTCAAAAACTCCCTAACATAGACTCAAGCTCTTCAAGCTATTCCCCATCGGAAGTCAGTTTCCCCACGACAGACTACCCCCGTGCCAGGGTTCCACCTTCGGAATCTTCCTCTGAGGACAGAATCCAAATCCCACCTCAAAATTCTCCCCAAACCGCCACCTTATACTCCGTTCCAGAATACGACCCCACCACCATTACCCAAAACAAAGCCCAACCTAGGCATTCTAGTTTAAAAACCCCCTCAGTAACCAGTTTCACAACCCCCGTCCCTAAACGGAATTGTAAGGACCTCTCAAAATTGCTGGAACAAGTACCCTCTCCTCCGCCATTCGAATCCTCTTCCCAATCTGTTTCCCCTCAAGGACCAGGAAGCCCTCACCCGACCAATTCTCCACGGCCATCAATAACTACTCCTCAACTACCGGCTTATCCCATCAGGAAGCCGAGAAAAGCGCTGCCAATGCCCCCCGAAATAGACCTGAAATCGAGATCTATATCTAGAATACCCATCCCCCAAAAACCATACCGATCACCACCGTCCAGCTCCAGTTCCGACTCTAGTTCCTTATCCTCGTTTCAGGACGACACCAATTCACCACGACCCACCTAATCATGGACCGCCAACCTGCTGCCATTATCCTCCTAACGCTTCCGACCTTACTCATGATCCAAGGACTGGAATTCGAAAATATTACATCCAACTTAGGCTTATTACCCATACGATTAGGTTCTGCCCGAATGATCAACCATTATCATACCATCACGCACTACTACCAATTAGGAGAAATACTTGACCAAGTGAACCAAATTAAGACCCATTTCCGTGATATCATCAAAGTAATAGATGAAGATAGCGAACTTCAAAAGGTTGTCCGATCCCGAATTCAAATGATCGAACATATGCTAAAAACTATTGAAGGACGATTGTTTGCATCAACCTTACCCCGCCGTCAGAGGCGAGGATTGTTAAACGGCCTAGGCTCTGTAGTTAAATTCATTACAGGAAACTTAGACGCCAATGACGAGGAAAAATTTAATCAAATTCTTCACCACCTGCATACAAACCAAGAAATACTGTCCCAACAAATTAGTCACCATTACTCAATCAATGAAAAATTTGTCACTGAATTGAATGAAACTATTTCGAATATTAATTACAACCACGACATTTTGGCTTCGGAAATAGAGCGATTGAGGGAAGCAAGCTCCTTTGCAACCCAGGTAGGAAAAGTAGAAAACGCGCTAGAACACAATCAATTGCTATTACAAATAATTTCAGATCTAACCCAAGACATAGAAAATTCGATAACTTTCTGCAAATTAGGTAAACTCCACCCAAGTATTATCAAACCAGAAACCCTACGACAAATCCTTAGGAGTCTTATACCATTCTATGGTAACAGTTTGCCCCTCTTTGAAGAAGAATCACTCTGGGAGATCCAAAATCACATAAAAGTGAAATGCTTCATAAGCTCTGAGGAAATCATCTATTTCTTAGATGTCCCCATCCTCCATACTACTCAGTTCGATTTGATTCTCCTTCAACCACTACCAACCTTCATTCCAAATTTCTATGCTACTATCCTACCCACCACCAAATACGCTCTAAAATCCACAACCGACCTACGATTCCTTAAGAATCCGTGTGAATATGGACGTAACTACTACTTGTGTCAAAATAGTCTTCAGCTAACCAGCGAAAACGACTGCGAGTTAGACATACTCACTAAGGGTTTGAACGGTCGTTGTGATTTAATACAACTAAATCTACAAAACAACCATATAGAACTCCTAGAAGAGGCTAATCGTTACGTCTTCTTATTCCCCTACGAAGATCAGATAAAAATTATTGACCAGGGTAATATACAGTTTAAATCCCTTTTCGGCATCTTCCTCGTTTCCCCAGGCAACAGCACGATAGAATATAGGAACCAAACCTTAACCACCCCATCCACCTATAGTAGCCACACCCCCTCTATGGTCATGTTCCAAAAACAGTCTTGGGATTTCAACAAGAAACCTACAGCGTTGATGAAACTCAGAAACTTAAAACAACTATCACCTCCTTCAATTCCCATACCTAGTACACGAGAACTTGTATTGAATCACCTTTCCCCTAGCGCCTGGACAATTCTTTTATACGTTGCTCTCATATCATTCTTTGCGTACACTGGATACCGTTTTTATAAACATAGAAGAAACATTCAAATTTCCCGAGATAATGTCTAAAACCAGCTCGAAACTTAGCTCGAAAATTATGTTGTAAATTGTTCATGTAAATTGTTCATTTGTTATCAAGTATCATGTTTGGAATTAATGTCGAAATGTAAACTTAAAATTCCTTCGAGTTATCTCACGTAAATTGTAAAGCTAGCATAGTATTGTCTCACTGTTGTCGTGCCAACCTCTGTTTATTGTTAATCATGTCACAACTATTGCTAACCACGTAACCTTATTTGTTATTATACCTATTTGTGTGCATATCCTTTTATATTATTGTAAAGTTGTATAGTGTGTCATGATTGCTCGTCGAAACTGAAAAATTGAAATTTCTACTAGATTTCAATTTTATCTACAGGGAGGGAAGAGTTATAGTACCCGACCTACCATTACTGCTGACGCAGCCATGAACACTATAAAACCAACGTGAGCAGGCCCCGAGCCTTCAGTTCTCGGCCTGCTACTGTAACCGACCGACCCTGTGTGTGTTCCGCGTAATTTGTTCCAAGTGTTCCAATAACTTTATTGTCACAATTTAAAGTCTGTGTAATTCCGTGAATAAAGTTCGTTTCGCCTAAATTCATTTCAACCTTTTTTAAAAAGCCGACTCCTAAAGAACCTACCCTAACTTACATTTACAATAGGCCTCTAAGGGCCCTTAAGGTTGTAAATACAAAACAAAATTACAAAATAAATAAAATCATGGCCTTCAAGAATCACATAAATTACAGAATAAATGGTAAAGGTAAAAATTAAAAGAAAAAAATACAGCAACAAATTTGGTGGACAGGGTCTGGATCTCAAAAACATATACAAGGGGGCACCATGTTAAGGCGAAGCCACCCAGAGCTCCCGGAATGGCCAAACGCCCTAGGCTTGGGCCAACTAGTTACAGTCAAGCAAAGGGAAGCGAGTTTGGAGTAATACCGAAATGTTGTTCGATAAGGCCACGGAAGACGGAAAGCTCGGAGACTGATCGACAAGACAGGGGTAAGGAGTTCCACAACCTAGCCCCGGCAATCCGCAGGGATCTGCCCATTGAGATTGTACAATGAGGCACCACTGTAAGAGCGCGAAGTCTATCAGAGTGAAAAAAAAAAAAAAAAAAAAAAAAAAATGCCTTCAAGGTACTCAGGACTAGGAGTATTTCCATACAATAATCAAAAATCGGACATCGAAGGGGCAATTTCCTACTAATATAGTGAATTTAGAAATTTATTTTAAAACTCTAAGTCAATCACAGCCCGAGATATCCTTCAATAACTTCCCGACCTAGGTCCTGCATGCCCTTAATGTGGATGCCAATAACAATTTAACAGTTATTTCCAGTGAGTCAATTGTCATATAATTGATCTCTCACGTCACTAATCCAATTACTAATTCCAGAAAGACTCAAAAACATGAATTCGAAATTCCGATAAATCATTTGTGAAATCGCTCATTCATTCTCGGTCTTACTTCAGACCTGAACCTCGAAAGTCAGGATAGTCCAGCAGACAGAACCAAAATGAAGGCGCGGAATTCCAGAGGCTTAACCCGATCACCTAGCCAGCCAGCCCTCTGACGTCATAGGCTCTTACAGCATAGGCTGTGACGTACTAGTTGGCCTCCTGCCTGACGTCTGACGTCACACGCTCGTGCGTCATAGGCTCTGACGTACTAGTTGGCCTCCGGCCAGCCGTCTGACGTCATAGGCTCTTACGGCATAGACTTTGACGTACTAGCTGGCCTCCTGCCAGCCGTCTGACGTCATACGCTCGTGCGTCATAGGCTCTGACGTACTAGTTGGCCTCCGGTCAGACGTCTGACGTCATAAGCTCTTACGGCATAGGCTTTGACGTACTAGTTGGCCTCCTGCCAGCCGTCTGACGTCATACGCTCGTGCGTCATAGGCTCTGACGTAGTGGCCCGCCTGTCGCTTGTGTTCTGACGTGATCTGAGGGAGAGGGTGAATCAAGGAAACAAATTGTCAACATGAAAATGTCAAAAGAATGTCAACTCCATCATGTTGTTGATACAGTCGAGAATTAAATGCTTGCATACGAGTCTGCAACACATTGGGACTTTTTGTGTCTTTAAAGAAGTGATTCAAGAACCTTCGAACAATGCTACATCACCTACCCCAGTAGCGTAGTTGTTATACTTAATTGTAGGGTTCATCATAAATAATTATTATGAAGCTTGCATTCGTATTTATTATATTTAGTATTTATTATATTATTTAATATTTATATTATAGTATTTATCTTATATAGTATTATAGTATAATATATATAATAGTATAACTATATTATAGTATATAAGATAAATTATAGTATTATAAGTATATTCATCTTATTATAGTATTTATATTATATCTTTTATAGTATTTATATTAAAATATTTATATTATATTATAAATTACCTATTGAGAATGATCACCAGTGTGTAAACAATTATTTAAACAATCACGCTCATACCGCAGCTTGTCGGCCACCCACTCCGCAGTGGTTAACGAAATATGGTTAGGTCAATCGAGAGCTATCCAACGAGTGGTGAACGATTTTTGTACGATGATAACTGGCGAAGATAAAGTTCCGTAGCACCGAATCGGTTGTAAGCGAATCATCAGAAATTTTCGTGACGATTTCGTGTAACGCTTTTGTGTAACGTTTTTCGTGTTATGTGCCAGAGTAAAGACATAAAAATGTTATGTCTAAAATAAAAAGGCATATTCGCATTTCAAAGTGATTAGAGCCCTGGAATGGATAGTAATATGATCGTATTTTCGGATATTAAACACGTAACGAGCAACTGAGTTCCAACATACCTGAAGGCGATGGTGCTGCACGGAATTCAAATTGGTGGAAAACAATTCACAACCATAATCAAAATGAGGTACGAGTAAAGACTTAGCAAGAATAAACTTAAGGTTAGAAGGGGTGAAATTCCTTAACTTTTTGAAGCGGTATAAGGAACCATAGACCTTCCTAACGACATGGGAAACGTGATGATGCCAAGTAAGAAATATTCCAAAGAAATATTCCAAGATCCCTTACCACAGAGCTAGGATCGACTGAGAATCCCTGAACAAGTAAAGAAGGGGTAGAAACTGTGGGTGGAAGGGCTTTCTTAAAGAAAATAATGAATTGAGACTTTTTGGGGTTAATTACCAACGCATTATCTTTGGCCCACGAGGCCAGGCGCACCATATCGGAATTCAAACGTGCCACGGCTGTTGGAAGACTATTAATTGGTGACTGGATAAAAGACTGAACGTCATCGGCAAAAATGTGACACCTGGATTCCAGTAAGCACCCGGGAATATCATTAATGTAGGCGGCAAAGAGTACGGGTCCCAATATTGCACCCTGAGGAACGCGAGACGTGAGAGGAAGTGTAGACGAGGTCCCAGAGGAGAGAGACACAAATTGCGTTCTGTTAGACAAATATGAGTTCAAAAGTTTAATTGAGGCGCTGTCAAAGCCAAAAAAATGTCTCATCTTGAGAAGGAGCAGCTGATGGTTCACCGATCCAAAAGAGTTACCAAAATCGAGTAATGCAAGGCATGTTGCAAGGCCCCGTCAAAACCACGATAAACCGAGTCGATGAGATCTGCCAGTAAGGTGGTACAACTATGCCCAGATCTAAACCTAGACTGAAAAGGGGACAACAACTTATTAGAGGTCATATGAAAAATGATTTGCTGGTTCATTATAAATTCAAGGGGTTTTGATAAGGCGGGAAGCACACTTATGGGCCTGGTGTCAGACACGGTCGTAATTTTGGAACCCTACGGGATCGGTGTAATTCGCGCACACTTCCAGGAAGAAGGAAAGGTGGACGACAAAATTGAGAAGTTATACAGGTGGGTCAGAGGAGCTAAAATAACTGGTAAAAGTTGCTTGATGAATTTAACTGGGATACCATCCACACCGACGGCTTGAGAAGTAATCGTGGAGAAGGCATCAAACACTTCATCCTCAGTGGTAAACTGGAAGGTGAAACGATGAGGGCAGTCCTCGACCAGTGACCGGAAATTGAAAGGCATGTTGCCACCTTTCGAAAAATGACAATTCAATAAACCGGGATCGCTCGTCCTTTTATTGGTAAAGCCCAGGGCATGGAGGTTGGACCAAAGCTCCTTCATTGGCAACTTAATATTAAGGAGACTTAATATTATGGAGAAAAACGAAATTTGGCGTTAGGAATCAGTTTTTTGACTCGATTTCGCTTGGTTTTAAATATTTTAAAGTCTGTTTTTTCCTTTGAACGCCTCCAAACTTTGAACATTTTATCAAGATCGACCAGTGCACTTCTCATTTCCCCAGAGAACCAAGGGTTCTTAGGAGCCAACAAATCAACTAAAAACATTATCAGAGTCGTGATATGAGCAACCATTTTGCTGACTGAGGTCATCCCATAGACATCCTGCCATGACAACTCACTGGCCCTCTCAAGCAGCCTGCCCTGATCTACCTTATCATAGTTACAGCATCTTATCACTCTGGGTTGAACAGCAACACGGGGAATGTTGAACGTACACAATAACATCTCATGGTGAGAAACACCAGGCACTGACAATTGTTCAAAGTGTACGACATCACAAGAGAAATTAGTCAGTAGTAAATCCAACGTGGATTTGGAAGAGCCCACAAAATAGGTTGGCCCAGAGTTCACTATACTGAGAGACAATGAATCACATAAATTGAAGAAGTTTGCGGCTTGAGGGTCATCAGTTGCAATATTACAATTGAAGTCGCCAACTATGATTACTTTACTGAAGTTACTAACTGCATTAGCAAGAATAGGCTCAAGGGCAAGCACATTAGAGTAGACAGTGCATGTACGATAAATAACACCAATAAGAATTCTCCCTCCTGGCAGAGTCACGTCTAAGAAAAGGTATTGCATTAATTGACTCGAGTCAGATTGATCCAAAATTCGATATTTAAGGTCACAGTCGACACCCCAGCCAAATGTGCAAACTGCGGAGATTCGCATACAGCAAACTACCGCAAATGTCCAGTGGCTATTGAAGCTGCCGAGATCCACAAAAAACGATCTCAAGGTCTGAAGGCTGGCTCCCAAAATATCGAAAAAGAAACCAAAAAAATCAATACAACTAGGAAAGTTTTCATCCCGAAAACTCCTATACATGAGAAAAATCAACATTTCGGTCATCAGCCTTCATATGCCCAAGTGGTAAGTGGCAGTGTCATTCAGCCAATACCCTTGCAGCCTGATAACACCATACAATCATTATTGCAAAGCCGAATGGAAAACACCCTATCTAACGTTAATCAAAGATTAATTGCCCTAGAAAAAGATCGCAGCCATTCACGAAAGAAAGCCCAATGATGCGCAACCTACGAATTATGTATTGGAATGCCAATGGACTGCTGTCCCGAAAATTGGACCTGGACGTGGTTCTTAATATAAACAAAATAGACATCTGTCTAATTTCTGAGACCCACTTTACTAAGGAGTCACGCATTAAGATAAAAGGATTCGAGTGCTATCATGCTCTCCATCCCAGCAATAATGCAAGAGGGGGCAGCGCGGTACTGATCAAAGATAATATAAAACATCATGAATGTGTCAAAATAGAGACAGAAAAGATTCAAAGCTGTGCGATCACCATTAGTACGAAATCCTTTGAAGCTAATATTGCCAGTATTTACATTCCTCCAAGGCATATCATAAAAGAAAAAGAATTTGCTGAAGTGTTTGCCCTACTTGGAAATCGCTTCATAATCGGCGGTGACTTTAACGCCAAACACACGGGGTTCACGACTTTGTACACCTCGTGGTACAGAACTCCTTAAAGTTGTTCAATCAAATTACTGTACACCATTGTCAACTGGGAAACCAACGTACTGGCCAGGGGATATCCAGAAGAAGCCTGATCTAATCGATTTCTTTATCATGAAAAATATCTCAGCGAACTATGCACTTGTTGAGGACTGTTTTGACCTCAGCTCTGACCACTCGCCAATACTTCTAACGCTGAGTGAAACCATCATTCTAAAGCCTCATAATCCAGTTTTGGTGAACAAAAAGACAGACTGGGATCAGTTTAAAGTCAACATAAACCAATATATAGATCTCAGTGTGCCACTAACAACTCCAGCTGAAGTTGATGGAGAGTTAAGTCAACTCGTTCACTCTATCCAAACTGCGGCATGGAAAAACACCCCTGAAGAATAGAAAAAGCTGAAGGGCCTCAACTATCCACGTGAAGTTATAAATATGATCAGAGAAAAACGAAAAGCTAGGCGTAAATGGCAAAAACTACGTATCCCCGCTCTTAAAACTGAATGGTACCAACTCGACTACAAACTGAAGAGAATGATGGAGCAGATACAAGAAGAAACCCAAGAAGATTACCTAACATCGCTCACCAATCATTGAGACACTGAATACTCCCTCTGGAAGGCAACAAAGCATCTGAAGAGACCTATCATCCAGGCACCACCTATTAAAGATAGGTACAACTATTATAATAGCAAGTGGATAAAAAGCAACCAAGAAAAGGCTGATATGATGCTTTTGCTCGTCATCTTGCAGATATTTTCATGCCCAATCCTGGCCGCCCTGACGAAGAATCCCTTGAAGAAATTCCCTTGCTAGAACAGTAAATTAACGTCCCACTGATCACTGTCAAAGAAGTTCAAAACACCATCAATACCAAGATATGATCTGATCACCGGTCAAGTTCTCAAACACCTACCACGAAAAGCACTTGTAAAGATCACGCAAATCATGAATGCCTCCCTCAAGTTACGTTATGTTCCTCAACTGTGGAAACTCGCTGAAGTCATTATGATATTGGAGCCAGGTAAACCTCCTGAAGAGCTAAAGTCTTATAGACCAATATCACTTTTACCAGTACTGTCAAAACTCTTTGAAAAAGTGCTGTATGCACGTCTAATTAAAATCGTAGAAGAAAGAAACCTCAATTCCAAACATCAGTTTGGGTTCCGCCATAAGCATTCCACTATAGATCAGGTGCACCGTATCACTCATATTATTGAACAAGCCCTAGAAGATAAAAAAGTCTGCTCAGCTGTCTTCCTCGACGTTACTCAAGCGTTCGATAAAGTCTGGCACAAGGGACTTGACCATAAGCTCAGACTAATGCTTCCAGCCAAATATGTTGAACTGCTTCACTCTTATCCATCAAATCGATACTTCCGGATCAAACAAGATGATGCTTACTCGGAAGCAAAAATAATTAATGCTGGCGTACCACAAGGAAGTGTACTCGGCCCACTCCTGTACGTCCTTTACACCAGCGATTTGCCTGAACGCGAGGGGAACACCCTGGCATCATTTGCAGATGATACTGCTATTCTTGCCATTGGTGAAGACAATCGAGAATCGACCTCAAAACTTGAAAGATCCATCGAGAATCTCCATGATTGGGCAATTAAGTGGAGAATCAAGATGAATGAGGCAAAATCAGTCCATGTTGATTTCACAAACCGCCAAATCAAAAATATACCAATCTATCTGAATGGCAGAGTCATCCCTTATGCCAATGAGGCAAAATATTTGGGTATGACTCAGGATACGAGGCTCCACTGGAGAGCGCATGTAAAAACTAAAAAAAAGAATTGGACACCAAATTCCGAAAAATGTATTGGTTGATTGGTAGACGATCAAAATTGTCTATCCAAAATAAATTAACTTTATACAATCAGGTCCTTAAGCCAGTCTGGACATATCAACGAGGAGGTTGTGAAGCTGCAGGACGTTGATGATCTGCTCAGACGACTGAAAAGACGAAAACCTCACGACCTGTGGTAATAGGGAGTGATGTGTTCATGAAAGTTTGTTCAGTGAGTGTAGTGCTGTGCGCTCCTGCAAATCGTGTTCATTGAAGACACTAAATAGCTGAAATGATGTATAGGATGTGTTATGTATCACAGTCTTGTTTCAGTCACCGATTATTCATTGTCAAAGAAATGTTGCTAATAAGTGGTATTACTTGGTGCAATAAATATTATGAAAAGAAAAAAAAAAAGAAAAAAAACAGTCGACATAAAGTGCCACGCCCCCACCTCTACAACGCAAACGACCGTTCCTAACCAAAGTATAGCCGGCAATTTCCACCAACCCTGCAGGGGTCGCCTCAGTAAGCCACGACACAGAGATACCCAGATTTGCAAACGATTATTACCAAGATGGTTAGGGTTACCGTCAATGTTGTGCGTTTTTTTTTTTTTTTTTTTTTTTTTTTTTTTTTTTCGTAGGCCGGTGAGGAAATCTTTAAGAACCATAGGTGGACTTGGATCTCGTAAGATACCTGGAGAGGACCGCACCTCCAGGTTATGTGGGACTCAAACCTCACTAAAACCTCACCTACCTTTCCCGTGTTGGAGCTCAGCCTGGGACTGTTTAACACATTACTTCGGGCTGAGTCCTCGGGAGTCCTCTTCACTCTGCTTGCCTTTGTCGGTCCGCGCCTTCCGTACGTTGCCGCTCCCGTTCAAGGAGCATCTTTATCCTCAACACCTTCTCCACATATTCTGATGTGAGGGTCCAATGCTGCTCGCTCTGCAACATCTTGGCAACTAATATTTCTGGGGTCATATTGGGAGACGTGATGCCCAGTGCTTCTTAGAGCCAGCTCCTTTCCTCTGCCCATCTCGCGCATCCAAAGAACGTGTGAAGCGCATCATCCTCCACGTCCTGACAGCAGCGGCACAATGGAGTATCCACCTTTCCCATTCTGTGCAAGTAGGCATAGAAAAGTCCATGTCCTGAGAAGAACTGAGTCAGGAAATAGTTCACTTCTCCATGCCCCCTTTGCATCCACACCTTGATGTCAGGGACCAACCAAATGTTGTGCGTTAAACTTTGTGCATTGAAGTGGGCGACGTGAAATCATTGACGTTTAGTAGATAAAAGCTGCCCAATCCAATCACTCACCTCCACTGAAGAATCGAGCTGTGTGTGACGCCACCATCGAATGAGGAGTCAAAAATACTATCATTGAAACAGAGCAAATCACCGGTCCAGTGGACGCTAGGGAAAGGCGGGACTCCATCCCCCTGGGATACATCATCCCCCACCATAGTGAGGGATGAGAGAAGAAATTACTCTAGACAAAACCACTCCCGCGGCAGAACAACCTTCCCGAGGTACTGACCACAAAAAGGAAAAAAAGACGTGAATGAAACCCAGACCACTAAAAAATTTCCACCAATGTAATAAAGTAAAATAATGCATGAATATGAAAAATGAGCAAATATGCTCAGAAAAAAGGCAAATAAGTATACTTATTATAAATCGAAAGCAAAAACATGTTGATACCAATGTTGGTATGCAACATTAGGGGGGGGGGGGGGGGAGAGCTCCTACATTAAAAATGGAAATTATATCATTTCAAATACCTTAAATGACACGACAAGGCAAAATCTACCTTCAGAATCTAGAGAGAACGAGGTAGAACGATCAGTTACTATTGTGGGAAATAATGTTTGAAAATACAATAACTATAAACATAAGCGGACGCAGCAATTATAATCAAAGAAATGAATTTAGGAACTTGAGAAGCAACTACATAGATTACCGAATAGGTACAGCTTATACGGTATAAAAAGGAAACATACGATGAGCAATGAGAGTCATTCCTGGGGACCCCCAGCAACTTGGGGTAGCTTGGAGAGAAATTCATTAAATTCCTCTCTAGTAGTTGCAGAGTTCTTATCTGAAGAATTCTTATCTTCTGTAACCCAACGTATAGCCCCATTGGTCGTCCAGGTCTTCTGCCGTGTAAACTTGCTGCAAATCTCGTAATATAAATCGCGCCTGGCTTTAGTCAAGTCTTCCGTGAGAACGATACCAGTTTTGGCCAGTTTTCTCTTTGAAGAGAATACTTCGAGACGCTTACGAAAGTGGGCGAATGTGAAGACTTGGCAGCAGAGGGTGCAACAGATGAATTATTCACAGTGGAGTTTGCGGAGGTTCGACTAGATTGCGTATGTATGGGGTGGGAGAATCCAACCCGCTTTGCACGGGCGATTTCTGAGACCGGGAGGTCCACTTCCAACTTCTCCAAAACGAACCCGAGATAACCTTTTCGAGATCTTCTCCCTCTTCCTCTGGGACACCATGCAGGCAAAGGTTCATGAACCTGGATTTTTGATCAAGGGAGTCCAAATCGCTAGTAGATTGACGGGATTGGCGCTCCAACGACTTGTTGATAACGCTGACAAACGACTCAACCACCGGAGAGATAGCCTTATCAATACCAGTTTTAAGGTCAGAAATCATTGTTGGGGTTAAACCCTTTACCTTCAAGACGGCATTGGAAATAGCTGAAGGGGAAATAGAGAGTTCGGCGGAAAATTCCGAGCCAGAAATAGACGAAGGGGAGGTCGGTGAATCCTTATCAGGGTTGATGTTAACAAGGCGGGGATGCTTTCCACCGGCACCTTTCATGTCATAGAGTTCCGATCAAAATAAAAATGCTTCCAAACGTAAGAACACCAAACAGTGGGAATCTGAAACACTTTGTGGTAGAAATTCGAACTGAAAAAAGACTGTAGAAGGGTTCGAAGCAGGAGCACAAAACAACGGTGTTTACAAGACGGTGGCCAGTGGCCACAATGTTGGATGAACCCATAGTTGGAAGGAAGAGGTTACAAACACCCTGCAGGAGCCTCGTTTATACGCTCCAGTGTGATGACAGTCGCGACTGTATTGTAAAGTAACAGTGTACCTACCATCAATAACAACGTGTTGGAAACTTTGTGCCTGGTACTCCCAATCGTATCACCCTGAGACTCTGACTCTTCCCCCCCCCCCCCAGTATCGTGTCATAACACGTACCATTTCGTACTAATTTTACATAATATGTAATACTAAAATATCATTTCGGTGATTTTGCTTCTTCTGGGGTGGGAGGTTCTGGGGAGTAGTTCATCTGGTTCTGGGGAGTAGTTCAATGGGTCTGAATGAAAGGCGAAAAAATCAACTTTACGTTTTTCTGGAAAAAACCTCTTTCCAAATGCTTTAATTTTAGATAGGCCGGAGCTAGAATATTGAAATTATATATACCTAAGTATATATTTAATGTTCTCCAACTTCTTCCCTGAAGGCTTCTCCATATAACGAATCGCTAAGGTGCTAAAGGCTGAAGTTTGACGAAAACGGTAAGTCGACATCCTCGAGCTCCTGAGAGGTTCTAAATCGTCGTCTAAATCTTCCTCCTTATAGTTAGACTGGAACGCATTGAAACATTTTTCTGAACAAATCTCGTCTTGGTAGGCAGCCGCAGGTCCAAACTTGTTTGATAGTGATTTGTTCTGAACTAGAACTTGTATTTTGTTCCAATGTGGCTGCGGTACATGATGTTGAATTTCAGATTAAGTTCTTTGGGTGGGCGTGCGTTTATAGTTAAACGCCCCCTCCTCATTATTTGATGGTAAGCTTGAGTGAAACTACTATATCAAATAAATACCACGTCATTGGCATTTCAGACAGTCCCAGAAGGCAGCAGGAGAAACCCTTTGATAATTACTGTGACACCAATACAAACCAGCGTTTCAAGTTTGGTGGGAAGGTAGGTCTGTCACACATTTAATTCCACCATTGAGAATCCCTGAGTGCTTTGTTTGGCTATAAATAGTTGTAAGCTTGGTCTTGAGGAGACCGCGTTTACTTTATAAAAACACACTCCAGGGGTTCGGGTTTGAAAATAATGGAGTCCAGACAGGTACGAATTAGGTTGGAAATATATAATTGAAACGTTCACTTGGAGCAAAACAAAATTATGAAAATATGAGGTAAGACTTGTAATAAAGGAATGTGGTGCGTCCACCACTAGCTAGGCAATAAGTACAAAGTATTATGGTCGAGTACACTTGAGAAATGAAAGGTAAGTTGAGTATAAATGAAAGTGAACTCGCTTAGGTGATACAGTAGGAACTGATAAAGGAAGTAATACGAGTTCGTTTGAGTAAGGGATATGAGTACCTCAGAATAAGATGAGTATCTGAGCGTACACTAACAGTGGTAATAGCAAATGTATCGAGAACAACGAATATATGAAAGAGTTCAATTGAAATAAGACCCTAAGAGATCGTTCAGTAAAATATGTGAATGATGAAATGGATGGATGGCAAATATTCCAGGCGTTCAGACGGAACGCTGCAACGTGGTTTGTGGGTTTTGGTGACTTTAAAATTTGATAGGATCCATGTAGAGAATCCATGTACTGTCAGTTAAATAAGCCTCCTCCATGGAGGAGAAGGAAGTTAGCGATTTTGAGGGGTTGGATGGATCTGTTTTTTTGGGTGTGTGTGATTTTTTCAGATAGATTTTTGTATTGTGAGAGTTCCTTTTGTTCGTGTTTGGTTTTTTTCGGTCGTATATTTTTGAGTCGTGTGATTAAATTGATTATTGAAAGTTTAGTTTGTGTTCGTTAGTTACCTTCTGCACCTCAGTAGTATATTGAAGTGATAAGTCACATTTTGGCGACCGTGACAGGACTTACGAGGTGTACAGGAGGTTTGCAAGTTCGCGAGTTGTTTTTCAGAATTTGTGTGGAGAAGCCATAGACGGACGCTAGTTTGCGTAGGATAGTGTCAGTAGCTAACTGTCAAGGGATGGCGACGAAAACGGCAAAACGTGGGGTTGTGAGGGCGATCTTCACAAGGACGTACAACGGTTTGGAAGAACTGTTTAAGGATGAGGTTGTTGACATTGTGGAAGCCCAAGTAAGGTTCAAGTCGCTTGAAAGTAAGTACCTCGAACTTACAAAGTTGAACGAAGAGATTCGTAGTGATTTATATAGCACCACTGATCCGGATGTACTGGAGGATACTATTATTGCCGATTATGTGGCGTCTGATGAGTATGATATGAAGTTTAACCGAATCAAAAAGAAAGTAGAGGCCCTTATTTTTCCTGTAGTTACTGCGAAGGACAATAGTGTGGTCTCTGATAGTATTGAGACGAAGATGCGTCATATGAGGCTGCCCAAGCTGGAATTTCGAGGGTATGGGGGTGAAGTCTCTCAATGGGTAGGTTTTTGGTCCCAATTTAAAAGCATCGATGAGGATCATACTTTAATTCCGGAACATAAGTTTCAATACCTAATTCAGGCCACCACCCCTGGCTCCCGTGCACGGAAAATTGTGGAGAGTTTCCCGCCTTCCGGCGAGAATTATGAGAAGGCGGTTGGGGTTCTGAAGGAGCGGTTTGGGCGTCAGGATTTACTGATTGAACATTATACCAGAGAACTTTTGGGGCTGGTTGTCAATAAGAGAAACATGAAGTTTGAGGATTTGTATGACTCTCTGACAACCCAGGTGAATGCGCTTGACACTCTGGATGTGGTTTTGGCGCAGTATGGCGCATTCCTATTGCCACTGGTCGAGTCATGCATTCCAGTGGAGGTGCTCAAGGTTTGGCACCGTACCTCCCCCAAGCGGTCTGCTCCTTTCCACCAAAAACTACAGGATTTGTTAGAATTCTTGAAAAGGGAAGTGGAGGGAGAAGAATTCCTCAAGCTCTCTGAATCCCAACTTGGTTCTATGGTGAATTGTGTCAATTCAGAATCCTTATCATCCAGGGGTCAGCCAAACTCATTTAGAGTTGCTACTGCTGCTGATCTGGCAAACACAAATGTGGATAATGGGTGTGTGTTTTGTCAGGGTAAGCACCCATCTCAGCGGTGCTGGCAGGCGGAGAAATTGACTAGGGACGAGAAGCGTGCCATCCTGGGAAGAGCAGGGCGCTGTTTTGCATGTACCAAGAGAGGGCACCCATCCTCCAAGTGTTGGAGCAAGTGCAGCAATTGTAATGGTCAGCACGTTGCTCTCATGTGTGATCATTCACCCCTGGCAGATCACACCATCAAGCATAGAAACACCACTAAAGCAGAAAATGATTTATTGTCTATAAATCACAGCCTCACGGTTAGTGCTTCGGAGGAAGTATATCTGCAGACTTTTACCGCCATTTTGCATAATGATGATATGGAGCAAAAGGTCCGGGTTCTAATTGACAGTGGTTCTCAGAGGTCATACATGGTGGAATCCCTGGCCAGAAAAATGAAATTTGAGAAAATTGGAGAGGAGGCCCTTGTGCATTCATTGTTTGGTGGGTGCACCTTGGGACTGGTAAAACATGGTTGCTACAAGGCCAGGTTGCAGAGTGTGGACTCTGAGTATACCTGCAGGTTTACTGTACTTGCCCAGTCCACAGTAGCACAGTCCATCCCAGTGGCACGTTTGAATGAACAAACTGAGAAGGAGTTGGGAGAAAAGGGAATTTGTCTTGTTGAAGATATGATGGGGCCAATTGATGTGTTGATCGGAGCTGATGTGGCTGGGAAGATTTGGACAGGCCAACGACTCATTCTGTCATCGGGAATGGTAGCTGTGGACACCACGTTTGGATGGACACTCATGGGAACCTCAAAGAGAGCTCCTGTGGTCTCCTGCAGCACAAATCTTGCCACTACATTCACTATGACCACAGTTGTCACAGGAGATGTAACTGATCTATGGAAGCTTGAGGCTATTGGGATTGGTGACCCAGCTGAGAAAGAACTACGAGATAAGCGACGAATAGCTGTTCTTGAGTATTTTAAAGACACAGTTGAGTTTGTGAATGGTAGATACCAAGTTCGTCTACCATGGTACGATGTTGCATCAGAGTTGCCAAGCAACCGAGAACTTGCTGAGCATAGACTTACCCGGACTACAAAGAAACTACAAAATGATAGTCTCTATGAAGAGTATGATGCTGTGTTCAGGGAGTGGCTGAGACTCAACATTGTTGAAATAACGGAAGATAATCACAAGGGTCATTATTTGCCGCACCGACCTGTTCTGAAGAACACCAGTGCTACAACTAAAATGCGACCAGTGTTTGACGCATCAGCAAAAAGGGTCGGATTTCCATCTCTCAATGACTGTTTGGAGCAAGGTCCGAACCTCATTGAGCTTCTTCCTGACATACTCATGAGATTTCGAGAGAATGCTGTTGGAGTTTCAGCTGACATTGAGAAAGCCTTCCTTCAGATTGGGATTCATCCAGAAGATAGGGAATGTTTGAAATTCTTCTGGTGGGACTCTAATGATGAGCTTGTTACCATGAGACATGCACGGGTCGTTTTTGGGGTAACATGTAGTCCGTTCCTGTTGGCGGCAGTACTAGATTATCATTTGGGACGGTGCACAATAAATGCATCATGTGAAGATCGAGATATTTTGGAGAAGTGCAAGAAGAGTTTTTATGTGGATAACTTGGCAACCAGTGTAAATGACAAAGCCGAAGCTGAATCTTTGCAAACAAAGGCTACTGCTGCATTGAAAAGTGGTGGATTCAATCTTCGAGGGTGGGAGTTTACAGACGATGGATGCAATGTTCCTACCAACATTTTAGGTTTGAAATGGAACCGATTGCAAGATACCCTTGGTCTCAACATGGATTGGTGGGAGAAAGTAAGCCCCGCCACTGATCTCACTAAACGGTCAATTTTGTCCATGAACCAGAGAATATTTGATCCAATTGGGTTCTGTGGACCGGCCACTCTTAGCTTGAAGCTGATGTTACAATCTTTATGGGAACAAAAGCTCGATTGGGATGACCCATTGCCTGCTGAAGACACCAAGACATTCAAACTATGGCTGCAGCACGTTCCCCGCCTCAAGGAGATTGCAGTCAAGCGAAATCTGGGCACTAGTTGTAACCGTTCACTACATTTGTTTTGTGATGCCAGTTCAAAGGCATATGCAGCGGTCATTTTTCTGAGAAGTGAAAAGGAAAATGGAGAGGTAGTGGTTTCACTTATACCTACAAGCAAAATCTCGTGTGGCACCATCAAAGGGCGTGACAGTGTCAAGGCTGGAATTAATGGGAGCTACCATTGGTGCAAGGTTGTTGAAATCAATTAAAGACGCTCTTGGTTTGGATTCTGTGACAACTTACGCTTGGTGCGACTCCAGCACTGTTATTGCTTGGTTACAGCGACAGGAAGAGCGGTCAAACCTCCGCTACGGCTTGATTTGTTGTGCCTTCAAGAATGAATTTAGATAAGTGCCAGTGCCTCTGCTTAGAGTTTTTTAATAAGTTACGAGTAAGTTCCCTCATGTAAGAGAGATACTTCTTATTGTTTAGTCCGATTTGTCCTTAATTATGATATAATGGTACAGTGATCGTGAATATGGTGGGCATGTTTTGTAGGTACCTTCATTTGTAACTAAGTAGTTCATTTAGTTCAAATTGTTTTCTATTTTTTGTAATATCACGTTCTGCGTTCTTGGAAGGTTTGTCTTATTAGTTAAGTTGAGATTAGATGCTGTGTTTTTTTATTTTTTGTAATTTCCACTTTTAAAATGTAAATTAGGTGGGAGTATGTGGGTTTTGGTGACTTTAAAATTTGATAGGATCCATGTAGAGAATCCATGTACTGTCAGTTAAATAAGCCTCCTCCATGGAGGAGAAGGAAGTTAGCGATTTTGAGGGGTTGGATGGATCTGTTTTTTTGGGTGTGTGTGATTTTTTCAGATAGATTTTTGTATTGTGAGAGTTCCTTTTGTTCGTGTTTGGTTTTTTTCGGTCGTATATTTTTGAGTCGTGTGATTAAATTGATTATTGAAAGTTTAGTTTGTGTTCGTTAGTTACCTTCTGCACCTCAGTAGTATATTGAAGTGATAAGTCACATGGTTGAAGACCCAAAGATACAAAAGGTTATTGACATGAGTTCTACTGCGTACACTTAAAAGGTGCCAAAATGCAAACAATCATAGACTACTAATACAAGGTAAGGATGTTACCGTAGGCGAACAATCAGTACGGAGTTGAGCAGCGTCGCACTGGTTCAGGGGGGAGATTGAGTCTCTGTCTCAGGGAATGGATCGGCCAAACACACGTGTGCGAGAGGGGGTCCGATCCGGGTGAAAAACTAGAGTTCACAGGGGTACTGTTACTAGTATCACTTTCACAAGCAACTTTAGGGAGGAAACGGGGGACGCGTTCACCGCGTGGGAAATGTTTGCAGAATCACTCTGACTATAGCTTGACCGTAAATAGGTCCGATCTCGACGCAGGCTGACTGGGGACTGAAGTAAGATGGCGACCAGCCCCATGACACCGGTGCTAGTTCACGGTTCTGGCATTAATTTTCATCGCTGCGATTGCACGTCTTCTCCCACCCTACCACCCACCAACTCATGTAGACGCTCCGAGTCGGAGCCTCCATTCATTTAGGGATGGCAAAAAAAAATGAAAACATCGATGTATCGATGCATCGATGCATCGACAGGCCGGCATCGATGCTCCAAAAACATCGATGGAAAAAAACATCGATGTTTTCAATCAATTTTTTTTTAAATTTATAAGCTATAAATTTATTTTATTTGTTACCATTATAATTCAGTTTCAAGAAAAAAAAATCGTATAAACGAAGGCTGGGCTCATACCCTGTATTTGGCAGGTAGTCCATTCAAGAAAAGTAATTTTGAAAGCAATTTGCCCTCCAGGCGATTTCTCTGCTGCGTAAGAGTGGCACCAGCCTTGGAGAATAATCTTTCTGCCGGTACAGAGGTGGCTACCCTCCCCAAGTATTCTCTTGATAACGTGTACAGCTTGGGATAGACTGTCTTCATCTCTCCACAATTCAAGGGGATTTGAACGAATGTTTGATGCCACTGGAGTTGAGAGATACATTGATATCTCCGTGTCTAAGTTCACCGATAAGCTCTGAGAAGATGACATTTTCTTGTTGGTTTTGAACGCCAACGATTTATGATGGGCCCATATTATGTCACGGGACTTCTACGGTCCGATTCTGAAGATGACTGAGATGACGGGGAATTAGAAGTATCAACAGGCGCCACCAGTTTTTTAATTTGAGTGAGGGCTTTTGACGATGCGATGGAATCGGAAAAGTGAATATTTTTGAAACGGGGTCCAAAAACATGGGTAGGGTCAGCAAGTTTCCCGCCCCTTAAATCTCGAGTCAAATCCTGACATTAGAGCCTGTTTTAGCTGCTTTCCCACAGGCGAAATATTGGAAGTATCGATACTTTTCAGCCAACACACCTCGATATTTTCATTTAAAGGAAATAAAAATTCAGGAATAATATTCCTAGGTATGTGAGAAAAACGTTAGAATAAAACATTCAGCAGCCTATGGCAAAAAAATTTGAAACATCGATGTGCCGATGCATCGAAACCCCGACATCAATGTTCCAAAAACATCGACACAGAAAACATCGATGAAAAAACATCGATGTGTCCCGCGAAAACATCGATGTTTCAAAAACATCGATGTATGATTGCCATCCCTACTCCGACTCCGTTCCGCCATTTGTATTTTCTTGTACGTTGTATAGTAGGGTTTTCTGTGGACAATAGGGGTATTCATTATTATTCCTCGTAGGTTTAAATTAAATGTTAAAACCTCCTCGCGCGTTAAAACGTAAAAATTGTAGTGATGAATACCTACGTAGTATAGTAGGGTTTTCTGTGTTATACCTACGATTTCATCCACAGAAGTGCGACGAGGTTAGTAATAAAACTTACGTACGTAATAGGCTCGTGAAATTTGAAAATACTGCTGTCGTGTACGGAATTCGTATTTTTCATTAACTGAAGTCGTTCGTTTTCTAGATGAGTTGGGTTGTAAATTTAAAGTGCGCCGCTATCGGATGTGACGTTCGATTTAAGACTCATCCAACTGCTTCCTTTTTTTGCTTTCCCGACCCGAATGTGATCAAGCCCGACCATCAGAAGAGGTGAGTCTGTTAAATTATTCTAATGGTTTCGTTTTAATCTACTTTAAATTACGTTCGTAGTAGGTACACGTTCATTGTGCAGTGCATTTTTTTGCTTGTTTACTTTCCGACCCCGTACCTCGTTGGTTACCGTACTCACCCGCACCGCACACATTATTTACCTACATTATTCTCTATTATAGTAACCTTAATGGGATTATTAAGTAAAGTTAGGGTAATTCTGAGCCTAATCCAGCCAACTTAAATACTCTCCACACTGCGATGTTGTTGGCATAAATAGACGACAATAAAATGCAGAATTAGACGTCGCAAACGTGAACTGATAATGAGGGAAGCGATCTTACATTTTACACTTTTTCCTTATCATACTACCTACCTTTTCTAAATTGATTATTATTTTGTTCTGAGCAGAATAAGTGATGTGGATTTCCCTTTTCCGACACTTATGTTACTCTAAATATTTATTTTTAGTGACATAACTATAGTAATGCATAGAAAGAATTGAGGTTAACCGGACAATTGCTCAGAATTACCAAAGTTAGTCAAGAATAATTATAGTAAAGTTAGGGTGATTGTAAGGCGACCAACCGTCTACTTTTTCAGACTTCATGGAATAATAAATTGTTCATCCATCATTTTCAGGTTGCAAATATGGCGAGAGGTATCGGGGCAAACTGACTCGTTACGTTCACACAAGCTGTGCCAAAGACACTTTGATGCAAAGCAATTTTACGACAGCGATAGACTTCGGTTGGTCCGAGGAAGTGTGCCCAGCTATCGTACCGGGCCGCTTAATCCCAATAGTGGAACTCAACCTGTTCTGTACTCTCTATGGGACAAAGCTGAAGAATTTGTGAGTACCTACTCTTACTATCAAGTCGAGTGGACATCAGACTTGAAGTACAATATGACATAATGTTGACCTACTGGTGGAATTTTCCTGTTTCAGCTCAAGAAACTTCAGTTTGTCAGGAAAAACGCCTCAGGGACCGAGAAGCTGTTTACCCCTCCATGCGTCAACGCCTGGCTCCGGACGCTGAAAGCTATTCGTTCCCTTTGGGAGTACTTGAGCATTGAGCTTCCTGATGTGAAGTACCTACAGGTGATTACACACAATAACAATAGCACGCCCAATTACGATTGTATGACGAGCATTACACATTTATTCGCAACTTTTGATGAAATGAAAAGTTCCTGTCATGTAGCATGGCTATAAGAGCGAATCTTCAAAGAAGTATTCCTGCTACTGATTGTTGACTCTAAAGTCAAGTTTGACCCGCTTCTTTTTCAGAAAAATAGGGTCCCTCTGTCGTGATTAATCACCCCACACGTCAGGTGAATTAATAATAATTTTTAGCCATAAATACATATTTTTACCCCCAAAGACCAATATCTCTAACCCCTATTCTGTGCGAAAAACAAGTGAAATGGCATTTTTCTGTCTTTACTCACCCTTCCATACACTTCCAGTCATTTTATATTGCAATTTTAGCCGTTTTTACCGATTTTTGACCCCTAGAAAGTCCAATTTGACCCTTGAAATGTTTTAAAATTGCTAATTTTGAACTCAACCTTTTGTTTGGCAATAGGTACAAACGTTTTGGAGAAATTTGGAATTTTTATCATGTACCCAAGGACAGATATTATCTGGAGTGGCACATAGATATACATCATTTTTTTAAATTTAGGGATGAAATGGTGATGCTCTGAAACGGATTTGCCTATAAAAATATTTCAAACATTCATGTTCTGAAAATGATATATAAAATCACTGAAAGTGGCATGGAAGGTTGAGTGGAGACAAAAATATCATTTCATTTGCTTTTCACACAGAATAGGGATCTAATTAGAATTTTCGGGGATGAACAATTGGTATTAAGGGCTAAAATCAGTATTATTCACCTGAAGTGTGGGATGGCGACGGTGACGGACTTTGAGGGGACGGTGCAGGTATTTCGATGGGAATTTTTGTCAAAAAAATTGGGTCAAATGTTGGGACAGATCGTTTGTGATCAAACAAACGTGATATTATTTAACTGTTTATTCATGTTTGATTTACCGTTTATGCTCATCTTTGACTTGCAGGTGCGTCGCCTCAATCAAGACCTCCTGGAGTGTACCTTCGGCATCATCCGATCATTGTGACGACAATAGATAATTAGAATGCAATTACATTAGTGATATCAACTATCCACCTGCTGTGATGTCAATATATGTTCGAATTGTAATAACTAGTCCATCAATATTGACGATGGTCTAATAATTTCATTGTGACGACAATAGATAATTAGAATGCAATTACATTAGTGATATCAACTATCCACGAGCTGTGATGTCAATATATGTTCGAATTGTAATAACTAGTCAATCAATATTGACGATGGTCTAATAATTTCATTGTGACGACAATAGATAATAATTACAATATGCAATTACATTAGTGATATCAACTATCCACCTGCTGTGATGTCAATATATGTTCGAATTGTAATAACTAGTCAATCAATATTGACGATGGTCGAACAATTTCATTGTGACGACAATAGATAATTAGAATGCAATTAAATTAATGATATCAACTATCCACGAGTTGCGATGTCAATATGTTATGTTCGAATTGTAATAACTAGTCAATCAATATTGACGATGGTCTAATAATTTCATTGTGACGACAATAGATAATTATAATGCAATTAAATTAATGATATCAACTATCCACGAACTGTGATGTCATAATATGTCATATTATGTTAATATAATATATTAACATAATATGACATATTATGACATCACAGTTCGTGGATATATATATTATATTATGTTCGAATCGTAATAACTGTTCAATCCATATTGTTGAATAAATATTGTTTTACCGTACATTTGCTTTAATTGTATTAATTTCATCCTTTCTCGTACATTTACCAAGGGTGTGGAAGAGAGGCGGATGGAAATGGAGTAGGGAGGGGGGGTGGTGGTTGAGGAACGGTGGCGGGGGTTTGTTGTAGCAACGAAGTAGGAGTGGGGAGGTAACAAGGTGTCAGGCGCATGTGCGAGGATTCGGGGGGTCTTAGTTCAGGTTTTGGCCATCTAATTTTCGCGTCGCGCCACCTGTATGCTGGCAACCACCCCCCACCCTGAGTGTCCCTTCTGTACGTAGTATAGTAGGGTGTTCTGTGATGGCGACGGCCGCAAGGGTCCTCAGTTGAGGCTCGAGAGGGGAAAGTGCCCCTCCAAGTCTGCCCTCCCGGAGTGGGAGCCTCTTCCCCTCCGACGCCAGGCCCCGACTCGGGCGGCTTACATAGTTGACATAATATCTAACGAGATTATATTATAATCTCGTGCAATCCATAGATCATTTGGTGGGCCTAGAATTGGGTTGCCAATTTTCAATAGAACTTCGGCTATCTGCATGCTACACTCTGAACTATAAAATTACTATGACTATATAAAACTGCATTGACATTTTTTGTTAGGCAGCATCCGCCCCTAAACAAGTTGTATTCGACAGTGGAACCCCCAAACAACCCAGTGCCCCTCGATCCTTGCCCAGCAGGTGCTCTTCCCCAAAAAGCGCTTGTTTTCCGTCTTGCAAGAAGGCTGCGATACCGGTATCGGAAATGTTCGACCCCGACGACCAAGCGACGCTTTTTGGGACCTGCCCAAACATGGAGCTAGAAGAAGCGGTTCATTGTTCCTTCCAAGAGTACAACGAACAGAGAGACGAAGGATTCTTGGCGAAGCTGATGAAGAAAATTAAAGGACCACCCACCCCTTGCCCTCTGAAGGTGTCTTAGTATTTCTACTTATTTCTCCGTCTAATTAATAAGTGGTGAATTGGGGGATCAAATGGTTAGAACACAAAAACAAGATATCGTGGCTTTGTGACTTAAAAAACCAGGACAAAAATCCGGACAAAAAATGAAAGACGTAAAGTAAGGGATTTTGACCCAAAATTCGTTGTCAATGAATGGTTTGCTGAGTGCCCTTGCTTCCCGAGTTTTTGTTTCAACCACACAGAGGATACCCAGGTCTGTGAATGCAGAACAGGATATCTCTGGGCGGGCATAATTGCCTAACCTCTCCGTGATCGGGGGGGGGGGGGGGAGGGGGACTCAGCAAACCATTCATTACACAATGTCATGCAAAGCCAAACTTGAAGAAGATTAATTCGTAGCGTTGTGGGTATGTATTCAAAATCTTGTCAGTTTCTCCAGAATCAACATAACTTGAGTATCACTACTGACCACTTTAAAGAAATAATATTAATACTGTGCAATGTATAAACTTGGGAAATACCAAAATTAGAGAAAAATTAAAAAAAGGTTTGAGAGCCACTGATATTGGCCGTACGCATCCTTTAAAAACAGGACATTTCAGCCTTTGTTTCCCCCCAAAATCCAACATGTCCGGGGAATTCTGAACGTAAGGCCACCCATGTGGTAAACCCATTAGCCAAGTCAGTAGGTAGAAGATATCACATGGTATGAAAAAAAGTATGAAAAATAAAGGGGCGTTTTGACAACTCTGCCCTGTTAATCGCGAATCAGCTCATCTAAAGTCTGTTTCCTGTTTTGGTCAGCGTTTCCATCAGAACCGTAATCACAAGACCATCTGAAACAGATCCAGAGCCTAAAATGTAGGGAGTTTGGACCACAAACCTCCCATTTTACAGCTGGATTCAGCATGGTGATATTGACAACTTTTATTTTGATGTAGCATCCCACCATTGAGTGATACTAAGCAGTAGTGTTATTACAGATAGACTTCAGTAATAGGAAGCCTCGGAACTACAGTGCGCTCATGAGGAAAAGGTCGTCTTGTTTTTCTAAGACGGAAGCCAAAGATCAGAGCTTGGAGCAGTTGGACGATCTGTGGAACCCTGACACGTTCATGAGGTTAGTGTCGTGTCGTTGTTGGGTTGGAGTTGATGCAAGATATCACCTTCAAATAAATACATTATATTATCACACCCCACCATTTCTTCTCGGGCTGACGACGCTGTACAGCGAAAATTTCCACTTTTTCCAAATGTAGTAAGTGTTTTCTATAATTTTCTATAATTTTCATCCTCCTGTTCGTGCATTCAAGTTCATATTTCACGCGAGTGTCTTTAGTTTCACCAATCCATCGTATAATATATTGATAATATATATAATATAATAGGTTGTATTCAAATGACCAAGCTAGTCTTTTTTCCGTGTTTATTTTCTCACGACTAACATTCATGTTGTTAGAAGTAATAATTTTGTACATGGTAAAAAAAAAACTCTTCTCAAGGACATTTGTTGTGGGAATAGTGGCGGCACTGGAGCAGTAGGTGCCACCATAACGTTGATAAAAATCCTTATCTCTATGTTCCAACCTAACACGCTTCTTGCTCATTGTCTTCTGAAATTAAATCTAAAATCATCCAAGTAAATCCTTGTTTAATTTCACTAAAACCTTCAACAGGTTATGCAGCCCAGTCACGCGAGTTAAAATAAGTGAAGTGATCTAGTGAAAGTGAAAATTAGAACTAAAACCGGCAGAATGGGTGAGTACGAAAACCACATCGGTAACCTCGAAAAACTGACCGACTCAGCTTCGTTTCCTCTCTGGAAGTTCGAGATTAAAATTCTATTTGAGGCAAAAGGCTTGACTAATATTGTAGAAAATTCAACTTCGCTTTCTGACAAGGCGACGGAGCAAGAAAAAGCCGAATGGAGACTAAAAGATGCGAAAGCCCGTCAAGCGATTGTAGGCTCTTTGGATAAAAAACACCGATCGCATATTCTATCTTGCGCCAATGCTCATGAGATGTTTAAAACCTTATGTACAATTTTCGAACGCGACACGGAACACCAAAAGAATGCTACTTACGAGCAGTTTTTTGCTTATAAATTCGACAATACCAAGGACATGGCCATGAACATAAGCAACCTCGAAAACCTTCGTTTTCGCCTAAACTCTCTCACAGGGGAAAAACTGAACGACGAAATGTTAATAGGCAAAATCATTTCTTGTCTTCCTAGTTGTTACAATAACTTCATAACCTCTTGGAACTCAACCACGCAAGTCGAAAAAACGCTCGAAATTTTGAAGGCTCGTCTTCTTAGTGAGGAGTCAAGAAAAACAACAAACGATTCAGAAGCGCCCGTAGCTTTTTATGGAGAAAGGCGATACCAAGGAAAGCGTCAGAATTTCAACAAAAATCAAAACAAATCACAACCTCGTTGTCACATCTGTAAGAAAAATAATCATGACAGTAAAGACTGTTATTTTCGCAATAAAAACAAAAATAAAAATAAAAATCACGTGGCATTTTATGCTCAAAACTCCTCAAGTACTACAAATCAAAATAAAACAACCTGGATTGTTGACAGCGGTGCCAGCTCACATATGATTAAAACCAATACATTGTTGAAACACACTCGTCCAATTGATACAGAAATCTCTCTTGCTAAAGGTTTTATCAAAGCTGAAAGTACTGGTACCTTCGAAACTCAAAATTGTAAATTAAATGATGTCCTTCACGTTCCAGATCTCACTAAAAATCTTCTCTCAGTTAATGCAATAACTGAACGAAATGGTAAAGTCGTCTTTGAGGAAAACAAAGTAAAAATCTATCAGGGAAATGAGATGGTGCTATCTGGGAATAAAAATTCTTCGGGACTCTTCGAAATCAGGATGACGTCTCCACCACCAATAGCATTGTACTCCTTGCACAACAACACTTCGATCTGGCACAGAAAAATGGGGCATTTGGGTCCAAAATACCTAAAAGACCTTGCAAAAATTTCTCATGGCATCAAACTCACTGACTCCGACCTAAAATTTTTGGAAAATTGTGAAGTATGTCTTAAAGCTAAAGCCTGCCGCAAACCCTTTGGATACAACCGCACAAGAGCCACAAAACCTCTAGAACTTCTTCATACAGATGTAGTTGGACCTATTGAATCACTAATCTGGGACAATCGTCGTTATTTTCTGACCATCATGGATGATTGGAGTCATTTCACAGCATCTTTCCTACTAAAAAGTAAGGATGAAGTAAAACAAACCCTTAAAAACTATATTGCTCAAATTGAGAACAAATGGTCTTCCAAAGTGACAAAAATTCGTCTTGACAACGGTGGAGAGTATGTGTCAAAGGACTTCAAGGAATACTGCGAACAAAAGGGTATAGAGTTGGACTACACTCCTCCCTACACACCTCAACTAAATTCGCATGCTGAACGACTCGGAAGAAGCTTGATGAATAAAACTAGAGCCTTGCTTTTTGATTCAGGCCTGGAGAAGGAGATGTGGGGAGAAGCCCTTCTCACAGCTACATACTTGCTGAACCGAAGTCCTACCAAAGCCTTAAAATCTACGCCTGCAGAGCTTTGGTTTGAGAAAAAACCTGACCTCTCTCGCCTCCAAATCTTTGGATCAGTTGCATACTCCAGAGTGCTCTCACAAACTAAGAAGTTGGATTCAAGAGTGAAGAATCACATTCATGTGGGCTACTCAAGCAATGCCTACCGACTATGGGATCCTGAAAAACGGAAAATCGTAATATCCAGAGATGTCTATTTCAACAACCCTTATGAAAACCGTCCTCAAGAAAAACAGAAAGTTGTTTATCTTAACCTTGAAGATGATGAAAATGATGAAAACACTACAGCAGGCGAAGATTTCCCCGTGGACACAGATGAAGAGGAAGAACACGATGCCACTCCCAAAAATGAAGAAACTGAACACCCAGATACAAGCACATCTATCTACGAAGAAGAATCGTCTATTCAAGAATCTGACACTGAAGAGTCGTCACCCCAACGTGAACAGTCTGAAGAACAAAGAAAATCGAATAGAAGCAAGAAATTACCTGAACAACTCAAGGATTACCACCTTGATTTGGACTTCCTGGATGAAAGTCGAGAAAGTGCACTTCTATCTTACAGAGAAGCAGTCTCCAGCAACGAAAAACACCATTGGTTTCGTGCCATTGAAGAAGAAAAACATTCTCTCGCTAAAAATAAAACGTGGACTCTCGTTGATCGGGAAATGGCTGGAAAACAGAGAATTTTGACGAATAGATGGGTTTTCCGTGTTAAGGATGAAGGAAAATATAAGGCCCGACTTATTGCACGGGGCTGCGAACAGAAACTTGGCTTCAATGAAGAAACCTTCAGTCCGGTTGTGAGCAGCGATGCCTTGCGTTTATTCCAAGCTTTGATTGCTCGTAAAAATTACCATGTCGTAAAATTCGACGTAAAAACAGCTTTCCTTTATGGAAAACTGGAAAAACCTGTCTTTATGGAGATCCCTGATGGCTGGGAAAAACCAAGAAACAAAATATGCCGACTGGAAGGAGCCCTATATGGACTACGCGAAGCGCCATTGAGATGGAATAAGCGTTTCACCGAATTTCTCAAGAAAAGTGGACTAAAAGCTCTAAAAAACGAACCCTGCATATTCAAAAACAGTGACTCAACGTTGTTCCTTGCTATCCACGTCGACGACGGTATGTTAGCCTCCGACAGTGAAGAAAAAATGGCAAAACTACTTTCACAGCTGACTGAAGAATTCGAAATGACTGCAGTGAAAAATCCTAAAACGTTTTTGGGATTAGAGGTCACACGTGAAGAAGATGGTGTCAAATTAGTTCAAGCTGAATATGCCAAGCAACTACTGAAGAGGTATGGGATGGAAAATGCCAAACCAGCAACAACTCCCTTCGTAAAACCTTTTAAAGAAGAGGACACCAACCTAACTACAAAATTTCCGTTCAGAGAAGCAGTTGGCAGTCTTCTGTACATTTCCACAAAAACTCGACCTGATCTGGCCTATGCTGTAGGAATGAGCAGTCGACGAGTCGAAAATCCTACGAAAAATGATCTTCAAAATTTAAAAAGAACAATGAAGTATCTGAGTGGCACAATACACACTGGTATTCAATACTCAAGAGACTGCAACGAAGAGATCGTCGCATTTTGTGATTCTGACTACGCTGGTGACCCCGAGACAAGAAAAAGTACCTCAGGCTACATCATATACTATGCCGGCGGTCCTATCAGTTGGTCATCAAAGAAACAGTCGATCGTCGCTACTTCGAGTACAGAAAGTGAATATATAGCCGCAGCCGAGTGTTGTAAGGAAGTGATTTACCTGAAAAATTTATTTGAAGAACTTACCGGGAGTGATATTAAAGCTACTGTTAACATTGATAACCAAAGTGCTATAAGTTTAAGTTTGATTAAAAAAGGCAACTTCAACCGTAAAAGCAAGCATATTGACGTTCGTTTCCATTATATCAAAGAATTGGTTGAAAATAAAACGGTAAATATTGAATATTGTCCTTCAGATAAGCAAATCGCAGATCTACTCACTAAGCCATTAGGACCGACAAAATTTTGTCAATTTCAGAAGCAAATGGTAAAATCCTAAAAAAAAAAAAAAAAAAAAAAATGTAATTTCAAACTGTAACTAATAATGTTTTGTCAATTGAAACAAATTTGTACTTATCTATTGCTATTATGTTGATATGATTAATTAATTCCTTAAAATGTTCTAAAAGTTTTCTCTGTAAAAATTTGTACCTACTGTGTATTATTTGTATAATATGTTATACGTTTTTTTTTTTACTTACAAACTTTAACTACTTGTAACTTCCTTTTGGTTTATTATCTTCGATAATGAACCATTGGAATCGCCCAAAGAAAAAAAAATTTTAACCCCCCCTCAAAATTTGTTGGTTTACGTTTCAAGATACGTAGATTCAGAAAATCGAATAAAAAAAAATCCGTCCGTCCGCCGTACGCCGTCCGCCGTCCGCGCCACTTTGCCCAGTTAGCGTTGAGCTAAAATTACGAAATTTGGTTTCTGGGTTTGGACCAGCCCCACAATGATCCTCGAAACTTTTCATAACCCTAGGTCAAGGGGAAGGGGTTCAAAACGAATTTTGAAATTTTGAAAATTCCATATCTCGAAAAATTCCCATCAAACGGTATGTTTTTTATTTCATATTTAGATAGAGTTTGTTCCGTAGAATTTTTTAAGACCATCCGCAGCTTTGTACGACCAGCCGTTCGTTCACAATGACGGCTCAAAGATTGTGCCTCACAACACGATCGTGACTCAAATTGTTGAAATACAGGTCCATTTTCATACTAACAAGCTCTTTGGAACATCATATGGCTTAAGTGATGTCGAGTTTGTTGTTCTGAGGTGCGTTTCGTGCTACTGAAATGAAGGTAATTTCGAATGTTTGTTGGTAGGTACTTCTTTTATAGAAAAATTATTACCGACGTAGTATTAAAAACCCCAGAATTATATCGTATTAATTAATCATAATTAATAATAATAATTATTAATAATGAATACAAATTATTGATACCTAACAATAAATTATAATAATTTTCTCTATGTACTTGATAAAATTGTTAATAATTAGTGATAATTGATAATAATAATTAATCTAACATTTAGGATCTTGACATTTAGACCTAGTGATCTAGACAGAAGGGTGATCTGCACAAGGAAGATAATAAACCGTTGTGTCAAGAATTTGCAGAGTTTTTTCTCTTGAAAATAATTTGTAATGTAATGTTGAAATACTATATTAGCTCAATTTTCTAGATAACTCTGAAATTCTACCACCTTACAATGTATTTTTGTTATTCATTTGTTTGAGTTGGATGTATGTAAATTCACTTGCCTAACATTATCCAATACATAAATGTTACGTAAATATACCAAGTACAAACTTAGGAAGGGTATGTTAGAAGTAATAATTTTGTACATGGTAAAAAAAAAACTCTTCTCAAGGACATTTGTTGTGGGAATAGTGGCGGCACTGGAGCAGTAGGTGCCACCATAACGTTGATAAAAATCCTTATCTCTATGTTCCAACCTAACACGCTTCTTGCTCATTGTCTTCTGAAATTAAATCTAAAATCATCCAAGTAAATCCTTGTTTAATTTCACTAAAACCTTCAACAATGTTCGTGCATTCTATAATTTTCTATAATTTTCATCCTCCTGTTCGTGCATTCAAGTTCATATTTCACGCGAGTGTCTTTAGTTTCACCAATCCATCGTATAATATATTGATAATATATATATATATAATATAATAGGTTGTATTCAAATGACCAAGCTAGTCTTTTTTCCGTGTTTATTTTCTCACGACTAACATTCATGTAACTATTAATTCTGTTCCGATCTTATTGTAGGTAATCTCACATGAATAGGGCTTTGTTCCATTGCCGAAACGTCGTGAGAAAATAAACACGGAAAAAAGACTAGCTTGGTCATTTGAATACAACCTGCTTCTTCACACTAGTCAACCCCATCAATATAATATAATATGTATTACCAATATATTATATTGGTAATACATATTATGTATTACCTATATTATTATATTATATATATTACCTATATTATCAAATATTATGAATATATTATTGTATCCACTATCTCTTTAGGTGGAAATGTATAGAAAACTGGGACCAGCACAAAGAGTCACTGTGGCGGTCTGTGATCCAAGCGAAGCTCGACTGTCCAGAAGCCCACAACAGGTGTATCGAAGACATGATGTACGACGCGTTCAAAGCGATGAACGCCCCTGGAGGCGAATGCATCTCCTTCAGAATGATATACGGGATACTTCGGAGGAATGAGGACATGTACCTCAACCCCTACATCGACCACTTTACCGATGAGCAGTTCCTCAAACTGATTATCGCTCTAAACAGGTGCACTACTAGCTATACGGTGTAGCTAGTAGTACACTTGTACCTACCGTAACTCTTCTGCACCCTAATTGGATATTACAGCTGTGTCTCGCTAGTGGGCGATTCACACTCCAAAACTCCAATTACAGGTGTAAGGAATTTTTTTTTTAGCTCAGGGTTGTTTGCCGATGGCGCTCAGGACTGTGTCAAGGGAGGAGTGTGTGCTACTCCATAAGACCCATACTCCTTAAGGCCAATCCAACGTAAAATAGTTCCAAAAGCTGTCACCACGGTGCGCTTTAAAATGAGAAAAATTTACTTAAAAAACTACAGCCGCAATTCTCGGCCGATTTCGAATTTGAAAACGGCAATGCAATGTTTGAGATCGTAAAATTAACGATACAGTCAAGTTTTGAATGTAAATTCAAATTTTTTTTAATTTAATTTAAAAAATCCATATATAAATACTTTTAACAACTTTTTTGAAAAAGTGCGCTCATAGCACCCTTTGGAAAACCTTTAGGAATACATCGGAGTTTTCCAATTTCAAATCGGATGAATAAATCGATAGTTAGGAGGAGAATGCGACGTCAAGTCGCAAGCGTGAGATTATCAAAGGCGCCAATCAAAGGTGACTTTGAAAGGTAAGTGGCGAACTCAGAAATCCTGGGGAGGCAGGTGTTGTTAGGTATGTTCCAACCTGACCTAGTTCATGAACTGAGTTCACGAAACAGTTCAGGAGTAGTGGGGATGAGTTCAAGAACTGTTAGGTTCGTGAACTGAATAGCTGGAACGACCCGAACTATTCCGGCAGGTAGCGCTGAGGGCGGTTTTGATCAGAGTAACCTTCTTCTTCTATCGCTATCAGATATCAGAACTCAACAATTTCCGAATTGAAATTCCGAATTTCAGAATCCCATTTAACGGTCTTGGTTAATTAATTGACTTGGTCTAGGACTAGAAACTGGAATGTATCTAGCATTGACCCTACTTCAAGTAACTTCTTTAAAACAAGAATAAGTGTAAGCAGAGCTTGATTTGTCTGCTCCTTCTGTAAAAAAAGAGATTCTTGTACTGTGGACTACCGGGTGGCGGCGGGTATTGTTGAATATTTATTTTTAATATAGTTCTAAAAACTATATGCTTACGCGTTTCTGAACACCTTCAAAAATTAATCAGTGGACAAAATAGCAATCTAAAGTAAATTGAAGCAATTTTCAATTAAATTGAAACTGCAACATTGTTCTTATTACCTATATCGTTTGCCTATAATTAATTTTAATGTAGGCCAACTTGACTTCCATTCAAACAATGCACTTTATTTCAATCTAATTTTTTTAAGTAGGTACCTAATTCAAAAATTATTTGGTTTGAAAATACACGCATGTTCACCAACAATCTTTCATTTCGTGGGTTATAATTTTATCTTTACAGTTTTCTGAAAAATTATTTATTTTAAAGGTACTGTACTTAGACGTATTTTATCTTACGAGATATGATTTTATGATAAAATGATTTGAATGATAAATGATTTTATGATATGATTTTATCTTGTCGAGATATGAACACTTACGTACCAGAATACGCTAAAAACGAGAACCACAAATAAAAGACAAAACAAACTGGACCCTTCTTCTCCCACAGAAAACCCTACTATCAAGGAGTCTATAATACCAGGTATTATAGACTCCTTGCTACTATACTACGTCTTCTCCCGTGAAACTCAGGAAGTCAAATGATTTTGTGGGAGGTTATAACGTGAGATCACTGTTACCTTTCCAGTTCGAGTTCTCAACCCTCATCTCAATTCAGTGCAAGAAGTTCCCGAACTGAGCTGAACTGAGTTCATGAACTGGCCGCGGTGGAAGTACAGTACCTTTAAAATAAATAATTTCTCAGAAAACTGTAAAGATAAAATTATAACCCACGAAATGAAAGATTGTTGGTGAACATGCGTGTATTTTCAAACCAAATAATTTTTGAATTAGGTACCTACTTAAATAAATTAGATTGAAATAAAGTGCATTGTTTGAATGGAAGTCAACTTGACCTACATTAAAATTAATTATAGGCAAACGATATAATACGAACAATGTTGCAGTTTCAATTTAATTGAAAATTGCTTCAATTTGTCCACTGATTAATTTTGGTTTATTATCTTCGATAATGAACCACTTTGCCCAGTTAGCGTTGAGTTAAAATTACGAAATTTTGTTTCTGGGTTTGGACCAGCCCCACAATGATCCTCGAAACTTTTCATAACCCTAGGTCAAGGGGAAGGGGTTCAAAACGAATTTTGAAATTTTGAAAATTCCATATCTCGAAAAATTCATATAGAACGGTATGTTTTTCCTTTCATATTTAGATAGAGTTTATTCCTAAGAATTTTTGAAGACCATCCGCAGCTTTGTACGACCAACCGTTCGTTCACAATGACGGCTCAAAGTTTGAGCCTGTCAACACGAATCAAAAGGTTGAAAGTGATGTCGAGTTTTTTGTTCTGAAATACGTTTCGTGCTACGGAAATGAAGGTAATTTCGAATGTTTGTTGGTAGGTACTTCTTTTATAGAAAAATTATTACCGACGTAGTATTAAAAACCTCGGAATTATATCGTATTAATTAATCATAATTAATAATGATAATTATTAATACTAAATACAAATGATTAATACATAACAATAAATTATAATCATTTTCACTAGGTACCTACTTGATAAAATTATTAATAATCATTATTTTTAATTATTATTAAGTATGAATTATCACTAATTATTAGTGATAATTCATAATAATAATTAATCTAACATTTAGGATCTAGACATTTAGACCTAATGATCTAAACAGAAGGGTGATCTGTACAAAGAAGATAATGAACCGTTGTGTCAAGAATTTGCAGAGTTTTGAAGGTGTTCAGAAACGCGTAAGCATATAGTTTTTAGAACTATATTAAAAATAAATATTCAACAATTCCCGCAGCCACCCGGTAGTCCACAGTACAAGAATCTCTTTTTTTTTACAGAAGGAGCAGACAAATCAAGCTCTGCTTACACTTATTCTTGTTTTAAAGAAGTTACTTGAAGTAGGGTCAATGCTAGATACATTCCAGTTTCTAGTCCTAGACCAAGTCAATTAATTAACCAAGACCGTTAAATGGGATTCTGAAATTCGGAATTTCAATTCGGAAATTGTTGAGTTCTGATATCTGATAGCGATAGAAGAAGAAGGTTACTCTGATCAAAACCGCCCTCAGCGCTACCTGCCGGAATAGTTCGGGTCGTTCCAGCTATTCAGTTCACGAACCCAACAGTTCTTGAACTCATCCCCACTACTCCTGAACTGGCTCCTGAACTCAGTTCATGAACTAGGTCAGGTTGGAACATACCTACTGATGGGAGAGGGGCGGGGACAAAGAACGTCGATTTGAGGGGTTAGGGGCGGCGGCGTCTTTGATCATGTCACGCCTCCCAAATTTACGTCGCATTCTCCTCCTTCCGATCGATCTATTCATCCGATTTGAAATTGGAAAAATCCTATGTATTTCTGAAGGGTTTTCAAATGGTGCTACAAGGGGGCTTTTTCAAAAAAAGTTGTTAAAAGTAGTTGTTAAAAGAATTTTTAAAATTAAATTAAATTAAAGACTGTGAACAAAATTTGAATTTAAATTCAAAACTTGAGCGCATCCCTAATTTTACGTTCTCAAAGAGTGCACTGCCGTTTTCAAATTTCAAATCGACTGAGATTTTCGGCTGTAGCTTTTAAAGTAAATTTGCCCCGATAGTGGTGCGATCTGTTGAAAAAGTTTCTTATTAAATTTCGGTCGGATTGGCAAGCTACTCATCTTATGGGCTCAACATCCCCACGTTGTTGAGTCAATAATTCTGTCCTCCTCATTTATATGCCATTGAAGCTTGTGTTGTTCCCTCAGTCAATATTTTAGACAAGATTTGAATAAGAGCTTTTAGGTAGTTTCTGTTCTCCCCAACAACCCCCAAAAGAACCATTTTCACGGCTGTCTCCAACTAGAATAATCCGTGAAGAAATGCATTCAAAGGCCAGAATCTAGACTCTTCAAAAGAGTGGATTTTGGACGCCACTGGACCACTAGGCTCCGTTCAACAGGTTTCCTACGAACACCTCTGATTTTTCTCGTAATTCTCAATCACGCAACTTTCACTAAATTAATTCATTTCAACGTCCTCTAGGTTTTTCATGCAAGACAAAGACAAGCGGAAAATGTTTTTCGACCACCCGCCGCCCACTTTTATCGAGAAGATCATGATGAAGGAGACTCTGGGCGTCCTCGATCCCACCTCTCCGCAGGAGACGATCGCTCGCCGATTTTGGGACCTTCTGCTCGACTGGTACGCGAGAAAGATCAATGAGCCAGATGAATGCTAGCGTAGCGTTCTGTCCATTGTCCCTATTGAGTTCTGGAGAAAAATGCCATTGCCTCTGTCCATAAATGATTAATACATCTTTAGATTGACTAACCTTTATGGCATCATTCCTTTCAACTTCTTTCCAACAATTACGTTTACGACGTGTTTTCGACCATGCGGCACTAAAATGACCATAACTCCCTTGATTTGATAAGTAGATTAAAATCTGAGATCACCGTTGGAAAGACCGCTAAATTTCCTATCTCTCTAATGCCAAAAAATGAATTTTTGAGCAGTTCCAACAGCTACAAAATGAGGTCAAAGTCAAAATTTTGAGAAGTTTTTTGAAATTTCACTTTTCTAAATCCGCTGTTTGACCTTTTTAACGTTGTGTTAAATCAATCCCCACTTACAGGAAAACTTTCTTAGGATCTCAGCTTTCCAACGGTATAGTCAAACTAATTTTATCACGATAATAATTATCGTGATAATCCTCTAATTATTAGAGGAGAAAATTACGTTTGAATGGAAAAACGACTACCCTGAAGTTGTGTACGAATTCATAATCGAAACTTTGCCCCGTTGCCACGCCTTTGGATCTAATAAATCAGCAAACGGGAATCAATTACGGTGATCAAAAGCTCGATAGATGATGTCACAAATTTTCGAAATTTCAATTCTGGAATTTAATGAAAATTAAGAGTTTGCCCAGTTGCCATGGTGTGAAAAATCGAAAAAAAAATTTTTTATTATCGATTCGGATTCTTTAGATAGATGTTCTCTTCGATTTTTAAAATTTCTAACATGGCGGTCTTATTCATCAACATTGTGGAAAAATAGGTGGAGCCGCCGCTTTCCTCATCTTTGCCCAGTTGTATCAGGGTGAAAAAAATCGTAATTATAAAATAGAATACATATTCTGAAACGTATTTAAATTCTCTAGATAGATATTCCCTTCGATTTCTGAAATTTGTAACATGGCGGTCATATTCATCAACATTGTGGAAAAATAGGTGGAGCCGCATCATTCTTCAACTTTGCCCCGAGTACACGCCTATTTACCATGACATAAATCTAAATGTTACTGATGATTCTGAACCGTATTTAAATTCTTTAGATAGATTTTCCCTTCGATTTCTGAAATTTGTAACATGGCGGTCATATTCATCAACATTGTGGAAAAATAGGTGGAAAAATAGGTGGAGCCGCATCATTCTTCAACTTTGCCCCGAGTACACGCCTATTTACCATGACTTAAATCCAAATGTTATTTGGTTGATTCTGATTCTGATTTGGATGATTCTGAACCGTATTTAAATTCTCTAGATAGATGTTCCCTTCGATTTCTGAAATTTGTTACATGGCGGTCAAATTCATCAACATTGTGAAAAAATAGGTGGAGGACTCATCATTCTTCGACTTCGCATCATTCTTCAACTTTGCCCCAGGTACACGCCTATTTACAATGACTTAAATCCAAATGTTATTGATGATTCTGAACCGAATTTAAATTCTCTAGATAGATGTTCTCTTCGATTTCTGAAATTTGTTACATGGCGGTCATATTCATCAACATTGTGGAAAAATAGGTGGAGCAGCATCATTCTTCAACTTTGCCCCGAGTACACGCCTACTTACCACGACATAAATCTAAATGTTATTGATGATTCTGAACCGTATTTAAATTTTCTAGATAGATGTTCCCTTTGATTTCTGAAATTTGTTACACACCAGATCACATTTCTCGTCTATTGTCAATAAAAAAGCGCTGCAGGGCTCGCTGGGACCTCACAAAAGCTCGACAAGACTAATCAAACTACAACATAGCGACAAGAGAACTTAAAAGAGCTTTGAAAAAGGACGCGGATGCAGCTAACAGCGCGGATCTGGCATCACTTAACACTCACGATGGCTCCCTCTGGAGGAAAACCAAGTTCATCACTAAAACCAAAGAGTCTATTCCACCACTGATGCACGACAGACAATGGTATTCAACTTCTGCTGAAAAATGTGACCTCTTTGCAAGTATACTTCGTGAACACTTCAGACCTAACCCCGACCGTTGTCCAAATTTTACCAAACGAATCCTTGAACACCTCGAAGAACCACTGCAACTAAGCCATTTCTCAGATTTTTTCACCCCAGCACAAGTAATGAACGCAATAAGAAGAACTGCCGCTAAAAAAACACCTGGACCTGACCTCATAACTCAACCATTGATCCGTGCCCTACCCTGTAAAGGTCTAGTCATGTTAACACAGATATACAATGGTGTTATCAGAACAGGATACTTCCCTCAACAATGGAAACACGCCAACATAATTCTCATTAAAAAACCAGGAAAAGGTTAATAGAACAGACCCAACCAGTTATCGACCAATAAGCTTGTTGAATATTGTATCAAAAATATTTGAACGACTCATACTGCCCAAAGTCCTCACATTTCTCGCTCCACATCTTCCAAATTCAGAATTCGGCTTCCGGATACATCACTCATGCCCTCAGCAGCTGCATCGAATAGTTGACACAATTCTGGACGCATACGAAAAAAATAAAGTTTGTCTTGGAGACAGAAAAGGCATTCGATAAAGTATGGCACGACGGCCTCCTCTCCAAACTAAAACGTCACCTTCCAGACACCTACTACCTACTACTACAATCCTACCTAAACAAGAGAATATTTTCGGTCAAGTGTGGCAACTTCAGCTCAACTTCTAAGCCTATTCTCTCGGGTGTCCCCCAGGGGAGTGTGCTGGGCCCCTTTCTATACCTGGTCTACACGTCCGACTTCCCCTCATCAGAAGAAGTAGTAACGGCGCAGTTCGCTGACAATGTAGCCGTTCTTTCAGTCGCCAGAGGAACAGTAGGAGCACAAATCCCTCTACAAGACTTCATGGAGAGAGTAGACACCTGGACACAACACTGGAGATTGAACATTAACACCAACAAATCTGCATTACTCAAGTTTACATTACAAACATCAGCACAAACACCAAGTATACACCACAAAGAACACATCCTACCATCCTGTAACACTGTCCGGTACCTCGGGCTACACCTGGACCAACGTCTGACTTGGGCAGTCCACATAAAATACCTGGTAGGCAAAGTGCGAGACAGAATTCGAACCCTCAGACACCTCCTGGACCACAGATCGACTCTACCTCTCTCATACAAACGACAGATTTACTTAACACTCATTCGACCAATATGCATATTGGGCTTATGCTTGCGGGATCTGGGGAGCCGCTGCTAGTACACACATAAATAAGATACAGGTAACTCAGAACAGGGTGCTTCGGTTAATCACGTCAGCACCATGGTATGTGCGAGGCAGTACCCTACATACTGATCTGAACATTCCCTATGTAGCCGAAGTCATCCAACACAACTATAACAACCTTCACCACACTATGACACATCACACAAATCAGCTACTTACCAGCCTGGTCAACAATCCACCGGAACCACGCCTCAGAAGACGACTCAAGAGAAAAAGACCCCAAGATTCCTTACCACCCAGCGCAACATGATCAAATAGCACAGCCAACACTTCTTCTGATTCGACACCATCTCAACCCACATCCAACAGAGAGGCCAGTTGATGGACTGTATTGAATTAAGGTGGGAAATAATCCCTATTAGCTTCTCCGTTTGTCCCCAGATTCTGTATTAAAATGGGGCTCCGCCCTCATGGGCCATCTTGTATTCCTCTCTGTTGTTCGAACCGTGTGTGCATTTTCAACTCGTATCTTTTTCTCGAATAAATCGTTATTCTCATTCTTCCAACACGCCTTTTAATTGCTCTAATCCAAGAGGTTATGGGCCCAGTAGGAAGTAAAAGTGAGACGGATAAAATTTAGTTTTGTGCGGAAAATCGTTTACGGGAAAAAAAAAACCGTTTGTCGCCTGTTACGTACGTTTGTACGCCGGTCACCTGTTTGATAGTAGAACAAGGGCAACTTGCCGGTTTCGCACAATGTCGGTTAGTACTACAACGGCACAACCCACTAACATCAGGTTATTTGATGGAACAAATTTCGATAATTGGATGTTTCGAGTCGAGAAAATGTTGGCGCGGAATCAATGCGCGACACCACTAATTGCGGATCGGCCGAGAGATGACAGTTTGGCGATTCTTTGGGACAGGGATGACGTTAAAGCGATGGACCTGATCGTGCAGTGTATCGCGGACTGCTGTTTGGAACTAGTCAAGCCTCACAAGACAGCAAAAGCCATGATAAATGCCTTGAAAAATACCTACGTTCAGAGGGGCATGCGCTCACGGATTGACCTTGATAAACGTCTACGTAATATGAGGTACGTCATCGGAACACCTATGCAAAATTTCCTGATGGAATTCGACTCTATCATACAGGAATTGGCAGAACTCGGTTCGAAAAAGATTGATGATGAGGAATACGTGACTCAGCTGCTCGCTTCTTTACCTGATGAGTTCGATTCTCTGGTTAGAGCCATTGATATTTTGTTCACTTCCTCGGAAGAAAATAAGCAGCTCGTCACGAGAGATTACCTTAAACAAAAACTCCTAGCTGAGGAGAAAAACCTCAATCGGAAACGAAGTGATTATTACGAGTCAGCAGACCCGGCTGCAAACAGTAATGTTTTTGTGAGCCAGAGTTATTTTCGTGGACATGGAAATTCTCGCCGAGGATCTGGACGCCATATTCAGGGCAACGGAGGGAGATCATCACAAGGAGAATCTGTGTCTAGCGGTAGACAGTATGAAGCTAACTCTGAGTACAATTCGCGGGTAACTTTCCAGTTTCGTGGGAAGTGTGGGCGATGCGGTGGAAGGGGACACATGCGCAAGGAGTGTCCATCACGGCCAGTCACAAACATAACTCAAGCGGAAGAAGAAGACGAGATAGCCGTGCTAACTTGCGATAACCTTCCGGCTGAGCCCGAATCGAGATGTAAACATAAACAAATACCAACTCCCGTAATTCAATCTCCCGAAAATTTGAGTTTTGCTGCTGCGGATGCTTCGATACTTTTTGTGATCGACAGTGGTTCCACAAGCCATATAATTCAGCCTGAATTCGAAAAATTCCTCGAAACGCGTAGTGCTGCAGATCATCGGATTGGAGTTGCAAAGAAAGGTGAATTTATAGTAGCTAAAACCATTGGTGACCTACCGGTTCTCACAGATCAGAACGCTTTACTCTCAATTAAGCGGGTTTACGTTTGCAAGGACTTATTGTGCAACTTGTTATCGGTAAAACAGATGACGGAAAATGGACTCGACGTTGTTTTTGAGGGTGATAGTGTGAGTGTCCGGAAAGACGGTCGTATTTTGATGGTTGGCGAAAGGCATGGAAGCCTGTACCACGTCGTCGTGAAGCTGAGATCGCAGGCTGTGGCGGGCGTTGTGATTGATCCTGCACTCATGCATCGTCGAATGGGACATTCGAGCAGATATCCGGTGAGTGGGGTTTGTGATGTATGCGTTAGAGCTAAGCATACCAGATCTTCGTTCTCGGAAACCCCTCATGATAGAAAGGCTACGATGCCTTTGCAAATTGTTTCGTCAGATGTCCTAGGCAAGATGACACCCACGAGTCAAGCAGGTTACAATTACTATTGCTCGTTTATTGACCACTATACCAGTTTTGGTATGATATACCTTATGAAAGGGAAAAATGAAGTAGAAGCTTGCCTTCGGAAGTATGTGAATCTCGTTGAAAATAAATTTGGCAGATGTATCGAAAATCTGCGACTAGATAATGCTGGTGAAAACAGCAGTGCAGCCTTTCGTCGGTTTTGTGAAGAAAAGGGAATAAATCTGATTTACACAATTCCGCGGAACCCCGAGAACAATGGTCGTGCTGAGATTTATAATAAACTCGTGATGCAGATGGTCAGATCGTTGCTGTTTGACAGTGGTCTTCCCAAGTTTCTCTGGGACGAGGCCGCGTTGTGTTCAGTGTATTTGATAAACAGGCTGAAGACTCGCTCACTAAACAATGATCTCACTCCAGCTGAGATGTGGTATGGCTACAAACCGGATCTCCGAAGAATTCGAGTGTTTGGGTGTACGGCGTACGCCCATATTCCTGAGGAGGACCGTCAAGGAAAACTGGCACCCAGATCTTCACGTATGCAGTTGGTTGGGTACACAAACAACCATGGATTTCGGCTTTGGGATGCAACCCGAGGTAAGGTGATCACTGCTCGATCAGTCATATTTGATGAGACTCCCCCACTACGCCTTGTTGAGGTGGAGAGCATAGTGAAGTCTGGGACGCCTAGCAATTCACCTCAAGGAACTCCGATGAAGACGCCATTATCACCTAAATCACCTCCATCATCAAGCCCTACCAACCATACTCCTGTGTCAGTCGAGGAAACTACGCCTCTCCGACGAAGTAATCGTGACAGAAGAGCTCCAGTTCGATTCTTAGACTACGTGACGTCTCTGGCGCTTTCTACGTGTCTTCTTTCTGATAACGATGCACCAAAATCGTATGGCGAGGCTATTGAAGCGGATGAAGGATGGAGAGTGGCCGTCAACAAGGAGTTGGATTCCTTGAGACAGAATGATACTTGGCAACTGGTACCGCCTCCAGCTGAAAGGCCTATCATTGATTCCCGATGGGTCTTCACCAAGAAGAACGTTGAAGGGAAAATTCTGCTGAAAGCAAGATTGGTCGCCCGAGGTTACCAACAACCTACCCTTGAGGATGAAACCATCTACTCTCCGGTCGCACGCATGTTAACTTTGAGGACATTGCTTGCTTTAGCGGTGGATAATGACATGAAAGTGGAGCAATTGGACTGTAAATCTGCGTTTCTCCGATCAAAGTTACATGAACCGGTATATATGAAACCTCCTGCTGGACTTGAAAATACCAAGGGTTTAGTTTGTAAATTGATTAAAAGCCTCTATGGCTTGCGTCAAAGCCCTAAGTGCTTTAATGATTACGTCAATGAAAAATTGAGCTCGTTGGGGTTTACTCGTTCTAAGGTAGATCCCTGTCTTTACTTTAAAACTAATTCATGGATTCTAATCTGGATAGACGATTTTCTGGTTTTTTCGAGATCTGAAAGGGTACTTACAGATGTGAAGTCTGCCTTGAAATGTCACTTTGATTTAAAAGAATTCACCTCTAAAACTGATTTGGTATATCTGGGTTTAGAAATTCAGATTCAACCTGGTAAGATTACGATCACGCAAAACAATTTGATTAATAAGGTAATTGACCTTTTCAACTTACAAGATTCAAAGCCTCATAAGATTCCAATCCCACCAAACTTGAATTTGAAAAAAAATGAAACTTGTGATTTGAATTTTCCATACCGAGAGCTCATAGGTAGTCTTATGTACATTATGTTGGGTTCACGTCCTGATATTTGTTACTCAATTTCATATTTTGGTAAATTCCAAAACTGTTTCTCTGAATCTCATTTCATTCATTTGAAAAATGTGGTACGGTACTTAAAGTCTACAAAAAGCATGGGCTTATCGTTTATGAGATGCAACTCGGGAATTAACTCAGTTACAGCTTTTGCTGATTCAGACTTTGCTTCCGATCAGGAAGACAGGAAAAGCGTATCTGGTTTCTTGATTAAATTAAATACTAAAACTATTTTGTGGCAATCCAAGAAACAGCCTGTAGTCACACTTTCAACTTGCGAAGCTGAATATGTTTCACTTTCTGATTGCATAAAAGAATGCATCTTCATAAGACAATTGCTGACTGAAATATCTACTTGTAAACAGCCCATTACGGTATTTGAAGATAATCAATCGTGTATTAAAATGGCAAAAACTTGGGAAACCAAACGCTCAAAGCACATAGATGTGCGTTTCCATTTTGTGAAAGATCTCGTTAACAAGAATCAATTCAAAATTGAATATATCTCTACAGCGGAACAAGCTGCAGATATACTGACAAAAGGTTTGGGTTCAATTAAATTTGAAAAATTTAGGGGGATGTTGAACGTTGATGAAATGTGAAGGAATGAATAGTAGAATGTTTTTCTGACCAGTCATGTTATTTGTGTATTGAACGGTATATGATTATGTTGTGTTATTGCAGTGTACTACTGAATCCAATATTGATGTTTATTGAACCTTGATACGTGATAATTATGTGTGGACTGATTCTATGATGATGTTGAGATCTATCCTGCAATTAATGTTGGATATTTATAGTATGTAGCTAATATGGGATTAAGGAGGAGTATTGAATTAAGGTGGGAAATAATCCCTATTAGCTTCTCCGTTTGTCCCCAGATTCTGTATTAAAATGGGGCTCCGCCCTCATGGGCCATCTTGTATTCCTCTCTGTTGTTCGAACCGTGTGTGCATTTTCAACTCGTATCTTTTTCTCGAATAAATCGTTATTCTCATTCTTCCAACACGCCTTTTAATTGCTCTAATCCAAGAGACTGCACCCTCTCATCACGTCACGCGCCAATTAGAGGACTCCTCTACTATATTCCCCCCCCCTCCCCTCCCCCAATTATCACAACAGAAATGTTCCCAACAGAACAATAAAGTTATTTACTTACTGAAAAAAAAAAAAAAACTGAGCAAGAATGTACTATCAACAGGTAATCTTGTGACTTATGTGCATATGTCGCTTGCGACGTACATCCACGGTTGTGTTGGAACTTCTTCCATCAATATAGTTTCGTGAGGTTTGTCGTTATGGAACCTTTGGCATGCCGAACAATTTTTGCATAATTTAGCTATGTCATAGTTCATGTTTGGCCAAACAGCCAGCTCTAGCCAGCTGTAAACATGACTCGAGGCTCTTATGGGATCGATGTAGGTCCCGAACAACTGCTTTTCTCATACTACTTGGACTGATTATTCTGGTTCCGTTGAAGATAATGTCTTCAATTATTCCCAATTCTTTTCTGAAAGAATAGTAGTGTAAGCTGGCGGAATTCACAATTGTCAAATTCCAGTCGGTAGCGTGGTTGAATAAAGGAAAAAATGTTATTCAACTCTATAATCAGCTTACTTTAATGTTTGAGTCAGTGCAAGGGTAACATGAAATTAGAACACACAGGTTACCATTGTACTTTAGGACTTGAAATATATTAATAAACTGAATTCAAGTACAAATTAAAATCGAAATACTAAAATTCCTACTAGTAATTATATGGGTGATTCCACTAAATGTGGCGAAATTGTGTCCACAATGTTTTTTCAGCTTCATGTGGGAATTTCGTGGAAGGGAAAAAAGCATTTGGTTCAGAACAAGTTTCTCTACACCAGGCACTCTTTCTTATTTGGAAGGGTCTACCAGTTAGCTCAGGAAAATATGCAACGTGGCCGATTTCTCAGTCCCCTGGCGTGTCCCCAGTCATAGGTACACAACTTCTCGTCGTTACCTCAGTTATCCAGTTCGATATTTTGAAAAAAGCTAAGTACATGGTTGTTACTTGATATGATCTTCGTAGTTATTCTGCTCTAATCTGATGACGGAATGCGATATTGCAATTCTGACTTCCCCGTCGTGTTTAGAGTTGAAATATCGAAAAGCTGAGTGGGGTTTTGGGAGTTGTTGGGTGTGTGTGGGGGGGGGGGGGGGGATTTCACCCATAAATTCCAAAAATGAAACGGGCTGTCAAGTGACACCTCATTTTTACACGCTGAATACGATGGTGAAGTCAGAATTGCTATATATGTAAATAATCTCACACGTCGATTAGGTATTCGATCATTTCTAATAGCAGCACTTGTTTTGGTACCCTTTGTGATTGTCTTTCTTTCTTAGATTATTATTATCTCGCAGGCAGATGAGTCACCTTGTTGTTGTTTCTTATCGTTGAGCATACACATGTTTCAACATTGTTTCCTCTTATTTTGTATTCAACAGTCAGTCGGCTGAAGGCCACACAGATAGAATTAGCTCTGAGCCTATTTAATATCTTGAATATCTAATTTCGCATGTACTCGTTACCTATCAGATAGCTTAATACAGAAGTTAATTCGCATCTGGAGTTCTTATTCGTGCGCAAATTGGAACCCAGGACTCAGACCTACATATATTATTCCGCTCTTTAACTGGAGAAACTTTAAACTTTGAAGATGAAGAAACGTGGTTGATACTTGAAATGTTCTTCATGGACATCATGTTCTTTAATGGAGAAATTTTACATAAAACCAATTATTTCTTCGAAAATTCGCTCTTAGAGCCATGCATGCAGCATTGGCTATGACTGTGGATTTTTTTTTTACCTTACTTAACTTAGATTTATTCAGGAACTCTCGCCCGAAGCTTTCCATCTAGGGACGCGGGAGCGTCCCGCCCGCCAAGAAAACCGAAGCCCTGAAAACCGAAGCGACTGAGACACTGATTACGCGACGGAACAAGTTGGGGTTTTCACCCTTCTATAGCTCGGTCCCCTGAGTGTCTCGAGAGTTGATTTTTTGTACACCAACTCTCCAGGGGCACGTGAGGACGTAAAACAAATTTCAGCTCTTGGGAAAATCAGGTGTCGGGGGTATAACAGTTTTAAAACCACTATTTTTCACGTTTTTCGTGTTCTTCTTCTTCTTCTTCTTCTTGTTCATTGACGGGGCTACAGCCCAGCAGACAAATCGGATCGAGCTGAAATTTTGCACACACGTTTGTTATGCTCCAAGGGAGTGCCTTTTGAACATTTTTTCTCCCTCCCCCCATTTCCCTCCCAATTAGGGGGGAAATAGTAATTTTTAGGAATTTCAAATGGTCATAACTCCTTCAAAATTGAAGCTTTTCCAGATTTTCTTTTTTAGTTGTGTTCAGCTTTTCAAACTGTTTAATTTGAGATCAAAAAATGCTTCCTAAGGGGGAAAATAAAGGAGTTATGGTGATTTTTCTATTTTCAACAATAACTGCAGCAAATATTGATGAAAATTGGTGCGGTTGGTCTTAAAATGTCAGCTAGGTTGTCTAGGATATGCTCAATAATTTTGAACTAAATCTCAATCGATTTGACTAATCCACAGCCAAAAATACGTGAATAAATTCCACATCTACTGATTTGGCTAATTTCCGAAAACATCAAAGTTGAACGGTGGTCAGAAAAATTGTCGTAGAGTGGCGCCTGTTTAAGGATCGATAGGAAATTTTATGGGCTTTCGAATGAGGGTAGCGCACTTTGGCACTTTTCCCAACGGTTCTCGAGTTATTCGCGATTGTTGGTGTAAAAACGTGCGTTTCACCTTTTGCAAACTTTCTCTTTCCTCTTTCTCTTCGACACCAATAATTACAATTATTGTAATGATTCTCAACAACAAAAATTTGCACAATCCCCAAGAAAAAATGCAACCAACTTTCAGAAAATTTCTAATTCAAATTTATTCAAATTTCTAATTCTTTCTATGTTTTTAAATTTAAAAATAAGAATAATTGTATTAAATTTTAATAATTGTTTTTAAATTGTTGATTGTTTTAATTAATCGAAAATTTTAAAACTAATATTTAACCAATTCGCAAAAATTTTAAAACTACTTATTTTTCAAACACATTTCAGATAACAAACAATAATTTCCAAAAAATAATTATTCTTGTCACAAAAACAAGAAACAAAAAGGCAAATTAGTAGGCGTACTAATTTTTTACTAAATTTTGACTAGGATAAAACTTCATTTAGGAAAAAATTTACTAGTTACCTCGTAGGTACTTTTGTATTGTACAAGTACGTATAAGTTGTTGAACCGTATTGTATAAGTACCACTTGAAAACTAGCCATGCAAAAAGATGTGATATCCCCCCAAAAACAACTCCGTTGTAAAAACTGGCTCGCCAAAAAACCTCAGCCGCAAAAAGGAATGATATCCATTTTGCCCGCCAGCCACATATATAGGATGCTCGGTGCTTCGCACCTCGCTGTTGAGTATGCATATAGAAACCTGATCCTCCTACCCCTAACCTCCACCGTCAATGTTTTCCTGTTCCCTGTCTCCGTCCCACAATCCCCTCTCACCCTGAGTCACCCTCGGTTTCACCTAATATGTTTCCTCTGTTACACCAGCAGGGAGCTTTACGCTTCTTTCAATGCTGTTGGCGGGAGCTTTTTGCCAGATGAACAAGCCTGAATTAAAGCATTACTATATTATAAGTATTACTGGTGGTCACGAGTAATCAGTGGTGGTACACCTATAATAGATGCGTGATTTTCCTATCAGATTCATTGAGTGCACTCTCAAAGCTCCGAAATGTAAACCCTGGCCCAAACTTAACCATTCTGGAGGTAGAAATCCTTAAGCCTTGCGGACATCAGGGTGGCCGTTCTGACTCGTATTTCAACTATTCAAGCAGAAAATGTATATTCTTTGATTTATTAATAAAGAAGAGGAAAGAAGAGGAGAGAAAGTAAGAAATTTATTAATTAATAAATTTCTTACTTTCTCTCCTCTTCTTTCCCATCACTACTGAAATCTAAAAATGGCTCCTCTTCTGACGAAACAGAAGTAAAAAGACGCCCAATATAGGAACTGAAAGAAGAGCCCTGAAATTAGAATGTTTAGCACTAATTTACGTTGAGCCACTTACTTGTTCGTTAACTGTGGATAAGACCGAGTCTTGTATTTCAGTTCTACTCGTTTCCTGGTGTTGACGTCGTTCGCCAAATTGAAAACGCGGCTGCGAAAAATCAGAATGCACCGCGTTAACGAACTTAATGAGTCGTTACCATCTTCACACAGGTATGATTAGTGCACTCCCATTACTGTACTTATCTGGATAGTGTGAACGCACGAACTTAAACTTAAAAAACGAACTTAAAAAACTTCACGTTTTGAGCAATAAATGACGCGATAAAGGTTTTTGAAAAAGACATATTGCAATTTATGAGAACTAGACATTGAGTGGAGTGAATAAAAAGAAGCATTGCCTTGTGAGAGTTGCCTCGCAAGTAAAGTAAAGTATTTACTCGCGAGTCTTAGCAAATGCTCGAATTTGGGGTGAATAAAAACAAGGTATTACTCACAACGCATACCTCGTTGAAATTGTGCTGACCTTGCGAGGGTTTACTATAGGGATGGGATATCGATATCCGATAGTATCGAAATATCGATATCTAGCGTCCGATATCCGATATTCTGATATCGATATCAGCACTGGCGATAATCTCGATATATCGATATTCTGACAACCGATATCGGGTCGATATCACTAACTGTGATTCACTGTTATCTTTCACTGGCGAACCGCGAAGTTCTTCTTGTGGGCATCATTCCGTTTCCGTGCTGTTGTTGGCTAAAAAGTATCCGCGTTTTTTGTGTTGTGTTGAGCCCCTGTTGAAATTGAAACTTAAATTGACCATGAAGTCAACCTCAACCTCAGTACCATCAGAGAGGCGGGGAATATTCTCACATCGGACCGGAACAGGCTGAAGGGGGGAAACTCTCTCCAAGTTACTTTTCCTGGAGAGCCTCGATGAGCGCTTCTTTATTTGAATCCCGAAATTTACCTGTAATTCTTTTATGATTTTGCCGTTCTTGTATTCTGTCCAATTTTCGTTTAGAAACATATTGAAATAAAAATTCCGTATTACATAATATTACATGTTATGCATGTGTATAATTTAACTTTCCTATCAAGGCGGGAACAAAAAATAAATGAATAAATAAATAAATAAAAATAAAGATCTGACTGAAAAATAATCAGATGAATTTTTTTTAGAAAGGAATTTTGAACCAACAGGCTGTAGGTAGGTATCAACACTAGATGTCACTACTTTGAGCCACTTCGTATTTCCAAGTCCTTCGTATTTATTCTACCATGGAATCACCTACTTTGTCCACGGTAAATTATTGAGCAGTTGGTATCTTAGGTAGGAACTGCAAGTGCAAAAATGTTCGGAGAAAAGGAAATAAAATTAAAATAAGTAGGTGAAATTAAAAAAAAAAACGAAGTAGGAGTTTTTATAACCGATGTCGATATATATCGGTTGATATCGATATTATGAAGCCGATATCTACCTGGTATCGATACCACTCTTCCGATGTCAATATCGATACCGATATCGATATCGAGCCCTCGATTTTTTTTTTTTTTTTAATTTTATTTACTTTTTGTGGAGTACCACTATTAAGTGAGCTTACAAGTAATATAAACATAAACAATATAACATGTGACACGCAGTAATCAAAACTATCCTACGATAGCTGAAAACAATATAGATAATATTTTATTTTTGGTAATTAACAAGGTTGACTAGATAGTTAGTTCTTTTTTTTCTTTCTTTGGTACTAGCTGTGTGCTCACAAGAGGTCCGAATGCCACTTTCTTTTGACGCGTCGCGATGATCGTGTTGGACGGGAGTCCTCAAGAATTCCTCTCACCAAGGGGCTGGGATGATTTGACATCCGTATGGCAAGCTGGGTGTACGAAGTCTGCATCATCCCAGCAACCCACGGGAGATCCAGATCTTCGTGCAGGCAGTCATTTCTAACAAACCAAGGGCAACTTGTAATGATCCGAAGGGCTCGGTTCTGCACAGTCTGTATCCTTCGGATTTGTGACGCGGATGCCGAGTTCCATACTGCACAGCCATTAAGCCACAGAGGGCGGACAAGGGAGGTGTACAATAATCTCTTTAGATCCAGTGGTAGGTGGGGTGAGCTGAGGAGATGGTGCAGTTGGCCAAGTCTACGGCGTACTCTGGCGACTGTCTCGCTGATGTGCGGGATCCAAGTCACTTTCGGGTCTAAGATGATCCCAAGATATCTCACAGAGACTTTAGGATGAAGTACCTGGCCTTGCAGATGGAAGATTGGGATGTGGAAGTTGCGTTTCAAGGTGAAGCAGATTAGGACCGATTTCTCTGGATTCAGTCTTGTCCTCCATTGGTTGGACCAAGTACAAACCTGGTTGGTATACGCCTGTAGCTTGGAGAAGGCTTCTTCCCCTGAAGCAGCCCGGGACAGGATAGCCTGGTCATCAGCAAAATGTGCGATCAGTATGTCATCAGCGCGTGGGATATCACTGGCAAACAGAGTGTACAGGACAGGTCCAAGGACGCTTCCCTGGGGGACCCCTGCATGAATAGGATAGGTGATCGACTGTGCGCCCTGATATCGAACAGCGTAGGATCTGGCTGAGAGATAGCTCTGGATAATTCGATAGTAGGTATCTGGAAGAACTCGTCTTAGTTTAACCAACAGGCCTTTGTGCCAGACTCGATCGAATGCTTTCTCAACGTCCAGGAACAGACCCAGGCAGACATGCTTGGTCTCAAAGCAGATCAGAATTTCGTCCACAACCCGATGGAGCTGTTGGGGGCATGAGTGAAAAGATCGAAAGCCAAACTGTTCTGGTGGGATCTGAGGCTCCAAGAAAGGTAATACGTGTGAGAGCAGAAGTCGTTCAAAGATCTTGGACAGCAGTGATAGTAAGCTGATTGGCCTATAACTTGAAGGATCTTGAGATGGTTTACCTTTCTTTTTAATCATAATGATTCTCGCAAGTAGTGTGATTTCTATGATTCTGGAGCACTGACGTCACAGCGAGGATGGTGAAGGGGGTAGTAAGGACCATGCGAGTGACGTAGAACTGGTCATTGTGGTGGGTGAGGGGGAAGAGGTATGGATCATGCGGGGGTCAGGTTTGTTGCAGAATCCGGATAACGTCGATTGATGGTGAGGGGAAAAGGGGGTAAGATAGCATGCGGCTGGTTACGTAAAGTTCGTTGCACTTTTGAATGTCAAGGTCTACACTCGACCGACGAGACGACTTCTAATTAATATTCGCACATTGCGTAATACACGAGCGTTTATCATGAGAAGAAAAGGAGTTGAATTACATAGGTATCTAATTGATATTCATGTTAACCTATAGACTAAAAAGGAATAATACACCCAAAATTTACTCATTAATATATACCATGCCAATGTCATCACATCCGACCAGCTGTCTCATAGAGGGTTTTAGTGCTCTCCCAGTACCTAATTTTACATTCTTCTGCTCATTAATCCTAGATTCCGTCATTAAACAAGACAATGCATGTAGAGTTTACACAAATGATATTACTTCTAAAATTTGTGCTGGCATTGAACGGTGTAATTCTTCTTTCTCTTCCACCGTATGGACAGGTTTATCATTATCGATAGCTGTGCTATCCTTAGCTACAATTCTAGTCCTAATATTATTCCAATATTTGATCACAAAAAAGAATGAAAGCATTGCACGGAAAAATGATGAGGGTAGAGGGGTTTTTATAGAGCTATTTGAAAATGGGGCAACATAAGCTAAACAAGTTTAGTTCCAGTCCAACCTCAACGATGGAAGCATATCAAAATTTAATTTCGTCTCCGGAATATATTGAACTTCAAAACCTACGACAAGACAATCCTTTACTCTCCAGCGTGAAACGAGTCAAACTGTTTTTGGGAATTATCAAAAGGCATGATATCATCTTAAATACTATTCGTGAACTAGACACCTATGAAGTTGACAGAGGACATCTATCCAATTGTTGGGAATATAAAGAAGATAGAAACGGTGATTATGACACTCCATGTTGTTGTAACTGTAGTAAATTCTGGTGGAGTATACATGTAATCTCTGCAGACTTGAAAATTTTATCAGATATTATTAATGGTCGATCAACTCCTCCTCCATTGATGGTATCCGAAGAAGAAGAAGAAAAAGATGGTGAATATATGGTATAACCGGTTTTAATGCTCCCCCCACTTCAAGGACAATGGCAAATTATTTTTTCTTAAATCCAGACTCGGTAGTTTTGATATCAGTTTGAGTCAAGATGCAGTGGGAAACGAGCGTTCCTCTTTCAAAATCCAAATGCGTGAAAATAATACACATTGAAGGAGGATCGGCGGTCCTCGAGTTTCATAGTCGGATTCACAAGATCACCGTTTCATCGGCGGAGTGGCTTAATCTAGTGGAGCAAGAAAACTTCAAACTAAAACTTGACAACCTCATCAATGATCAAGCACCATTCAAAATAGCTGCATCCGAAGGTAAATGGAAGTTTCAAATATTTTCAACGCATAGGCAAGTGCACCATCCAAATCACCAGTACTTCCCGTTTTATCAAGATCCGCAGCAACAAAATGAACTTAAGAGGGATACAGGAGCTCGGGAGCAAACAAAGGACGAGGAAAGTACCAGGAAAAAAAGAAGAAGAACAATCAAGCGTCAATCACCATGTGTCATCATCCAGGAGAAACTACCTTGGGTTGATCAATATGGAGCTTCTATACTGTTGAGTTTCCGCGAGATCATAAATCTTCGTTTAAATTATGACAAGATCAATGCAATTTTAGAAAACTGCCTAGAAAAACCACTATTCTTCAGTCCCCCCGCTACTGTTTCAATTTTCGATGATCAACCTCCTCCCCCCACCCAACCCTCTAACGCTCAAGATGAAGAATACTGCAATTGCAAAATTTGTCAATTACTTTCAATATAAATTATTGGCTTATTCTATTTTGTCTTTAGTCTTGTTTATTCACCTTTCCCCATCACATTATTATACTGCTAGCATGAGTGAGTTGAAAAGAGCTCTCGTTGATGAATTATATAGATCAAAGAGACGCAATTATCCTACTTCAAGAGTTGTTATTAAAGCTGTTCTAGACGATCTATGGCAACTCGACTTGGTTCAACTAACAGAATACCCCGATAGAGGGTACAAGTATTTACTGATGTGCATAGACACAGGATCCAAACGAGGTTGGGCTATACCTCTTAAAACTAAAATGGGATCTGAAGTGGCATCTGCGACTGAAAGCATTTTTAAAAGTAGCCATATTACACCTCGCAACATACAAACGGATAAAGGAGGGGAATTCTATTCCAAAGAATTTCGCGCATTGATGAGAAGAAAAGGAATTAATTTTTATTCAACTATGTCGGATAAAAAGGCCTCTATAGTTGAGCGCCTGAATCGGACGATTAAACGGCTAATGTGGAAAGAATTCTCATATAGGGGTCATAGACGATGGCTTGAAATTATACCCGATATAACGGAACAGTATAATAATAAAATCCATAGATCTCATGGTATGAAACCAGCTTCTGTTACAAAAAAACACGAAAAAGTTATTTTAAAAAGACTTTTCTCCCCTATAGAACGAGGTAGACGTCTAGTACCCAAATTCAAAGTTGGAGATCGTGTGCGTGTTACCAAGATGAAAAATATTTTTGACAAAGGATATTTGGCCAACTATTCCAACGAGCAATTCATAGTTAGTCGCGTTCATTTAGAACACAATATACCATTTTATCACTTAAAAGATGTGTACGGAGATGATATTTTGGGGCGGTTCTACGAACAGGAAATGAAGAAAACAAACTATCCAGATCAATACCTCGTTGAAAAGATACTCAAACGAAAAGGGAATAAAGTTCTTGTTAAGTGGCTAGGTTTTCCAAGGGAAAAAGCCACGTGGGAAAATGTGAAAAATATAGAATAAACCAAAACGAATGTAGATCATCATATTTATTATACTATGACTAATGTAATGCAATACCTACATACAAACTTTTCCTGAAAGTTTACAACCATAATGGTGAAAGTATTAAATAAATCACAATATCACCATATATATAACCTTTATTCAAAGTCCAAAGTTTGCATTAAGACGTACATCTTTGTGACCATAAGGTAATGAAGTGTGATCCTCCAGCCAAATTCTCTTATCTTCGTAAAACGACAAAGCAGTCTTAGAATAATGGAAAGTATATACATTATGCTTCTTAGATTGAATATTTTGGAAATTTACAACTAAATCATTACCTGTATTCAATGTATTAAATAAATCCTTAAATGATATATGATTATTAATACATGATTTCTTAATACCCTTAGCCCTCACAAACGTTTTGTTACTCTCAGCTAATAAATATGAATACAACTTAGGTCTTAAACACACTATTTCTTTAATAGGAACTGACGATGTTTCGTCTTTAAGTTTCCCCATCACCTTACGATTATGAAGGGAAAATGCGGGATGGTTCTGTGGATACTCAGACAAGTCGAATAGATGGTTCAGATTTTTTAAATCATTGTAAACATCATCAGTGAAATAATGACAAATAAATGAATCAGTGTCGCAGTATATCAGTTCGAGCGCCTTTCCATTGGAAGAAAAATAAGGTTTTAGTTCTTTATAGAAAATTTCGTAAAACCACTGCTTAGATATCTCCAAAATGGCGAAACCTACATAAATGGGTTGATTGAATAAAATTTTTTCCCTATCCATTATCACAGCTATTAAATTATTTTCATAAATGTAGCGTTCGACGAAATTGGGTTTTTTTAGCTAATTTCATAAGTTGGTTGTCGGATGTTACTATTCGAATATCCATCATGTTTCTAACATTTTGCATAGTTTCCCAAAAACACTGTTTGATGCTAATTTGTAATAGTTTTTCGCAAAAGACGAAGTGGCTTTTTTCCTTAATTCTATGTTATGATTGATATATTGTGCTAACCACGGCTTTTGTTTAAACTGTAGTACCCGATGAACTTTTTTCAAAATAATTCCTTCTTTCAAGCCTTGTTTTAAATTACCATAGTGAACTATATAATTATATTTATTTTCTAATGTGGTCAATAGTTTTGGGTCATGACCTGCAAGTGAACAGGGGGGTACTTTGGTTTCAGGGAAAAATGGAAGGTCGCAAACTGCTTGGATATTCCATGTCTACTTGTAAAATGTAGCCAATTGATGAGTCATCGGGGACTTTGGTAACATCAAATTTGGATACATCACCATCGACCCAACGAAAATCGTTGTATGGCAAACATTTACTCATTGCGTAAGCATAGAGCGAATTCACATCTTGATACAGGATGTATGAATTTGGTATGTTCAAGATATGGATTATTTGCCTTGGCGTATCGTTTAACAGCCAAAGTAATCCCTCCCCGAATTCCCGATTCTATAAACTGTAACATGGAAATATCTGTTAACAGTTGTAATTCAATTTTGGCCATTTTGGTTTATTATCTTCGATAATGAACCATTGGAATCGCCCAAAGAAAAAAATTTTTTAACCCCCCCTCAAAATTTGTTGGTTTACGTTTCAAGATACGTAGATTCAGAAAATCGAATAAAAAAACTCTGCAAATTCTTGACACAACGGTTTATTATCTTCCTTGTGCAGATCACCCTTCTGTCTATACCAGACTGTGTTGCAAATCGGCACCATACCATATTCTCACCGTACTCATACCATACCATACGAATTTCTTTCCTATCATACCATACTGTATTATACCAAATCATACATACAATAATATACCATACCATACTCATACCATGTCATACAAACCGAGTGAATATTGAAATGTCATCCATTTCTGACCTATATTCAAAATTTCAAGTATCTAGCTCATCATCAAAATTTAATTTGTTTAAACAAATAGGTATTATTTAAACAATTTTACAGACAAGTAACCGATTGAATATTGCATTGTGATCCAGTTCTGACCTATTTTTAAAATTTCAAGTCCATAGCTCATCATCAAAATTTAATTTGTATTATTACAAAAAGGTATTATTTAAACACTTTTACAGATGAGTAACCGAGTGAATATTGCAATGTGGTCTATCCCCGACTCACGGTTAAAAGTTCTAGACTGTAGTTTACCGGGAAGATGTAAAAAGGTAGTTTTATTCTGGGCGTCTGGGGGTTGGGTCACATAACGGCCGTTTTCGACGCGAAAGTTTAGTGTTTTTCCTAAAACTTTGCGCGGTCACTGTGAACGAACGGCTGGTCGCACAAAAATCCAATTGGTCTTAAAAGATTCGTAATTTTTCAGGTCATCCAGAAGTTAACTAAAAATTACACCGTTTCATGAGAATTTTTAGAGATATGACATTGTCGAAATTTCAAAGTTCGTTTTAAACCCCTTCCCCTTGACCTAGGGTTATGAAAAGTTTCGAGGATCATTGTGGGGCTGGTCCAAACCCAGAAACCAAATTTCGTAATTTTAACTCAACGCTAACTGGGCAAAGTGGCGCGGACGGCGTACGGCGGACGGCGTACGGCGTACGGCGGACGGACGGATTTTGGTTTATTATCTTCGATAATGAACCATTGGAATCGCCCAAAGAAAAAAATTTTTTAACCCCCCCCCCCCCCTCAAAATTTGTTGGTTTACGTTTCAAGATACGTAGATTCAGAAAATCGAATAAAAAAACCTCTGCAAATTCTTGACACAACGGTTCATTATCTTCTTTGTAGATCACCCTTCTGTCTAGATCACTAGGTCTAAATGTCTAGATCCTAAATGTTAGATTACTTATTATTATCAATTATCACTAATTATTAACAATTTTATCAAGTAACTACTGAAAATTATTATAATTTATTGTTAGGTATTAATAATTCGTATTTATTAATAATAATTATTATTATTAATTATGATTAATTAATACGATATAATTCTGGGGTTTTTAATACTACGTCGGTAATAATTTTTCTATAAAAGAAGTACCTACCAACAAACATTCGAAATTACCTTCATTTCCGTAGCACGAAACGCACCTCGGAACAACAAACTCGACATCACTTAAGCCATATGATGTACCAAAGAGCTTGTTAGTATGAAAATGGACCTGTATTTCAACAGTTTGATACACGATCGTGTTGTGAGGCACAATCTTTGAGCCCTCATTGTGAACGAACGGCTGGTCCTACGAAGCTGCGGATGGTCTTAAGAAATTCTACGGAACAAACTCTATCTAAATATGAAATAAAAAACATACCGTTCTATATGAATTTTTCGAGATATGAAATTTTCCAAATTTCAAAATTCGTTTTGAACCCCTTCCCCTTGACCTAGGGTTATGAAAAGTTTCGAGGACCATTGTGGGGTTGGTCGAAACCCATAAAAAAAATTTCGTAATTTTAACTCAACGCTAACTGGGCAAAGTGGCGCGGACGGCGGACGGCGGACGGCGGACGGCGTACGGCGGACGGACGGATTTTTTTTTATTCGATTTTCTGAATCTACGTATCTTGAAACGTAAACCAACAAATTTTGGGGGGGGGGGTTAAAATTTTTTTTTCTTTGGGCGATTCCAATGGTTCATTATCGAAGATAATAAACCAAAAAACTCTGCAAATTCTTGACACAACGGTTCATTATGTTCTTTGTACAGATCACGCTTCTGTCTAGATCACTAGGTCTGAATGTCTATATCCTAAATGTTAGATTAATTATTATTATCAATTATCACTAATTATTAACAATTTTATCAAGTACCTGGTGAAAATTATTATAATTTATTTTTAGGTATTAATAATTCGTATTTATTATTAATAATAATAATTATTAATTATGATCAATTAATACGATATAATTCTGGGGTTTTTAATACTACGTCTGTAATAATTTTTCTATAAAACAAGTACCTACCAACAAACATTCGAAATTACCTTCATTTCAGTAGCACGAAACGCACCTCAGAACAACAAACTCGACATCACTTAAGCCATATGATGTTCCAAAGAGCTTGTTAGTATGAAAATGGACCTGTATTTCAACAGTTTGATACACGATCGTGTTGTGAGGCACAACCTTTGAGCCCTCACTGTGAACGAACGGCTGGTCGTACAAAGCTGCGGATGGTCTTAAAAAATTCTACGGAACAAACTCTATCTAAATATGAAATAAAAAACATACCGTTCTATATGAATTTTTCGAGATATGAGATTTTCAAATTTTCAAAATTCGTTTTGAACCCCTTCCCCTTGACCTAGGGTTATGAAAAGTTTCGAGGACCATTGGGGGGTTAGTCGAAACCCATAAAAAAAATTTCGTAATTTTAACTCAACGCTAACTGGGCAAAGTGGCGCGGACGGCGGACGGCGTACGGCGGACGGCGTACGGCGTACGGCGGACGGACGGATTTTTTTTTATTCGATTTTCTGAATCTACGTATCTTGAAACGTAAACCAACAAATTTTGAGGGGGGGTTAAAATTTTTTTTTCTTTGGGCGATTCCAATGGTTCATTATCGAAGATAATAAACCAAAATCCGTCCGTCCGCCGTACGCCGTACGCCGTCCGCCGTCCGCGCCACTTTGCCCAGTTAACGTTGAGCTAAAATTACGAAATTTGGTTTCTGGGTTTGGACCAGCCCCACAATGATCCTCGAAACTTTTCATAACCCTAGGTCAAGGGGAAGGGGTTCAAAACGAATTTTGAAATTTTGAAAATTTCATATCTCGAAAAATTCATATAGAACGGTATGTTTTTTATTTCATATTTAAATTGAGTTTGTTCCGTAGAATTTTTTAAGACCATCCGCAGCTTTGTACGACCAGCCGTTCGTTCACAATGACGGCTCAAAGATTGTGCCTCACAACACGATCATGAATCAAACTTTTGAAATACAGGTCCATTTTCATACTAACAAGCTCTTTGGAACATCATATGGCTTAAGTGATGTCGAGTTTGTTGTTCTGAGGTGCGTTTCGTGCTACGGAAATGAAGGTAATTTCGAAGGTTTGTTGGTAGGTACTTCTTTTATAGAAAAATTATTACCGACGTAGTATTAAAAACCCCAGAATTATATCGTATTAATTAATCATAATTAATAATAATTATTATTAATAATAAATACAAATTATTAATACCTAACAATAAATTATAATACTTTTCACTAGGTACTTGATAAAATTGTTAATAATTAGTGATAATTGATAATAATAATTAATATAACATTTAGGATCTAGACATTTAGACCTAGTGATCTAGACACAAGGGTGATCTGTACAAAGAAGATAATGAACCGTTGTGTCAAGAATTTGCAGAGTTTTTAACATGGCATGAAAAAAGAATCCGGGACTTGTAAAACTCCAAGCTGGATCGAGCCCATATTCTTTTATACTTAAGCTTCTATATTGCTCAAAGATGTCAGCTAGCAATATTACATCGCTGGATAAATATAAATTGGTGTAGCCCTCCAAATTTGATATGTTGAACATTTTCCAAACAGTTTGAGCATGTTGATAGTCGTCTTTTGATATACTACGCTCATTCAATTCGTCGAAAAAACATTCTTTGCTAGGTAATTGTTTTTCTTGCAGCCTGTCCCACTTGTCTATATAGGAGTAGGGATAAATTCCCTTCCGTAATAACATATTACATTTCGTGGGATCAGGAAAAACTCGTCTCATTTCAGGAAATTCGTTCAAGTTGTTAGTTAAGGAACCTAGGCTTTCAGGGAGAAATCTAAATGAATCCAGGAAACGTGCTTCTATTCGACAGTTTTCAAAATGTTTTATGATAGAGATATATTTTTCCGACGTTTGAGGTATAATATCGATTTTCCCAGGAAATTTGTTTAATTTTGGTTTATTATCTTCGATAATGAACCATTGGAATCGCCCAAAGAAAAAAATATTTTTAAACCCCCCTCAAAATTTGTTGGTTTACGTTTCAAGATACGTAGATTCAGAAAATCGAATAAAAAAACTCTGCAAATTCTTGACACAACGGTTTATTATCTTCCTTGTGCAGATCACCCTTCTGTCTATACCAGACTGTGTTGCAAATCGGCACCATACCATATTCTCACTGTACTCATACCATACCATACGAATTTCTTTCCTATCATACCATACTGTATTATACCAAATCATACATACAATAATATACCATACCATACTCATACCATGTCATACAAACCGAGTGAATATTGAAATGTCATCCATTTCTGACCTATATTCAAAATTTCAAGTATCTAGCTCATCATCAAAATTTAATTTGTTTAAACAAATAGGTATTATTTAAACAATTTTACAGACAAGTAACCGAGTGAATATTGCATTGTGATCCAGTTCTGACCTATTTTTAAAATTTCAAGTCCATAGCTCATCATCAAAATTTAATTTGTATTATTACAAAAAGGTATTATTTAAACACTTTTACAGATGAGTAACCGAGTGAATATTGCAATGTGGTCTATCCCCGACTCACGGTTAAAAGTTCTAGACTGTAGTTTACCGGGAAGATGTAAAAAGGTAGTTTTATTCTGGGCGTCTGGGGGTTGGGTCACATAACGGCCGTTTTCGACGCGAAAGTTTAGTGTTTTTCCTAAAACTTTGCGCGGTCACTGTGAACGAACGGCTGGTCGCACAAAAATCCAATTGGTCTTAAAAGATTCGTAATTTTTCAGGTCATCCAGAAGTTAACTAAAAATTACACCGTTTCATGAGAATTTTTAGAGATATGACATTGTCGAAATTTCAAAGTTCGTTTTAAACCCCTTCCCCTTGACCTAGGGTTATGAAAAGTTTCGAGGATCATTGTGGGGCTGGTCCAAACCCAGAAACCAAATTTCGTAATTTTAACTCAACGCTAACTGGGCAAAGTGGCGCGGACGGCGTACGGCGGACGGCGGACGGCGTACGGCGGACGGACGGATTTTGGTTTATTATCTTCGATAATGAACCATTGGAATCGCCCAAAGAAAAAATTTTTTTAACCCCCCCCCCCCTCAAAATTTGTTGGTTTACGTTTCAAGATACGTAGATTCAGAAAATCGAATAAAAAAACCTCTGCAAATTCTTGACACAACGGTTCATTATCTTCTTTGTACAGATCACCCTTCTGTCTAGATCACTAGGTCTAAATGTCTAGATCCTAAATGTTAGATTACTTATTATTATCAATTATCACTAATTATTAACAATTTTATCAAGTAACTACTGAAAATTATTATAATTTATTGTTAGGTATTAATAATTCGTATTTATTAATAATAATAATTATTATTAATTATGATTAATTAATACGATATAATTCTGGGGTTTTTAATACTACGTCGGTAATAATTTTTCTATAAAAGAAGTACCTACCAACAAACATTCGAAATTACCTTCATTTCCGTAGCACGAAACGCACCTCAGAACAACAAACTCGACATCACTTAAGCCATATGATGTACCAAAGAGCTTGTTAGTATGAAAATGGACCTGTATTTCAACAGTTTGATACACGATCGTGTTGTGAGGCACAATCTTTGAGCCCTCATTGTGAACGAACGGCTGGTCCTACGAAGCTGCGGATGGTCTTAAGAAATTCTACGGAACAAACTCTATCTAAATATGAAATAAAAAACATACCGTTCTATATGAATTTTTCGAGATATGAAATTTTCCAAATTTCAAAATTCGTTTTGAACCCCTTCCCCTTGACCTAGGGTTATGAAAAGTTTCGAGGACCATTGTGGGGTTGGTCGAAACCCATAAAAAAATTTCGTAATTTTAACTCAACGCTAACTGGGCAAAGTGGCGCGGACGGCGGACGGCGGTTGGCGGACGGCGTACGGCGGACGGCGTACGGCGGACGGACGGATTTTTTTTTATTCGATTTTCTGAATCTACGTATCTTGAAACGTAAACCAACAAATTTTGGGGGGGGGTTAAATTTTTTTTTTCTTTGGGCGATTCCAATGGTTCATTATCGAAGATAATAAACCAAAAATCCGTCCGTCCGCCGTACGCCGTCCGCCGTACGCCGTCCGCCGTCCGCCGTCCGCGCCACTTTGCCCAGTTAGCGTTGAGTTAAAATTACGAAATTTTTTTATGGGTTTCGACCAACCCCACAATGGTCCTCGAAACTTTTCAGAACCCTAGGTCAAGGGGAAGGGGTTCAAAACAAATTTTGAAAATTTGAAAATCTCATATCTCGAAAAATTCATATAGAACGGTATGTTTTTTATTTCATATTTAGATAGAGTTTGTTCCGTAGAATTTTTTAAGACCATCCGCAGCTTTGTACGACCAGCCGTTCGTTCACAATGACGGCTCAAAGATTGTGCCTCACAACACAATCGTGACTCAAACTGTTGAAATACAGGTCCATTTTCATACTAACAAGCTATTTGGAACATCATATGGCTTAAGTGATGTCGAGTTTGTTGTTCTGAGGTGCGTTTCGTGCTACTGAAATGAAGGTAATTTCGAATGTTTGTTGGTAGGTACCTACATCTTTTATAGAAAAATTATTACCGACGTAGTATTAAAAACCCCAGAATTATATCGTATTAATTAATCATAATTAATAACAATTATTATTAATAATAAATACGAATTATTAATACCTAACAATAAATTATAATAATTTTCACTAGGTACTTGATAAATTGATAATAATAATTAATCTAACATTTAGGATCTAGACATTTAGACCTAGTGTTAAAAATAAAATGACTATCGAAAGCGCTAAAATTATGAAAGTAAATAGGTAAATGGCGAGGTTTTCTAACTTTTAAATTACATTGGGAACAAAGAGTCCATCGATAGTTACCATTTAAATGATCATGATCGGCTACTTTAACTACATCAGATTGATTAAACCGTTTCTCACAGAAAGCACACTCTATCGATGCTTCATGATTCCTGATTTCATCTAACGTCATCTTACATGGTATACGATTACTATAAATAGCTTCTACATCAATACAGATAGACTGTACTTTCTCAAGAAATTGATCGATACAATTTTCTCCAGTAAATGTAGATAGCTGACTTTCACGCAAATGAGGGTAACGAGACTTGAAATAAAGGCCAATACATGTAGGTATATGAGCAACCAAAGGTTTTGTGCTATTTTCCTGCACTACATCTCTTGTCAAAGGACGGAGCATAGTTTCAAGATCAGCATATACAACAAACGGAACCTCTGTTCTATGTTGTTCTTTTTCAAATTTGACGAATGGAAATTTTTGAAATTCATAACGAACCGGTTTAAAGTTGTTGCAAAATAATTTATGTTCTTCAAGTCTCTCCTCGGGAGTTTTACCATCAGTTGAGTGATAGTTTGCACCAAACAATTTGAAACAACGCTTACATATTAGAAAAGAAACCCTGCTGGAAGTTAGCTGAGAGCGAACTAACCTACTTAGATTAACAATTCCACAGAAATGACTTGTCTGTTCATTGGTAATATATAATAAATCAAATTCTTGGTTTATATTAGCTGGTTGTTTAGAAATGTACAAGGGATGAACCATGTTGTTTTTACAGAGACCGTACACATTCACGCCAACATTATTGTCTTTTTCGAATGTATGGATATGGCGAATGTCCACTGGAAATGTTAACATATTAAAATCTAATCTATGGTTAAAATTAATATATTTGCTAACTCTATGCAGATCACGATTGCCTTCCTCATGAGCAAGAAGGCTAAGTATGGCATATTTAAAACATAAGTCATCATCATTTTTAACATTAATAACAGCTTTTTTTGCAATTACCTGGTTTGGTAGAGAGACCCAAGAACTACCTATCATGCCTAATGGTCGATATTTGGTTATTGATATTAAAATACCGTCTATCGAAAACAATGTCCAACCAGATCCACGAGCTGTAAAATCGTCCATCTCTCTTAACAATGTCCTTACACAACTATAATACACATCATCTCCTAGAATATTGAGAATAATAATGTTTTTTGTTTTAAAATTAGTTGATAAAAATTCTTGGTTATTACCAACAGGTTTTTGATACTTACATTCTAACCAAAAACTAACTTTAAACGACATCCATTTGTCAATGTACATTTTTAATATATTGTGCACTTTTTCGCTAAGCGAATGTAAAAATATATCAATATTTTTGGCATTATTTAAATTTTGGATGTAAATATCGACTGCCGAATCTTCCTGTGTTACTAAAATATATCCGAGATTGTTGGGTAGTTGAAAATCTCGCCACTGTTTCACTTGTGTAGATCTAGCGCTACCGGTGGGTCGAGGCGTAGCCATTTGATCATTCGCTGATGTTATAACAGAGGATCTAACAGTGGGATTTTTTACAATGACGCAAGGTCTTGTCTCCACTGGGTCTTCAATGATGTTGTCGTTAACAAGGTTTGAAGACGACTGGTGCATCATTCTCCTATGACTATACGTAATCCGATGTCGGTTGTACGTAAATATATTTGCAAAAGATACTTTGCACACTACGCATTTATGGGGTTTTGTTCGAAGAGCTGAGATGGTGTAGCTTGAGGACTGCATCACGACTGCTCTTGTTGAATAACGGATGTCTTAAAAACTGATAAAAAAAAAAAAACGGTTAATTAAAAAAAAAATTTATTTTCAAAATACAGATTAGTGTTTTATAACATCTTTATTCAGAGGATTATAACTTAACAATTTTTCATGTATAATTAGAACGATACAGCTGGTATTATTGGGGAAATCGGCATCTGTCTCTATTTCTAGACGTATATATACGTTTAGAAATAGAGACAGATGCCGATTTCCCCAATATCTACAGATATACGAGGGACGTCCGGAAAAAAAGGGGACAAATGCTGTTAAAAATAGAAAAATGCATATATTTTAATGAAATTTTCAGGATATGTTCAAAATTTAGTCCTTTATTTTTCAACATAGTCCCCAGCAAGTTCCACGCACTTCTGCATCCTAGGCACGAGCTTTTTTATGCCTTCGTCATAGACGCTCCGCTCCACCTCGAACAGCCACTTCTCCACAGACTCCTTGACCTCCTCGTCGCTGGAAAACCGTTTTCCACCCAGGAACTCCTTCAGTTTTGTGAAGAGATGAAAATCCGAGGGCGCCAGGTCAGGGGAATATGGTGGGTGGTTAATGATATCCCATCCAAATCTCACAAGGAGGTCCTGGGTCACACGTGCGGTGTGGGGCCTGGCGTTGTCGTGAAGGAGAGTCACGCCTCGAGTCAGCATTCCCCTCCTTTTGTCCTTAATTTTTTTCTTCAATTTTTTCAAGGTTTCACAATAGGCATCGGCGTTGATGGTGGTCCCTCTGACCATGAAATCAACCAATAACACTCCCTTCCTGTCCCAGAACACAGATGCCATGATTTTGCGTTCTGAAAATTGCACCTTGAATTTTTTGGCAGTGGGGGAGTGGGTATGGCGCCACTGTAGGGACTGTCGTTTGGACTCAGGGGTATAGTGGCATACCCAAGTCTCGTCCCCAGTCACTATTGAGTCCAGGAACGCTTCTGTTGAGTGCGGGAACGTAGCTGTGGAGAAGTGGCTGTTCGAGGTGGAGCGGAGCGTCTATGACGAAGGCATAAAAAAGCTCGTGCCTAGGATGCAGAAGTGCGTGGAACTTGCTGGGGACTATGTTGAAAAATAAAGGACTAAATTTTGAACATATCCTGAAAATTTCATTAAAATATATGCATTTTTCTATTTTTAACAGCATTTGTCCCCTTTTTTTCCGGACGTCCCTCGTATCTACAGCCTCTCGAACTGACTCATCTTGTTTAGAACAATCAAAAACAATGATGGGTGATCTAGAAAATGTTTCCCGAGTCATCAATGGTGAAGAATAATGCTTGTGGTAGTAAGCTTGTTGAAATTGAGAATAATTCAAGTATAGTTCTGATATAATACCGTTTTTTATGTTCACATTTGGCTCTTGAAACGGATATTGTTTATCATTTAAAAACAATCGATAACTTTTTAATTCGACAGCGTCGGGAAGAGCATTGTTTACCTCAAGTTTATTTCTTTTATTAACATAAAAACATGCAGCCACGTAGCGCGGGCGGTTCAAACTTGTTGTCGTTTTTATTGGCCAAACTAATTTATTGGTGGTTGGCAATGATGGATATTCATGAATTTCCCAGCTCCAAAACGCTAATGGTATAGACACATTTTGACGCACAGTAGAATACATTTTAGCTCTTTCCTCATCAGACAGTTTAATCTGAGGCATAGCCCACGAAATTTTATCTAAGTTTAGTTTGAGGTTCGCGTGAGAAGGTTTGCCTTTCAGACAATTCAGATCGTTTGATGATCTAACCAATAGAAGTTCTTGAGGCATATCCAATATAAAGTTTTTGTGGCCCTCAAAAAAGCCCATTAAATATTTCAATGGGATTATTACGTTAAATCTGTGAGTATTTGTGTTTAGTAAAGCAGACGGAAGGGCTACATTCTTATCATTTGGGTTTCCAAACCCTGCGTTTTCCAGTGCATTCAACTCGTGTGTTTCAAATGAAAGCAACCCTTTCAAAGTTGATGCTAATCCAACGTTGCGGATTGAATCTACTTCCGTACCATTCAAAAGATACGTTTTCGATTGAAACATATGACAGAGTCCGTTAGATATGATCTGTAAATCTGCATCGTACAAATCTGATTCGAGTTTTCCCTCTAAAGTGATATAACTTGAGTGAGGTAAATACACTTCGGGCGAGTTAATGACTATTCTGATTTCAGAATTATATCCTGTATCAGTCATATTAAACGGTGAATGACGAAGAACGTGAATTCCAGTAATTTTATCGTCCATTGGAGGTAAAGTCAGAATGTTGTCCATTTTTGTACACAGTGAAGCCGAGGTTAGTAAGAATCTTAACGCTTCGATTGGAAAGGGATATAGATCGATGGTGCTGGTTGTTGGTTGGTGGCTGTTTGTTGACTGTATGAGGTGGATCTTGACGAGTAAATATGTATCCCATCAGACTTCGATCAAATGAAGAATTAGTGAAATGTTTTCGCCTCGAAAATCTAGCAGAGCTCCTTTCTCGTTCGTTACTCGAACCTCTATAAAGTCAATTACCTTCTTACTCACGTTTAAATAGATTATCGGAGAAATGGCTTGGTTGATTCTATAATTTATTTCCACATCTGGACAAAATGAGTAAATTACGTTCGATGGAGTCCCATTTACGTAAGAATCGGAAGAAGTCAAATTACATTCTACATTGATTGAATGATAGTTGAAAATGTTTGCTGGAACATCGGATATATGTAAGATGTTTGCCTTTAACATACGCTTAGAAAACCCCAATAGTTGCATAACATTGCCGCCATATGCTGCATCAATATCAAAAGACGCTAGAACAGTCACTCTCCCAGTGTTATGGTTGATGTTAAACTTTAATGATTGCGATTTGTCAATTTCTGCGATTGCATTTTCCAAATAATTAAAAATAGCTTCAGCATCGTAGGTTCCCGTAGGAATTCCAATTATGGTGTTCTTCATAATTGAAAACTCGCTTGTGACACCTTGTTGAACATTTGCAATTGTATTGTAACCAAAAAATTGAGAAGTCCTAGTCCATAGCTTCTATTTTCATCTAAAAGTATCGGAGGAAATATATTTGCAGTTAACAAGCTGCTCGGCCCGTGAAGGGTAAATTTTCGGGAAAGGGCCATAATATAAAAAGTATACACATGTGACCGCAGTGAGCACACCCCTCCCGCGGTTGATAACAGATTGAATTATAAAATACATTACAGCCTCTCATATATGTCGAAATTTCAACCGGTGGTTGTAAACCGTATGAATCAAAATATATTACAATTTTTCCAGATTTTCTAATTGCAACCCAATGCGTTCCTTTGCTCCATTTGGAACCTAAATTTACGATTATCCTTTCATGTTCATGTGGTTGAGATGGGAGGCTATCTAACATGTACACACCACGAAATAGTGGTGATTGTTTTAAAAAGTTAAAAATTTCGATGTTATTTAATGCAGTATTTCTTAATCCTTTCAACAATGATATTGTTTCATAATAAAACCTCGCCCTCTTTGCTTTTTTCTTCCACCCCGGCGAGATGTGTGATTCGAATGTATGTTCCTTTTTTTTTCCTAGCAGTTGTCCGCCGCTTACAGTTGCCCGCGCCTTTTCTAGCTCGCGATTGTGTATTTTCTGTTCTTCTAGTAACCTCTCCTTTAACGAGGAATTGACCGCCTTTACTCGTGACCAAGCTTTTTGAGCCAAAATTAAATCAGCAGCGTGTCGAGTGTTCAAATTTCTTGAATGTTCATAAGCCAAATCGTGGTCTCTGCAAAACGAGTCTAGTTGGGATATGGGTGCAACGTTACTCGATATCTGACTTTGCAAATCGTTACCAGGCCCACAAAAATGTCCGTGAATCAACAAAGGAATTTTATTGCGATTTATAAATGTGTCTACAACGCCCATCTATTCAAGACTAAGGTTATAAACGTATACATGTTGCTTTTATACCCAGTAACCAACATGGAGTTGAAGGAATCAGATATAACGTTTCCGATTGAAAATTATGATGAGTTAGTAGTTTGTGAAAATAAAATACCTCATAGTTCATTCTTTCCTACAACTCATATTCGAAGTTTGATCTCGGGAGGAAGTGGAGCGGGAAAAACCAATTTTCTAATAAACATGTTACTGGCTCCAAAAGGGTTGAAATTTCAACAATTAATATTGTGTACGAATACTCAAAATCAGGATAAATATAAATTTTTAAATTTAATTCTTAAAAAAGTTCCCGAAATTCAATTTTTAGTGTGTTCAACGTTTGAGGATTTCCCACAGGTTATTTTACCGTATTCAATAATTATTTTTGATGACGTTGACGAAAACGATTTTTTGCCCATAATTAAAACATTATTTACGAGAGGAAGACACTATCAAATTGACGTTTTTTATTTACCTACTCCAAAGTTACGCTTCAGCTCGGAAACATTTTGTTAGAGATAATGCATCTTTCATTTTGAGTTTCGCTCAAGACGCTAGAAATCTTTATCTGATCTGGCGTGACCATGCTTCTGCAGATGTAAGTTTTCCAGAATTTTTGAAAATGGCGAGAGAAGCATGGCGTAAACCTTTCAATTGTTTGACAATTGATAAGACCAAGAATATTGAAAATGGTAGGTATAGAAGTGGACTTGATAGCATTTTTGTTGCTACTATAAAACCAGGTGATGGAGAAGCAACATCATCATTACAGCAGGAAGATGGAACGAGTTGCGCAGCTCGATAAGAAGGCGAAGATAGCTGCTGCTCTTCATAACTCGCGAAAATCTTTAAAAAAAAATTTAGGTTGTTGGAAGAATCCAAACGAGACACAACATCTGCTAACAATCAGTTTTTCAGTCCTGTGACAACTTCTATCCAACGATTAATTGACACTAAAAATGAAAGGGAAGGTGCGATGTTTCAAGATACTCTTCCTGTAATAAAATCTGAACCTCGTTTTTCTACGCAATACGGTTATGATGATGACAACTTCGGAAACCAAGAGGAAGAGGAGCAAAGCTATGTTGAAGAGGAAGAAACAAAAAGACGGAGAGATCCCCTGTCGTTCACGCTACAACCAGAAACAGTCTATGAATTTGATGGAAATGGAGGTGAAGCTAAGTATAGTTTTACATCACCACTGAAAGCGAGTTCGCCAATTCATACTGTTGAATCATCTTCTTCACTCATCGCAAATGCTACAACTTTACCCCCAACTACACTAAGACAATCTATGTTAGACCACAAATCTATGCTTACTAAACGAATTCGCTCTAGCTTGTCTGATCCAGGAGAAAAAAATATTTCGAAAATGGAAAAATCACAAATGGAAGCCGATGCTTCGACTTTGGAAGGACAACTTAATATGAAATGGTTCCTAAACAATGCTCCGCCTTATGCAAGACATTATTATAATTTTCTTGCTACTGGGAAATGGGATAATCCGTCTGAGGAGATTGACCGGGATTATGGGCCCATAGTTCAAGGATCACAGGGAGTAACTTTGGGGAATACAAAAATGACTTTTGACAGAAACAATATATATTTTAACGGGATTCCATATAAGAGCACTCCGGGACTGTATCGTCTTTTGTTTTTGAAAAATCCAAAAGATTATACCCATAATGATCTTGAAATGTATAGTGATATTATGAAACAAACAGCAGCAGCTCATTACGCCTATAACCCACATTTAAAAGTTCGTAGAATAGGTTTGAAGCATGCAAATATTATTAAGCAAATTTATCCAATTAAAAGAGGGATAGGAAGGAAAAAAGAAGGTTCAGGATTATCACAATTTCTCGACCAGTATCATTCTTCCGATAATGACAATCATTCAATGAACTATAGTCAAATGCATCCAGATGATATTGTGAAACGACTTGAGCTAATATTAGCCGGAATTAATGCAGGGAATCATCGTTTGCAACGATCAGCAAACAGTTTAATTAACGAATTAATTTCTCGAGGTTATATAGCATCAGTGTGATACACTCTCCAGCACAGTATAGAAGAGATGACGGACAAGTTTGGTTTATCAAGAAAACGATTGAAGGTTTTCTTTCCCACACATCCTCATCACCCAGCGACAAAGGAATATGTTGATGATGCTATTGATCGATTGGCCAAAAGAAGCATAACATCGAGTCAACCACCTACCAAGACAGATGAAGCTGCTGAATCACTCACACCAGAATTCATCGGAAAAATACAAGAATTGGATATTAAATTAAAAGAGTTGGAGAAAAAAATAGTAGCAGATGCTACTAATCACATCAAAATAGATGAAAATACAGCTAGCATAAAGCAAATATGTACTACAATCGAAGATTTGAAGACAAAAAAAGCATTACCGTTTTTAAATGGTGCCTACAATGCAGGACATAAACGAATTCGTAATGTTGCAAATCCTACAGAAACTAGTGATGCATTACCGTATCAATATTTCGCCTCCAATGCTTTTCAATTGAGCGCAAGAGATCGTACTACTGTTTGGGATGGAAAAAAACGACGCATAATCTCAGTTTTGAAAGGTGTGCAACCGACAGATGTGGCTACAATTGAAAACCTTAATGATGAAATTGTTAAAGTAAAATCCAATTTGGTCACCCACGGTTATGTAAACGATTTGATTAATGTTTTAAAATCGACAAACAGTTTGAAGTAGACAGGGGAAGGGGAGATGACAAATCAAAGGGGAGGGGGAATATGAATATAAAGGGGCAAAGAAGATGGAAAACATCATCGTCATTCGTCACCATCTTATGTGTTCATTACCCAAGTGAAAGTCTCCCATTAAATCGCAACATGTCTATCTGCATTTTAGATATCACTTTTCTAGTTGACCAGGATATCAAAGAACTATCTGGTGTTGTCTTCAGCAACGGGAATGTCCACGAACAATTCCACTACGTCTTCCGATCTCCACAGCTTCATCAAGATGAAACTCTTCAATCTAAGTATGCTCGTGAAAATATCCATGGACTAACTTCGACTGATGGAAGTGAACCTCTTGTCACCCTCCAGAAAACCTTGCGGAGGATATCACAACGCACCGATTATTGTTTCATGAAGGGGTCTGAAAAATGTATGCTTCTTCAGAAATACTTGCCAGAATCATATCCGCCCATAATTGATCTTTCATCGCTGGGCTGCGAAAGTTTCAAAGTGTTGTTTGATAAATATGATATAGCAATACCTTGTATAACACATTTGGCCAAACATAAGTTTTACCACAAGAGTTGTTCATTGTTAAAATTGCAAATACTTTTAAAATGGGCAATGGAAAACATTGTCAAATTTGATATGTCTCACTCTACTAATCGGCGTCTTACTTTTGGGAATATCAAACTAAAGGCTGATACCAATCAACTAGCAGTTATGGGTTTTATAAAACAAGTTGGTGATAAAACATCACTTTTCTGTGTGAACTGTCGTTTGTGGACGAAGCTGTGTAGTTTTGAACAACATGAATGTTTGTTAGAAAAAAATGTGAAGCATATTTTACTACGTGATTGATAAATAACCAGCTGTATCGACCTTCTATACCTTTGTACCCATATATAAATATTGGTTTTATTCTTAATAAATATGTTTCTATAAATGTTTCGTTGAAAATATCATAAACATTCCTTACCTTTTTATTACAAGCGTCCAACTCGATTGGTTGAGAGAGCCACAAGGAGAATGATAAATGAATTGCAACACCCCTCCACTTTTATAGACTGACTCTCAAGCGAGTTGTTTTTGTTTTCTTTTTCCCCTCTTTGCCTGAGCGTTTCTTAATCAAAAACCTGGTTAGGGGTAGAAATAGTAGACAAAGTAGAAATGACATACTTTTATTAACATCTTTTTATATTTTATTTTACTAATTTTATAGATATTTATTATGCGAAATCTATATTAAAGCTACTGCTATTTTTATTCTTTCCTCGGTAGTAGAGGATGATGGTTTGGTCTGGATTTGCATTATATGTCGAGATGTCCTCCTCCGAGATGGCGTCCGAAATCCTCTTCGGTAAAAATACCTTTACTTCTTGTAAAGGAGGTTCCGGCAACAATTGGGCTTCGCCGAGGTGGATCTTGCACAAATGCGCCAGAACGGATGCCCCGTACTTGGTGTTGACCCTCGTCAACTGCAAAACTTGGTATGGGGCATCCACCTCCAGCGCCCCAATTGAAACCGTCTCGATGACGGCGGCGGCAGATTGAATTTTAAAAAGAAAGGCGGTCATCTGCAACAAATAGGCATTGTGATATGAAATTAACTGGGCAACTATAGTTCAACAATTTTTTACAAGAAAGTTGTAAAAATGCTCATGTAGTTTCCTCAATATTTGAATCTCAAAGAAGCTATCATAAATGAATGTTTTCTTATTTGAAATAAATTGATAGAAATTAGGTTTGAAAAGTCTCAAACTTATTGTTGTTAGGACATTAACTTAGAAAATCAACAAGTTATGCAATAATAAGAGTTGTAAAATGTTTTCTTATTTGAAATAAATTGATAGAAATTAGGTTTGAAAAGTCTCAAACTTATTGTTGTTAGGACATTAACTTAGAAAATCAACAAGTTATGCAATAATAAGAGTTGTAAAAAGTGTTTTGTATTTTCCATAATAACAATTATTGTATCTTGAAGAAGCTTTCATAAATTAACGTTTTCTTATAAATTATTAGACAATAGTTTAAATAAGTTTAAAACTTACTGTTGTTAGACGATTGAGCAGGCGAGCCAGTAAACACCGAAGAGATTTTAAGAATTTAAGAAACAGTGAGGAGATTAGTCAAGTGCAATGCAATTGTTAGACTGATGATATTCCAGGACACAAGGCTGTGTATATATATGCGCATTGGGTGATGTAAAAAGGACAAAAAACCATTTTATCATTGCAGGTTATGATAAAGGCTCGCGTATTAAACTGCGCTTTTTTATGTAAATACTTAGAAGTCGTCTCTCGTCGGTCGAGGTAGACCTTGACCTTAAAAAAGTGCAATGAACTTTACGTAACCATCACCCACCCGCACCCCGCCCTACACACATCAACATCCCCCCTTC
>OY986062.1:459450-786450 GCA_963920205.1 Stenodema calcarata
ATAGCTCGGTCCCCTGAGTGTCTCGAGAGTTGATTTTTTGTACACCAACTCTCCAGGGGCACGTGAGGACGTAAAACAAATTTCAGCTCTTGGGAAAATCAGGTGTCGGGGGTATAACAGTTTTAAAACCACTATTTTTCACGTTTTTCGTGTTCTTCTTCTTCTTCTTCTTCTTGTTCATTGACGGGGCTACAGCCCAGCAGACAAATCGGATCGAGCTGAAATTTTGCACACACGTTTGTTATGCTCCAAGGGAGTGCCTTTTGAACATTTTTTCTCCCTCCCCCCATTTCCCTCCCAATTAGGGGGGAAATAGTAATTTTTAGGAATTTCAAATGGTCATAACTCCTTCAAAATTGAAGCTTTTCCAGATTTTCTTTTTTAGTTGTGTTCAGCTTTTCAAACTGTTTAATTTGAGATCAAAAAATGCTTCCTAAGGGGGAAAATAAAGGAGTTATGGTGATTTTTCTATTTTCAACAATAACTGCAGCAAATATTGATGAAAATTGGTGCGGTTGGTCTTAAAATGTCAGCTAGGTTGTCTAGGATATGCTCAATAATTTTGAACTAAATCTCAATCGATTTGACTAATCCACAGCCAAAAATACGTGAATAAATTCCACATCTACTGATTTGGCTAATTTCCGAAAACATCAAAGTTGCACGGTGGTCAGAAAAATTGTCGTAGAGTGGCGCCTGTTTAAGGATCGATAGGAAATTTTATGGGCTTTCGAATGAGGGTAGCGCACTTTGGCACTTTTCCCAACGGTTCTCGAGTTATTCGCGATTGTTGGTGTAAAAACGTGCGTTTCACCTTTTGCAAACTTTCTCTTTCCTCTTTCTCTTCGACACCAATAATTACAATTATTGTAATGATTCTCAACAACAAAAATTTGCACAATCCCCAAGAAAAAATGCAACCAACTTTCAGAAAATTTCTAATTCAAATTTATTCAAATTTCTAATTCTTTCTATGTTTTTAAATTTAAAAATAAGAATAATTGTATTAAATTTTAATAATTGTTTTTAAATTGTTGATTGTTTTAATTAATCGAAAATTTTAAAACTAATATTTAACCAATTCGCAAAAATTTTAAAACTACTTATTTTTCAAACACATTTCAGATAACAAACAATAATTTCCAAAAAATAATTATTCTTGTCACAAAAACAAGAAACAAAAAGGCAAATTAGTAGGCGTACTAATTTTTTACTAAATTTTGACTAGGATAAAACTTCATTTAGGAAAAAATTTACTAGTTACCTCGTAGGTACTTTTGTATTGTACAAGTACGTATAAGTTGTTGAACCGTATTGTATAAGTACCACTTGAAAACTAGCCATGCAAAAAGATGTGATATCCCCCCAAAAACAACTCCGTTGTAAAAACTGGCTCGCCAAAAAACCTCAGCCGCAAAAAGGAATGATATCCATTTTGCCCGCCAGCCACATATATAGGATGCTCGGTGCTTCGCACCTCGCTGTTGAGTATGCATATAGAAACCTGATCCTCCTACCCCTAACCTCCACCGTCAATGTTTTCCTGTTCCCTGTCTCCTTCCCACAATCCCCTCTCACCCTGAGTCACCCTCGGTTTCACCTAATATGTTTCCTCTGTTACACCAGCAGGGAGCTTTACGCTTCTTTCAATGCTGTTGGCGGGAGCTTTTTGCCAGATGAACAAGCCTGAATTAAAGCATTACTATATTATAAGTATTACTGGTGGTCACGAGTAATCAGTGGTGGTACACCTATAATAGATGCGTGATTTTCCTATCAGATTCATTGAGTGCACTCTCAAAGCTCCGAAATGTAAACCCTGGCCCAAACTTAACCATTCTGGAGGTAGAAATCCTTAAGCCTTGCGGACATCAGGGTGGCCGTTCTGACTCGTATTTCAACTATTCAAGCAGAAAATGTATATTCTTTGATTTATTAATAAAGAAGAGGAAAGAAGAGGAGAGAAAGTAAGAAATTTATTAATTAATAAATTTCTTACTTTCTCTCCTCTTCTTTCCCATCACTACTGAAATCTAAAAATGGCTCCTCTTCTGACGAAACAGAAGTAAAAAGACGCCCAATATAGGAACTGAAAGAAGAGCCCTGAAATTAGAATGTTTAGCACTAATTTACGTTGAGCCACTTACTTGTTCGTTAACTGTGGATAAGACCGAGTCTTGTATTTCAGTTCTACTCGTTTCCTGGTGTTGACGTCGTTCGCCAAATTGAAAACGCGGCTGCGAAAAATCAGAATGCACCGCGTTAACGAACTTAATGAGTCGTTACCATCTTCACACAGGTATGATTAGTGCACTCCCATTACTGTACTTATCTGGATAGTGTGAACGCACGAACTTAAACTTAAAAAACGAACTTAAAAAACTTCACGTTTTGAGCAATAAATGACGCGATAAAGGTTTTTGAAAAAGACATATTGCAATTTATGAGAACTAGACATTGAGTGGAGTGAATAAAAAGAAGCATTGCCTTGTGAGAGTTGCCTCGCAAGTAAAGTAAAGTATTTACTCGCGAGTCTTAGCAAATGCTCGAATTTGGGGTGAATAAAAACAAGGTATTACTCACAACGCATACCTCGTTGAAATTGTGCTGACCTTGCGAGGGTTTACTATAGGGATGGGATATCGATATCCGATAGTATCGAAATATCGATATCTAGCGTCCGATATCCGATATTCTGATATCGATATCAGCACTGGCGATAATCTCGATATATCGATATTCTGACAACCGATATCGGGTCGATATCACTAACTGTGATTCACTGTTATCTTTCACTGGCGAACCGCGAAGTTCTTCTTGTGGGCATCATTCCGTTTCCGTGCTGTTGTTGGCTAAAAAGTATCCGCGTTTTTTGTGTTGTGTTGAGCCCCTGTTGAAATTGAAACTTAAATTGACCATGAAGTCAACCTCAACCTCAGTACCATCAGAGAGGCGGGGAATATTCTCACATCGGACCGGAACAGGCTGAAGGGGGGAAACTCTCTCCAAGTTACTTTTCCTGGAGAGCCTCGATGAGCGCTTCTTTATTTGAATCCCGAAATTTACCTGTAATTCTTTTATGATTTTGCCGTTCTTGTATTCTGTCCAATTTTCGTTTAGAAACATATTGAAATAAAAATTCCGTATTACATAATATTACATGTTATGCATGTGTATAATTTAACTTTCCTATCAAGGCGGGAACAAAAAATAAATGAATAAATAAATAAATAAAAATAAAGATCTGACTGAAAAATAATCAGATGAATTTTTTTTAGAAAGGAATTTTGAACCAACAGGCTGTAGGTAGGTATCAACACTAGATGTCACTACTTTGAGCCACTTCGTATTTCCAAGTCCTTCGTATTTATTCTACCATGGAATCACCTACTTTGTCCACGGTAAATTATTGAGCAGTTGGTATCTTAGGTAGGAACTGCAAGTGCAAAAATGTTCGGAGAAAAGGAAATAAAATTAAAATAAGTAGGTGAAATTAAAAAAAAAACGAAGTAGGAGTTTTTATAACCGATGTCGATATATATCGGTTGATATCGATATTATGAAGCCGATATCTACCTGGTATCGATACCACTCTTCCGATGTCAATATCGATACCGATATCGATATCGAGCCCTCGATTTTTTTTTTTTTTTTAATTTTATTTACTTTTTGTGGAGTACCACTATTAAGTGAGCTTACAAGTAATATAAACATAAACAATATAACATGTGACACGCAGTAATCAAAACTATCCTACGATAGCTGAAAACAATATAGATAATATTTTATTTTTGGTAATTAACAAGGTTGACTAGATAGTTAGTTCTTTTTTTTCTTTCTTTGGTACTAGCTGTGTGCTCACAAGAGGTCCGAATGCCACTTTCTTTTGAGGCGTCGCGATGATCGTGTTGGACGGGAGTCCTCAAGAATTCCTCTCACCAAGGGGCTGGGATGATTTGACATCCGTATGGCAAGCTGGGTGTACGAAGTCTGCATCATCCCAGCAACCCACGGGAGATCCAGATCTTCGTGCAGGCAGTCATTTCTAACAAACCAAGGGCAACTTGTAATGATCCGAAGGGCTCGGTTCTGCACAGTCTGTATCCTTCGGATTTGTGACGCGGATGCCGAGTTCCATACTGCACAGCCATTAAGCCACAGAGGGCGGACAAGGGAGGTGTACAATAATCTCTTTAGATCCAGTGGTAGGTGGGGTGAGCTGAGGAGATGGTGCAGTTGGCCAAGTCTACGGCGTACTCTGGCGACTGTCTCGCTGATGTGCGGGATCCAAGTCAATTTCGGGTCTAAGATGATCCCAAGATATCTCACAGAGACTTTAGGATGAAGTACCTGGCCTTGCAGATGGAAGATTGGGATGTGGAAGTTGCGTTTCAAGGTGAAGCAGATTAGGACCGATTTCTCTGGATTCAGTCTTGTCCTCCATTGGTTGGACCAAGTACAAACCTGGTTGGTATACGCCTGTAGCTTGGAGAAGGCTTCTTCCCCTGAAGCAGCCCGGGACAGGATAGCCTGGTCATCAGCAAAATGTGCGATCAGTATGTCATCAGCGCGTGGGATATCACTGGCAAACAGAGTGTACAGGACAGGTCCAAGGACGCTTCCCTGGGGGACCCCTGCATGAATAGGATAGGTGATCGACTGTGCGCCCTGATATCGAACAGCGTAGGATCTGGCTGAGAGATAGCTCTGGATAATTCGATAGTAGGTATCTGGAAGAACTCGTCTTAGTTTAACCAACAGGCCTTTGTGCCAGACTCGATCGAATGCTTTCTCAACGTCCAGGAACAGACCCAGGCAGACATGCTTGGTCTCAAAGCAGATCAGAATTTCGTCCACAACCCGATGGAGCTGTTGGGGGCATGAGTGAAAAGATCGAAAGCCAAACTGTTCTGGTGGGATCTGAGGCTCCAAGAAAGGTAATACGTGTGAGAGCAGAAGTCGTTCAAAGATCTTGGACAGCAGTGATAGTAAGCTGATTGGCCTATAACTTGAAGGATCTTGAGATGGTTTACCTTTCTTTTTAATCATAATGATTCTCGCAAGTAGTGTGATTTCTATGATTCTGGAGCACTGACGTCACAGCGAGGATGGTGAAGGGGGTAGTAAGGACCATGCGAGTGACGTAGAACTGGTCATTGTGGTGGGTGAGGGGGAAGAGGTATGGATCATGCGGGGGTCAGGTTTGTTGCAGAATCCGGATAACGTCGATTGACGGTGAGGGGAAAAGGGGGTAAGATAGCATGCGGCTGGTTACGTAAAGTTCGTTGCACTTTTGAATGTCAAGGTCTACACTCGACCGACGAGACGACTTCTAATTAATATTCGCACATTGCGTAATACACGAGCGTTTATCATGAGAAGAAAAGGAGTTGAATTACATAGGTATCTAATTGATATTCATGTTAACCTATAGACTAAAAAGGAATAATACACCCAAAATTTACTCATTAATATATACCATGCCAATGTCATCACATCCGACCAGCTGTCTCATAGAGGGTTTTAGTGCTCTCCCAGTACCTAATTTTACATTCTTCTGCTCATTAATCCTAGATTCCGTCATTAAACAAGACAATGCATGTAGAGTTTACACAAATGATATTACTTCTAAAATTTGTGCTGGCATTGAACGGTGTAATTCTTCTTTCTCTTCCACCGTATGGACAGGTTTATCATTATCGATAGCTGTGCTATCCTTAGCTACAATTCTAGTCCTAATATTATTCCAATATTTGATCACAAAAAAGAATGAAAGCATTGCACGGAAAAATGATGAGGGTAGAGGGGTTTTTATAGAGCTATTTGAAAATGGGGCAACATAAGCTAAACAAGTTTAGTTCCAGTCCAACCTCAACGATGGAAGCATATCAAAATTTAATTTCGTCTCCGGAATATATTGAACTTCAAAACCTACGACAAGACAATCCTTTACTCTCCAGCGTGAAACGAGTCAAACTGTTTTTGGGAATTATCAAAAGGCATGATATCATCTTAAATACTATTCGTGAACTAGACACCTATGAAGTTGACAGAGGACATCTATCCAATTGTTGGGAATATAAAGAAGATAGAAACGGTGATTATGACACTCCATGTTGTTGTAACTGTAGTAAATTCTGGTGGAGTATACATGTAATCTCTGCAGACTTGAAAATTTTATCAGATATTATTAATGGTCGATCAACTCCTCCTCCATTGATGGTATCCGAAGAAGAAGAAGAAAAAGATGGTGAATATATGGTATAACCGGTTTTAATGCTCCCCCCACTTCAAGGACAATGGCAAATTATTTTTTCTTAAATCCAGACTCGGTAGTTTTGATATCAGTTTGAGTCAAGATGCAGTGGGAAACGAGCGTTCCTCTTTCAAAATCCAAATGCGTGAAAATAATACACATTGAAGGAGGATCGGCGGTCCTCGAGTTTCATAGTCGGATTCACAAGATCACCGTTTCATCGGCGGAGTGGCTTAATCTAGTGGAGCAAGAAAACTTCAAACTAAAACTTGACAACCTCATCAATGATCAAGCACCATTCAAAATAGCTGCATCCGAAGGTAAATGGAAGTTTCAAATATTTTCAACGCATAGGCAAGTGCACCATCCAAATCACCAGTACTTCCCGTTTTATCAAGATCCGCAGCAACAAAATGAACTTAAGAGGGATACAGGAGCTCGGGAGCAAACAAAGGACGAGGAAAGTACCAGGAAAAAAAGAAGAAGAACAATCAAGCGTCAATCACCATGTGTCATCATCCAGGAGAAACTACCTTGGGTTGATCAATATGGAGCTTCTATACTGTTGAGTTTCCGCGAGATCATAAATCTTCGTTTAAATTATGACAAGATCAATGCAATTTTAGAAAACTGCCTAGAAAAACCACTATTCTTCAGTCCCCCCGCTACTGTTTCAATTTTCGATGATCAACCTCCTCCCCCCACCCAACCCTCTAACGCTCAAGATGAAGAATACTGCAATTGCAAAATTTGTCAATTACTTTCAATATAAATTATTGGCTTATTCTATTTTGTCTTTAGTCTTGTTTATTCACCTTTCCCCATCACATTATTATACTGCTAGCATGAGTGAGTTGAAAAGAGCTCTCGTTGATGAATTATATAGATCAAAGAGACGCAATTATCCTACTTCAAGAGTTGTTATTAAAGCTGTTCTAGACGATCTATGGCAACTCGACTTGGTTCAACTAACAGAATACCCCGATAGAGGGTACAAGTATTTACTGATGTGCATAGACACAGGATCCAAACGAGGTTGGGCTATACCTCTTAAAACTAAAATGGGATCTGAAGTGGCATCTGCGACTGAAAGCATTTTTAAAAGTAGCCATATTACACCTCGCAACATACAAACGGATAAAGGAGGGGAATTCTATTCCAAAGAATTTCGCGCATTGATGAGAAGAAAAGGAATTAATTTTTATTCAACTATGTCGGATAAAAAGGCCTCTATAGTTGAGCGCCTGAATCGGACGATTAAACGGCTAATGTGGAAAGAATTCTCATATAGGGGTCATAGACGATGGCTTGAAATTATACCCGATATAACGGAACAGTATAATAATAAAATCCATAGATCTCATGGTATGAAACCAGCTTCTGTTACAAAAAAACACGAAAAAGTTATTTTAAAAAGACTTTTCTCCCCTATAGAACGAGGTAGACGTCTAGTACCCAAATTCAAAGTTGGAGATCGTGTGCGTGTTACCAAGATGAAAAATATTTTTGACAAAGGATATTTGGCCAACTATTCCAACGAGCAATTCATAGTTAGTCGCGTTCATTTAGAACACAATATACCATTTTATCACTTAAAAGATGTGTACGGAGATGATATTTTGGGGCGGTTCTACGAACAGGAAATGAAGAAAACAAACTATCCAGATCAATACCTCGTTGAAAAGATACTCAAACGAAAAGGGAATAAAGTTCTTGTTAAGTGGCTAGGTTTTCCAAGGGAAAAAGCCACGTGGGAAAATGTGAAAAATATAGAATAAACCAAAACGAATGTAGATCATCATATTTATTATACTATGACTAATGTAATGCAATACCTACATACAAACTTTTCCTGAAAGTTTACAACCATAATGGTGAAAGTATTAAATAAATCACAATATCACCATATATATAACCTTTATTCAAAGTCCAAAGTTTGCATTAAGACGTACATCTTTGTGACCATAAGGCCTCCAGCCAAATTCTCTTATCTTCGTAAAACGACAAAGCAGTCTTAGAATAATGGAAAGTATATACATTATGCTTCTTAGATTGAATATTTTGGAAATTTACAACTAAATCATTACCTGTATTCAATGTATTAAATAAATCCTTAAATGATATATGATTATTAATACATGATTTCTTAATACCCTTAGCCCTCACAAACGTTTTGTTACTCTCAGCTAATAAATATGAATACAACTTAGGTCTTAAACACACTATTTCTTTAATAGGAACTGACGATGTTTCGTCTTTAAGTTTCCCCATCACCTTACGATTATGAAGGGAAAATGCGGGATGGTTCTGTGGATACTCAGACAAGTCGAATAGATGGTTCAGATTTTTTAAATCATTGTAAACATCATCAGTGAAATAATGACAAATAAATGAATCAGTGTCGCAGTATATCAGTTCGAGCGCCTTTCCATTGGAAGAAAAATAAGGTTTTAGTTCTTTATAGAAAATTTCGTAAAACCACTGCTTAGATATCTCCAAAATGGCGAAACCTACATAAATGGGTTGATTGAATAAAATTTTTTCCCTATCCATTATCACAGCTATTAAATTATTTTCATAAATGTAGCGTTCGACAAAATTGGGTTTTTTTAGCTAATTTCATAAGTTGGTTGTCGGATGTTACTATTCGAATATCCATCATGTTTCTAACATTTTGCATAGTTTCCCAAAAACACTGTTTGATGCTAATTTGTAATAGTTTTTCGCAAAAGACGAAGTGGCTTTTTTCCTTAATTCTATGTTATGATTGATATATTGTGCTAACCACGGCTTTTGTTTAAACTGTAGTACCCGATGAACTTTTTTCAAAATAATTCCTTCTTTCAAGCCTTGTTTTAAATTACCATAGTGAACTATATAATTATATTTATTTTCTAATGTGGTCAATAGTTTTGGGTCATGACCTGCAAGTGAACAGGGGGGTACTTTGGTTTCAGGGAAAAATGGAAGGTCGCAAACTGCTTGGATATTCCATGTCTACTTGTAAAATGTAGCCAATTGATGAGTCATCGGGGACTTTGGTAACATCAAATTTGGATACATCACCATCGACCCAACGAAAATCGTTGTATGGCAAACATTTACTCATTGCGTAAGCATAGAGCGAATTCACATCTTGATACAGGATGTATGAATTTGGTATGTTCAAGATATGGATTATTTGCCTTGGCGTATCGTTTAACAGCCAAAGTAATCCCTCCCCGAATTCCCGATTCTATAAACTGTAACATGGAAATATCTGTTAACAGTTGTAATTCAATTTTGGCCATTTTGGTTTATTATCTTCGATAATGAACCATTGGAATCGCCCAAAGAAAAAAATTTTTTAACCCCCCCTCAAAATTTGTTGGTTTACGTTTCAAGATACGTAGATTCAGAAAATCGAATAAAAAAACTCTGCAAATTCTTGACACAACGGTTTATTATCTTCCTTGTGCAGATCACCCTTCTGTCTATACCAGACTGTGTTGCAAATCGGCACCATACCATATTCTCACCGTACTCATACCATACCATACGAATTTCTTTCCTATCATACCATACTGTATTATACCAAATCATACATACAATAATATACCATACCATACTCATACCATGTCATACAAACCGAGTGAATATTGAAATGTCATCCATTTCTGACCTATATTCAAAATTTCAAGTATCTAGCTCATCATCAAAATTTAATTTGTTTAAACAAATAGGTATTATTTAAACAATTTTACAGACAAGTAACCGAGTGAATATTGCATTGTGATCCAGTTCTGACCTATTTTTAAAATTTCAAGTCCATAGCTCATCATCAAAATTTAATTTGTATTATTACAAAAAGGTATTATTTAAACACTTTTACAGATGAGTAACCGAGTGAATATTGCAATGTGGTCTATCCCCGACTCACGGTTAAAAGTTCTAGACTGTAGTTTACCGGGAAGATGTAAAAAGGTAGTTTTATTCTGGGCGTCTGGGGGTTGGGTCACATAACGGCCGTTTTCGACGCGAAAGTTTAGTGTTTTTCCTAAAACTTTGCGCGGTCACTGTGAACGAACGGCTGGTCGCACAAAAATCCAATTGGTCTTAAAAGATTCGTAATTTTTCAGGTCATCCAGAAGTTAACTAAAAATTACACCGTTTCATGAGAATTTTTAGAGATATGACATTGTCGAAATTTCAAAGTTCGTTTTAAACCCCTTCCCCTTGACCTAGGGTTATGAAAAGTTTCGAGGATCATTGTGGGGCTGGTCCAAACCCAGAAACCAAATTTCGTAATTTTAACTCAACGCTAACTGGGCAAAGTGGCGCGGACGGCGTACGGCGGACGGCGTACGGCGTACGGCGGACGGACGGATTTTGGTTTATTATCTTCGATAATGAACCATTGGAATCGCCCAAAGAAAAAATTTTTTTAACCCCCCCCCCCTCAAAATTTGTTGGTTTACGTTTCAAGATACGTAGATTCAGAAAATCGAATAAAAAAACCTCTGCAAATTCTTGACACAACGGTTCATTATCTTCTTTGTACAGATCACCCTTCTGTCTAGATCACTAGGTCTAAATGTCTAGATCCTAAATGTTAGATTACTTATTATTATCAATTATCACTAATTATTAACAATTTTATCAAGTAACTACTGAAAATTATTATAATTTATTGTTAGGTATTAATAATTCGTATTTATTAATAATAATTATTATTATTAATTATGATTAATTAATACGATATAATTCTGGGGTTTTTAATACTACGTCGGTAATAATTTTTCTATAAAAGAAGTACCTACCAACAAACATTCGAAATTACCTTCATTTCCGTAGCACGAAACGCACCTCGGAACAACAAACTCGACATCACTTAAGCCATATGATGTACCAAAGAGCTTGTTAGTATGAAAATGGACCTGTATTTCAACAGTTTGATACACGATCGTGTTGTGAGGCACAATCTTTGAGCCCTCATTGTGAACGAACGGCTGGTCCTACGATGCTGCGGATGGTCTTAAGAAATTCTACGGAACAAACTCTATCTAAATATGAAATAAAAAACATACCGTTCTATATGAATTTTTCGAGATATGAAATTTTCCAAATTTCAAAATTCGTTTTGAACCCCTTCCCCTTGACCTAGGGTTATGAAAAGTTTCGAGGACCATTGTGGGGTTGGTCGAAACCCATAAAAAAAATTTCGTAATTTTAACTCAACGCTAACTGGGCAAAGTGGCGCGGACGGCGGACGGCGGACGGCGTACGGCGGACGGACGGATTTTTTTTTATTCGATTTTCTGAATCTACGTATCTTGAAACGTAAACCAACAAATTTTGGGGGGGGGGGGTTAAAATTTTTTTTTCTTTGGGCGATTCCAATGGTTCATTATCGAAGATAATAAACCAAAAAACTCTGCAAATTCTTGACACAACGGTTCATTATCTTCTTTGTACAGATCACCCTTCTGTCTAGATCACTAGGTCTAAATGTCTATTATTATTATCAATTATCACTAATTATTAACAATTTTATCAAGTAGGTACCTAGTGAAAATTATTATAATTTATTGTTAGGTATTAATAATTCGTATTTATTATTAATAATAATTATTATTAATTATGATTAATTAATACGATATAATCTGGGGTTTTTAATACTACGTCGGTAATAATTTTTCTATAAAAGAAGTACCTACCAACAAATATTCGAAATTACCTTCATTTCCGTAGCACGAAACGCACCTCGGAACAACAAACTCGACATCACTTAAGCCATATGATGTTCCAAAGAGCTTGTTAGTATGAAAATGGACCTGTATTTCAACAGTTTCATACACGATCGTGTTGTGAGGCACAATCTTTGAGCCCTCATTGTGAACGAACGGCTGGTCCCACGAAGCTGCGGATGGTCTTAAAAAATTCTACGGAACAAACTCTATCTAAATATGAAATAAAAAACATACCGTTCTATATGAATTTTTCGAGATATGAGATTTTCAAATTTTCAAAATTCGTTTTGAACCCCTTCCCCTTGACCTAGGGTTATGAAAAGTTTCGAGGACCATTGTGGGGTTGGTCGAAACCCATAAAAAAAATTTCGTAATTTTAACTCAACGCTAACTGGGCAAAGTGGCGCGGACGGCGGACGGCGGACGGCGGACGGCGGACGGCGGACGGCGGACGGCGTACGGCGGACGGACGGATTTTTTTTTATTCGATTTTCTGAATCTACGTATCTTGAAACGTAAACCAACAAATTTTGAGGGGGGGTTAAAATTTTTTTTTCTTTGGGCGATTCCAATGGTTCATTATCGAAGATAATAAACCAAAACTCTGCAAATTCTTGACACAACGGTTCATTATGTTCTTTGTACAGATCACGCTTCTGTCTAGATCACTAGGTCTGAATGTCTATATCCTAAATGTTAGATTAATTATTATTATCAATTATCACTAATTATTAACAATTTTATCAAGTACCTGGTGAAAATTATTATAATTTATTTTTAGGTATTAATAATTCGTATTTATTATTAATAATAATAATTATTAATTATGATCAATTAATACGATATAATTCTGGGGTTTTTAATACTACGTCTGTAATAATTTTTCTATAAAACAAGTACCTACCAACAAACATTCGAAATTACCTTCATTTCAGTAGCACGAAACGCACCTCAGAACAACAAACTCGACATCACTTAAGCCATATGATGTTCCAAAGAGCTTGTTAGTATGAAAATGGACCTGTATTTCAACAGTTTGATACACGATCGTGTTGTGAGGCACAACCTTTGAGCCCTCACTGTGAACGAACGGCTGGTCGTACAAAGCTGCGGATGGTCTTAAAAAATTCTACGGAACAAACTCTATCTAAATATGAAATAAAAAACATACCGTTCTATATGAATTTTTCGAGATATGAGATTTTCAAATTTTCAAAATTCGTTTTGAACCCCTTCCCCTTGACCTAGGGTTATGAAAAGTTTCGAGGACCATTGGGGGGTTAGTCGAAACCCATAAAAAAAATTTCGTAATTTTAACTCAACGCTAACTGGGCAAAGTGGCGCGGACGGCGGACGGCGTACGGCGGACGGCGTACGGCGTACGGCGGACGGACGGATTTTTTTTTATTCGATTTTCTGAATCTACGTATCTTGAAACGTAAACCAACAAATTTTGAGGGGGGGTTAAAATTTTTTTTTCTTTGGGCGATTCCAATGGTTCATTATCGAAGATAATAAACCAAAATCCGTCCGTCCGCCGTACGCCGTACGCCGTCCGCCGTCCGCGCCACTTTGCCCAGTTAACGTTGAGCTAAAATTACGAAATTTGGTTTCTGGGTTTGGACCAGCCCCACAATGATCCTCGAAACTTTTCATAACCCTAGGTCAAGGGGAAGGGGTTCAAAACGAATTTTGAAATTTTGAAAATTTCATATCTCGAAAAATTCATATAGAACGGTATGTTTTTTATTTCATATTTAAATTGAGTTTGTTCCGTAGAATTTTTTAAGACCATCCGCAGCTTTGTACGACCAGCCGTTCGTTCACAATGACGGCTCAAAGATTGTGCCTCACAACACGATCATGAATCAAACTTTTGAAATACAGGTCCATTTTCATACTAACAAGCTCTTTGGAACATCATATGGCTTAAGTGATGTCGAGTTTGTTGTTCTGAGGTGCGTTTCGTGCTACGGAAATGAAGGTAATTTCGAAGGTTTGTTGGTAGGTACTTCTTTTATAGAAAAATTATTACCGACGTAGTATTAAAAACCCCAGAATTATATCGTATTAATTAATCATAATTAATAATAATTATTATTAATAATAAATACAAATTATTAATACCTAACAATAAATTATAATACTTTTCACTAGGTACTTGATAAAATTGTTAATAATTAGTGATAATTGATAATAATAATTAATATAACATTTAGGATCTAGACATTTAGACCTAGTGATCTAGACACAAGGGTGATCTGTACAAAGAAGATAATGAACCGTTGTGTCAAGAATTTGCAGAGTTTTTAACATGGCATGAAAAAAGAATCCGGGACTTGTAAAACTCCAAGCTGGATCGAGCCCATATTCTTTTATACTTAAGCTTCTATATTGCTCAAAGATGTCAGCTAGCAATATTACATCGCTGGATAAATATAAATTGGTGTAGCCCTCCAAATTTGATATGTTGAACATTTTCCAAACAGTTTGAGCATGTTGATAGTCGTCTTTTGATATACTACGCTCATTCAATTCGTCGAAAAAACATTCTTTGCTAGGTAATTGTTTTTCTTGCAGCCTGTCCCACTTGTCTATATAGGAGTAGGGATAAATTCCCTTCCGTAATAACATATTACATTTCGTGGGATCAGGAAAAACTCGTCTCATTTCAGGAAATTCGTTCAAGTTGTTAGTTAAGGAACCTAGGCTTTCAGGGAGAAATCTAAATGAATCCAGGAAACGTGCTTCTATTCGACAGTTTTCAAAATGTTTTATGATAGAGATATATTTTTCCGACGTTTGAGGTATAATATCGATTTTCCCAGGAAATTTGTTTAATTTTGGTTTATTATCTTCGATAATGAACCATTGGAATCGCCCAAAGAAAAAAATATTTTTAAACCCCCCTCAAAATTTGTTGGTTTACGTTTCAAGATACGTAGATTCAGAAAATCGAATAAAAAAACTCTGCAAATTCTTGACACAACGGTTTATTATCTTCCTTGTGCAGATCACCCTTCTGTCTATACCAGACTGTGTTGCAAATCGGCACCATACCATATTCTCACTGTACTCATACCATACCATACGAATTTCTTTCCTATCATACCATACTGTATTATACCAAATCATACATACAATAATATACCATACCATACTCATACCATGTCATACAAACCGAGTGAATATTGAAATGTCATCCATTTCTGACCTATATTCAAAATTTCAAGTATCTAGCTCATCATCAAAATTTAATTTGTTTAAACAAATAGGTATTATTTAAACAATTTTACAGACAAGTAACCGAGTGAATATTGCATTGTGATCCAGTTCTGACCTATTTTTAAAATTTCAAGTCCATAGCTCATCATCAAAATTTAATTTGTATTATTACAAAAAGGTATTATTTAAACACTTTTACAGATGAGTAACCGAGTGAATATTGCAATGTGGTCTATCCCCGACTCACGGTTAAAAGTTCTAGACTGTAGTTTACCGGGAAGATGTAAAAAGGTAGTTTTATTCTGGGCGTCTGGGGGTTGGGTCACATAACGGCCGTTTTCGACGCGAAAGTTTAGTGTTTTTCCTAAAACTTTCCGCGGTCACTGTGAACGAACGGCTGGTCGCACAAAAATCCAATTGGTCTTAAAAGATTCGTAATTTTTCAGGTCATCCAGAAGTTAACTAAAAATTACACCGTTTCATGAGAATTTTTAGAGATATGACATTGTCGAAATTTCAAAGTTCGTTTTAAACCCCTTCCCCTTGACCTAGGGTTATGAAAAGTTTCGAGGATCATTGTGGGGCTGGTCCAAACCCAGAAACCAAATTTCGTAATTTTAACTCAACGCTAACTGGGCAAAGTGGCGCGGACGGCGTACGGCGGACGGCGTACGGCGTACGGCGGACGGACGGATTTTGGTTTATTATCTTCGATAATGAACCATTGGAATCGCCCAAAGAAAAAATTTTTTTAACCCCCCCCCCCCCTCAAAATTTGTTGGTTTACGTTTCAAGATACGTAGATTCAGAAAATCGAATAAAAAAACCTCTGCAAATTCTTGACACAACGGTTCATTATCTTCTTTGTACAGATCACCCTTCTGTCTAGATCACTAGGTCTAAATGTCTAGATCCTAAATGTTAGATTACTTATTATTATCAATTATCACTAATTATTAACAATTTTATCAAGTAACTACTGAAAATTATTATAATTTATTGTTAGGTATTAATAATTCGTATTTATTAATAATAATAATTATTATTAATTATGATTAATTAATACGATATAATTCTGGGGTTTTTAATACTACGTCGGTAATAATTTTTCTATAAAAGAAGTACCTACCAACAAACATTCGAAATTACCTTCATTTCCGTAGCACGAAACGCACCTCAGAACAACAAACTCGACATCACTTAAGCCATATGATGTACCAAAGAGCTTGTTAGTATGAAAATGGACCTGTATTTCAACAGTTTGATACACGATCGTGTTGTGAGGCACAATGTTTGAGCCCTCATTGTGAACGAACGGCTGGTCCTACGAAGCTGCGGATGGTCTTAAGAAATTCTACGGAACAAACTCTATCTAAATATGAAATAAAAAACATACCGTTCTATATGAATTTTTCGAGATATGAAATTTTCCAAATTTCAAAATTCGTTTTGAACCCCTTCCCCTTGACCTAGGGTTATGAAAAGTTTCGAGGACCATTGTGGGGTTGGTCGAAACCCATAAAAAAATTTCGTAATTTTAACTCAACGCTAACTGGGCAAAGTGGCGCGGACGGCGGACGGCGGTTGGCGGACGGCGTACGGCGGACGGCGTACGGCGGACGGACGGATTTTTTTTTATTCGATTTTCTGAATCTACGTAAACCAACAAATTTTCTGATCTTGAAACGTAAACCAACAAATTTTGGGGGGGGGTTAAATTTTTTTTTTCTTTGGGCGATTCCAATGGTTCATTATCGAAGATAATAAACCAAAAATCCGTCCGTCCGCCGTACGCCGTCCGCCGTACGCCGTCCGCCGTCCGCCGTCCGCGCCACTTTGCCCAGTTAGCGTTGAGTTAAAATTACGAAATTTTTTTATGGGTTTCGACCAACCCCACAATGGTCCTCGAAACTTTTCAGAACCCTAGGTCAAGGGGAAGGGGTTCAAAACAAATTTTGAAAATTTGAAAATCTCATATCTCGAAAAATTCATATAGAACGGTATGTTTTTTATTTCATATTTAGATAGAGTTTGTTCCGTAGAATTTTTTAAGACCATCCGCAGCTTTGTACGACCAGCCGTTCGTTCACAATGACGGCTCAAAGATTGTGCCTCACAACACAATCGTGACTCAAACTGTTGAAATACAGGTCCATTTTCATACTAACAAGCTATTTGGAACATCATATGGCTTAAGTGATGTCGAGTTTGTTGTTCTGAGGTGCGTTTCGTGCTACTGAAATGAAGGTAATTTCGAATGTTTGTTGGTAGGTACCTACATCTTTTATAGAAAAATTATTACCGACGTAGTATTAAAAACCCCAGAATTATATCGTATTAATTAATCATAATTAATAACAATTATTATTAATAATAAATACGAATTATTAATACCTAACAATAAATTATAATAATTTTCACTAGGTACTTGATAAATTGATAATAATAATTAATCTAACATTTAGGATCTAGACATTTAGACCTAGTGTTAAAAATAAAATGACTATCGAAAGCGCTAAAATTATGAAAGTAAATAGGTAAATGGCGAGGTTTTCTAACTTTTAAATTACATTGGGAACAAAGAGTCCATCGATAGTTACCATTTAAATGATCATGATCGGCTACTTTAACTACATCAGATTGATTAAACCGTTTCTCACAGAAAGCACACTCTATCGATGCTTCATGATTCCTGATTTCATCTAACGTCATCTTACATGGTATACGATTACTATAAATAGCTTCTACATCAATACAGATAGACTGTACTTTCTCAAGAAATTGATCGATACAATTTTCTCCAGTAAATGTAGATAGCTGACTTTCACGCAAATGAGGGTAACGAGACTTGAAATAAAGGCCAATACATGTAGGTATATGAGCAACCAAAGGTTTTGTGCTATTTTCCTGCACTACATCTCTTGTCAAAGGACGGAGCATAGTTTCAAGATCAGCATATACAACAAACGGAACCTCTGTTCTATGTTGTTCTTTTTCAAATTTGACGAATGGAAATTTTTGAAATTCATAACGAACCGGTTTAAAGTTGTTGCAAAATAATTTATGTTCTTCAAGTCTCTCCTCGGGAGTTTTACCATCAGTTGAGTGATAGTTTGCACCAAACAATTTGAAACAACGCTTACATATTAGAAAAGAAACCCTGCTGGAAGTTAGCTGAGAGCGAACTAACCTACTTAGATTAACAATTCCACAGAAATGACTTGTCTGTTCATTGGTAATATATAATAAATCAAATTCTTGGTTTATATTAGCTGGTTGTTTAGAAATGTACAAGGGATGAACCATGTTGTTTTTACAGAGACCGTACACATTCACGCCAACATTATTGTCTTTTTCGAATGTATGGATATGGCGAATGTCCACTGGAAATGTTAACATATTAAAATCTAATCTATGGTTAAAATTAATATATTTGCTAACTCTATGCAGATCACGATTGCCTTCCTCATGAGCAAGAAGGCTAAGTATGGCATATTTAAAACATAAGTCATCATCATTTTTAACATTAATAACAGCTTTTTTTGCAATTACCTGGTTTGGTAGAGAGACCCAAGAACTACCTATCATGCCTAATGGTCGATATTTGGTTATTGATATTAAAATACCGTCTATCGAAAACAATGTCCAACCAGATCCACGAGCTGTAAAATCGTCCATCTCTCTTAACAATGTCCTTACACAACTATAATACACATCATCTCCTAGAATATTGAGAATAATAATGTTTTTTGTTTTAAAATTAGTTGATAAAAATTCTTGGTTATTACCAACAGGTTTTTGATACTCTAACCAAAAACTAACTTTAAACGACATCCATTTGTCAATGTACATTTTTAATATATTGTGCACTTTTTCGCTAAGCGAATGTAAAAATATATCAATATTTTTGGCATTATTTAAATTTTGGATGTAAATATCGACTGCCGAATCTTCCTGTGTTACTAAAATATATCCGAGATTGTTGGGTAGTTGAAAATCTCGCCACTGTTTCACTTGTGTAGATCTAGCGCTACCGGTGGGTCGAGGCGTAGCCATTTGATCATTCGCTGATGTTATAACAGAGGATCTAACAGTGGGATTTTTTACAATGACGCAAGGTCTTGTCTCCACTGGGTCTTCAATGATGTTGTCGTTAACAAGGTTTGAAGACGACTGGTGCATCATTCTCCTATGACTATACGTAATCCGATGTCGGTTGTACGTAAATATATTTGCAAAAGATACTTTGCACACTACGCATTTATGGGGTTTTGTTCGAAGAGCTGAGATGGTGTAGCTTGAGGACTGCATCACGACTGCTCTTGTTGAATAACGGATGTCTTAAAAACTGAGAAAAAAAAAAAACGGTTAATTAAAAAAAAAATTTATTTTCAAAATACAGATTAGTGTTTTATAACATCTTTATTCAGAGGATTATAACTTAACAATTTTTCATGTATAATTAGAACGATACAGCTGGTATTATTGGGGAAATCGGCATCTGTCTCTATTTCTAGACGTATATATACGTTTAGAAATAGAGACAGATGCCGATTTCCCCAATATCTACAGATATACTCGTATCTACAGCCTCTCGAACTGACTCATCTTGTTTAGAACAATCAAAAACAATGATGGGTGATCTAGAAAATGTTTCCCGAGTCATCAATGGTGAAGAATAATGCTTGTGGTAGTAAGCTTGTTGAAATTGAGAATAATTCAAGTATAGTTCTGATATAATACCGTTTTTTATGTTCACATTTGGCTCTTGAAACGGATATTGTTTATCATTTAAAAACAATCGATAACTTTTTAATTCGACAGCGTCGGGAAGAGCATTGTTTACCTCAAGTTTATTTCTTTTATTAACATAAAAACATGCAGCCACGTAGCGCGGGCGGTTCAAACTTGTTGTCGTTTTTATTGGCCAAACTAATTTATTGGTGGTTGGCAATGATGGATATTCATGAATTTCCCAGCTCCAAAACGCTAATGGTATAGACACATTTTGACGCACAGTAGAATACATTTTAGCTCTTTCCTCATCAGACAGTTTAATCTGAGGCATAGCCCACGAAATTTTATCTAAGTTTAGTTTGAGGTTCGCGTGAGAAGGTTTGCCTTTCAGACAATTCAGATCGTTTGATGATCTAACCAATAGAAGTTCTTGAGGCATATCCAATATAAAGTTTTTGTGGTCCTCAAAAAAGCCCATTAAATATTTCAATGGGATTATTACGTTAAATCTGTGAGTATTTGTGTTTAGTAAAGCAGACGGAAGGGCTACATTCTTATCATTTGGGTTTCCAAACCCTGCGTTTTCCAGTGCATTCAACTCGTGTGTTTCAAATGAAAGCAACCCTTTCAAAGTTGATGCTAATCCAACGTTGCGGATTGAATCTACTTCCGTACCATTCAAAAGATACGTTTTCGATTGAAACATATGACAGAGTCCGTTAGATATGATCTGTAAATCTGCATCGTACAAATCTGATTCGAGTTTTCCCTCTAAAGTGATATAACTTGAGTGAGGTAAATACACTTCGGGCGAGTTAATGACTATTCTGATTTCAGAATTATATCCTGTATCAGTCATATTAAACGGTGAATGACGAAGAACGTGAATTCCAGTAATTTTATCGTCCATTGGAGGTAAAGTCAGAATGTTGTCCATTTTTGTACACAGTGAAGCCGAGGTTAGTAAGAATCTTAACGCTTCGATTGGAAAGGGATATAGATCGATGGTGCTGGTTGTTGGTTGGTGGCTGTTTGTTGACTGTATGAGGTGGATCTTGACGAGTAAATATGTATCCCATCAGACTTCGATCAAATGAAGAATTAGTGAAATGTTTTCGCCTCGAAAATCTAGCAGAGCTCCTTTCTCGTTCGTTACTCGAACCTCTATAAAGTCAATTACCTTCTTACTCACGTTTAAATAGATTATCGGAGAAATGGCTTGGTTGATTCTATAATTTATTTCCACATCTGGACAAAATGAGTAAATTACGTTCGATGGAGTCCCATTTACGTAAGAATCGGAAGAAGTCAAATTACATTCTACATTGATTGAATGATAGTTGAAAATGTTTGCTGGAACATCGGATATATGTAAGATGTTTGCCTTTAACATACGCTTAGAAAACCCCAATAGTTGCATAACATTGCCGCCATATGCTGCATCAATATCAAAAGACGCTAGAACAGTCACTCTCCCAGTGTTATGGTTGATGTTAAACTTTAATGATTGCGATTTGTCAATTTCTGCGATTGCATTTTCCAAATAATTAAAAATAGCTTCAGCATCGTAGGTTCCCGTAGGAATTCCAATTATGGTGTTCTTCATAATTGAAAACTCGCTTGTGACACCTTGTTGAACATTTGCAATTGTATTGTAACCAAAAAATTGAGAAGTCCTAGTCCATAGCTTCTATTTTCATCTAAAAGTATCGGAGGAAATATATTTGCAGTTAACAAGCTGCTCGGCCCGTGAAGGGTAAATTTTCGGGAAAGGGCCATAATATAAAAAGTATACACATGTGACCGCAGTGAGCACACCCCTCCCGCGGTTGATAACAGATTGAATTATAAAATACATTACAGCCTCTCATATATGTCGAAATTTCAACCGGTGGTTGTAAACCGTATGAATCAAAATATATTACAATTTTTCCAGATTTTCTAATTGCAACCCAATGCGTTCCTTTGCTCCATTTGGAACCTAAATTTACGATTATCCTTTCATGTTCATGTGGTTGAGATGGGAGGCTATCTAACATGTACACACCACGAAATAGTGGTGATTGTTTTAAAAAGTTAAAAATTTCGATGTTATTTAATGCAGTATTTCTTAATCCTTTCAACAATGATATTGTTTCATAATAAAACCTCGCCCTCTTTGCTTTTTTCTTCCACCCCGGCGAGATGTGTGATTCGAATGTATGTTCCTTTTTTTTTTCCTAGCAGTTGTCCGCCGCTTACAGTTGCCCGCGCCTTTTCTAGCTCGCGATTGTGTATTTTCTGTTCTTCTAGTAACCTCTCCTTTAACGAGGAATTGACCGCCTTTACTCGTGACCAAGCTTTTTGAGCCAAAATTAAATCAGCAGCGTGTCGAGTGTTCAAATTTCTTGAATGTTCATAAGCCAAATCGTGGTCTCTGCAAAACGAGTCTAGTTGGGATATGGGTGCAACGTTACTCGATATCTGACTTTGCAAATCGTTACCAGGCCCACAAAAATGTCCGTGAATCAACAAAGGAATTTTATTGCGATTTATAAATGTGTCTACAACGCCCATCTATTCAAGACTAAGGTTATAAACGTATACATGTTGCTTTTATACCCAGTAACCAACATGGAGTTGAAGGAATCAGATATAACGTTTCCGATTGAAAATTATGATGAGTTAGTAGTTTGTGAAAATAAAATACCTCATAGTTCATTCTTTCCTACAACTCATATTCGAAGTTTGATCTCGGGAGGAAGTGGAGCGGGAAAAACCAATTTTCTAATAAACATGTTACTGGCTCCAAAAGGGTTGAAATTTCAACAATTAATATTGTGTACGAATACTCAAAATCAGGATAAATATAAATTTTTAAATTTAATTCTTAAAAAAGTTCCCGAAATTCAATTTTTAGTGTGTTCAACGTTTGAGGATTTCCCACAGGTTATTTTACCGTATTCAATAATTATTTTTGATGACGTTGACGAAAACGATTTTTTGCCCATAATTAAAACATTATTTACGAGAGGAAGACACTATCAAATTGACGTTTTTTATTTACCTACTCCAAAGTTACGCTTCAGCTCGGAAACATTTTGTTAGAGATAATGCATCTTTCATTTTGAGTTTCGCTCAAGACGCTAGAAATCTTTATCTGATCTGGCGTGACCATGCTTCTGCAGATGTAAGTTTTCCAGAATTTTTGAAAATGGCGAGAGAAGCATGGCGTAAACCTTTCAATTGTTTGACAATTGATAAGACCAAGAATATTGAAAATGGTAGGTATAGAAGTGGACTTGATAGCATTTTTGTTGCTACTATAAAACCAGGTGATGGAGAAGCAACATCATCATTACAGCAGGAAGATGGAACGAGTTGCGCAGCTCGATAAGAAGGCGAAGATAGCTGCTGCTCTTCATAACTCGCGAAAATCTTTAAAAAAAAATTTAGGTTGTTGGAAGAATCCAAACGAGACACAACATCTGCTAACAATCAGTTTTTCAGTCCTGTGACAACTTCTATCCAACGATTAATTGACACTAAAAATGAAAGGGAAGGTGCGATGTTTCAAGATACTCTTCCTGTAATAAAATCTGAACCTCGTTTTTCTACGCAATACGGTTATGATGATGACAACTTCGGAAACCAAGAGGAAGAGGAGCAAAGCTATGTTGAAGAGGAAGAAACAAAAAGACGGAGAGATCCCCTGTCGTTCACGCTACAACCAGAAACAGTCTATGAATTTGATGGAAATGGAGGTGAAGCTAAGTATAGTTTTACATCACCACTGAAAGCGAGTTCGCCAATTCATACTGTTGAATCATCTTCTTCACTCATCGCAAATGCTACAACTTTACCCCCAACTACACTAAGACAATCTATGTTAGACCACAAATCTATGCTTACTAAACGAATTCGCTCTAGCTTGTCTGATCCAGGAGAAAAAAATATTTCGAAAATGGAAAAATCACAAATGGAAGCCGATGCTTCGACTTTGGAAGGACAACTTAATATGAAATGGTTCCTAAACAATGCTCCGCCTTATGCAAGACATTATTATAATTTTCTTGCTACTGGGAAATGGGATAATCCGTCTGAGGAGATTGACCGGGATTATGGGCCCATAGTTCAAGGATCACAGGGAGTAACTTTGGGGAATACAAAAATGACTTTTGACAGAAACAATATATATTTTAACGGGATTCCATATAAGAGCACTCCGGGACTGTATCGTCTTTTGTTTTTGAAAAATCCAAAAGATTATACCCATAATGATCTTCAAATGTATAGTGATATTATGAAACAAACAGCAGCAGCTCATTACGCCTATAACCCACATTTAAAAGTTCGTAGAATAGGTTTGAAGCATGCAAATATTATTAAGCAAATTTATCCAATTAAAAGAGGGATAGGAAGGAAAAAAGAAGGTTCAGGATTATCACAATTTCTCGACCAGTATCATTCTTCCGATAATGACAATCATTCAATGAACTATAGTCAAATGCATCCAGATGATATTGTGAAACGACTTGAGCTAATATTAGCCGGAATTAATGCAGGGAATCATCGTTTGCAACGATCAGCAAACAGTTTAATTAACGAATTAATTTCTCGAGGTTATATAGCATCAGTGTGATACACTCTCCAGCACAGTATAGAAGAGATGACGGACAAGTTTGGTTTATCAAGAAAACGATTGAAGGTTTTCTTTCCCACACATCCTCATCACCCAGCGACAAAGGAATATGTTGATGATGCTATTGATCGATTGGCCAAAAGAAGCATAACATCGAGTCAACCACCTACCAAGACAGATGAAGCTGCTGAATCACTCACACCAGAATTCATCGGAAAAATACAAGAATTGGATATTAAATTAAAAGAGTTGGAGAAAAAAATAGTAGCAGATGCTACTAATCACATCAAAATAGATGAAAATACAGCTAGCATAAAGCAAATATGTACTACAATCGAAGATTTGAAGACAAAAAAAGCATTACCGTTTTTAAATGGTGCCTACAATGCAGGACATAAACGAATTCGTAATGTTGCAAATCCTACAGAAACTAGTGATGCATTACCGTATCAATATTTCGCCTCCAATGCTTTTCAATTGAGCGCAAGAGATCGTACTACTGTTTGGGATGGAAAAAAACGACGCATAATCTCAGTTTTGAAAGGTGTGCAACCGACAGATGTGGCTACAATTGAAAACCTTAATGATGAAATTGTTAAAGTAAAATCCAATTTGGTCACCCACGGTTATGTAAACGATTTGATTAATGTTTTAAAATCGACAAACAGTTTGAAGTAGACAGGGGAAGGGGAGATGACAAATCAAAGGGGAGGGGGAATATGAATATAAAGGGGCAAAGAAGATGGAAAACATCATCGTCATTCGTCACCATCTTATGTGTTCATTACCCAAGTGAAAGTCTCCCATTAAATCGCAACATGTCTATCTGCATTTTAGATATCACTTTTCTAGTTGACCAGGATATCAAAGAACTATCTGGTGTTGTCTTCAGCAACGGGAATGTCCACGAACAATTCCACTACGTCTTCCGATCTCCACAGCTTCATCAAGATGAAACTCTTCAATCTAAGTATGCTCGTGAAAATATCCATGGACTAACTTCGACTGATGGAAGTGAACCTCTTGTCACCCTCCAGAAAACCTTGCGGAGGATATCACAACGCACCGATTATTGTTTCATGAAGGGGTCTGAAAAATGTATGCTTCTTCAGAAATACTTGCCAGAATCATATCCGCCCATAATTGATCTTTCATCGCTGGGCTGCGAAAGTTTCAAAGTGTTGTTTGATAAATATGATATAGCAATACCTTGTATAACACATTTGGCCAAACATAAGTTTTACCACAAGAGTTGTTCATTGTTAAAATTGCAAATACTTTTAAAATGGGCAATGGAAAACATTGTCAAATTTGATATGTCTCACTCTACTAATCGGCGTCTTACTTTTGGGAATATCAAACTAAAGGCTGATACCAATCAACTAGCAGTTATGGGTTTTATAAAACAAGTTGGTGATAAAACATCACTTTTCTGTGTGAACTGTCGTTTGTGGACGAAGCTGTGTAGTTTTGAACAACATGAATGTTTGTTAGAAAAAAATGTGAAGCATATTTTACTACGTGATTGATAAATAACCAGCTGTATCGACCTTCTATACCTTTGTACCCATATATAAATATTGGTTTTATTCTTAATAAATATGTTTCTATAAATGTTTCGTTGAAAATATCATAAACATTCCTTACCTTTTTATTACAAGCGTCCAACTCGATTGGTTGAGAGAGCCACAAGGAGAATGATAAATGAATTGCAACACCCCTCCACTTTTATAGACTGACTCTCAAGCGAGTTGTTTTTGTTTTCTTTTTCCCCTCTTTGCCTGAGCGTTTCTTAATCAAAAACCTGGTTAGGGGTAGAAATAGTAGACAAAGTAGAAATGACATACTTTTATTAACATCTTTTTATATTTTATTTTACTAATTTTATAGATATTTATTATGCGAAATCTATATTAAAGCTACTGCTATTTTTATTCTTTCCTCGGTAGTAGAGGATGATGGTTTGGTCTGGATTTGCATTATATGTCGAGATGTCCTCCTCCGAGATGGCGTCCGAAATCCTCTTCGGTAAAAATACCTTTACTTCTTGTAAAGGAGGTTCCGGCATCAATTGGGCTTCGCCGAGGTGGATCTTGCACAAATGCGCCAGAACGGATGCCCCGTACTTGGTGTTGACCCTCGTCAACTGCAAAACTTGGTATGGGGCATCCACCTCCAGCGCCCCAATTGAAACCGTCTCGATGACGGCGGCGGCAGATTGAATTTTAAAAAGAAAGGCGGTCATCTGCAACAAATAGGCATTGTGATATGAAATTAACTGGGCAACTATAGTTCAACAATTTTTTACAAGAAAGTTGTAAAAATGCTCATGTAGTTTCCTCAATATTTGAATCTCAAAGAAGCTATCATAAATGAATGTTTTCTTATTTGAAATAAATTGATAGAAATTAGGTTTGAAAAGTCTCAAACTTATTGTTGTTAGGACATTAACTTAGAAAATCAACAAGTTATGCAATAATAAGAGTTGTAAAATGTTTTCTTATTTGAAATAAATTGATAGAAATTAGGTTTGAAAAGTCTCAAACTTATTGTTGTTAGGACATTAACTTAGAAAATCAACAAGTTATGCAATAATAAGAGTTGTAAAAAGTGTTTTGTATTTTCCATAATAACAATTATTGTATCTTGAAGAAGCTTTCATAAATTAACGTTTTCTTATAAATTATTAGACAATAGTTTAAATAAGTTTAAAACTTACTGTTGTTAGACGATTGAGCAGGCGAGCCAGTAAACACCGAAGAGATTTTAAGAATTTAAGAAACAGTGAGGAGATTAGTCAAGTGCAATGCAATTGTTAGACTGATGATATTCCAGGACACAAGGCTGTGTATATATATGCGCATTGGGTGATGTAAAAAGGACAAAAAACCATTTTATCATTGCAGGTTATGATAAAGGCTCGCGTACTAAACTGCGCTTTTTTATGTAAATACTTAGAAGTCGTCTCTCGTCGGTCGAGGTAGACCTTGACCTTAAAAAAGTGCAATGAACTTTACGTAACCATCACCCACCCGCACCCCGCCCTACACACATCAACATCCCCCCTTCAATTGGGCGTACCTAAATATCCACCACTCTTGCCAATTACTTTTTGATTGGATCCCCACTCTCTCCCACTCTCTTTTAACACCGCCCTTCTCAAACCACCACCTCACCCCTCATCATAGCTTCCACCCCCCGCATCGTCCAGTGACGTCAACCAAATTCAGCTCAACCCTCGACCCCCCGCTCACCCCTCTGCTGAAACCAACTCCCCAACCCCCTCTGACCTCATCCACTTCACCTCTCGCCTTCCCTCCCACTCACCGCATGGTCCTTACTACCCCCTTCACCATCCTCGCTGTGACGTCAGTGCTCCAGAATCATAGAAATCACACTACTCTCGCAAACTTCCATTTGGTAGGAAAGTGTGTAGTACGAAGGATTGAATTGTAGACTTGGGTCAAGAGGACCAGGGCTTTAAGGTGGAGATGAAGAAGTAGTGGTTGAGTTATTCCATCATAGCCAGGAGCTTTCTTGGTTGGTGAGTGCTTTATGGCGTCTGACACATCTTTTGGTCTGAAGAATTTGGAGAATGGCGATAACTGAAGAGGCGAAGAAACTTCTTCATCTATGAGTTTGTCAAACGCAGGGTGGACAGTTGGATTAGGTTTGAACTGTCCCTCCAAAACTCTGGCGAGGATCTCTACCTTCTCATGGGGTGAGCAGTACCAGCGGTTCTGGGATTTCAGAGGTGGAATCATGGATTTCTCTCTGGTTAGAGCTCTACAAGCTCGCCATAGGCTGCCATCGCCAGTTTCAAGGTTGGATACAGACGCATTCGTTCTCAGTGCCTCGCTTGCCCTCAGTGCATACTTTAGCTCTTCAGTTGCTCTGTTATACATGCGTTTATGCTCTGGGGAGCGCGTGGATCTCCATCGAGCTCGAGCACTTTTTTTGACCTGATGGAGTTGCTGGATATGGGTGGCACAGGTGAAATTTCGGCGTTTTGGAACTGCCTTAGGGCCACTTGCAACACTTGCTGCAAATTGTATGTATCTCGTGAGAGAGGATACTGCAATATTGATGTCATTTGGATATCCCATCCCTAGTTTACTAGTTTTGGTTTATTATCTTCGATAATGAACCATTGGAATCGCCCAAAGAAAAAATTTTTTTAACCCCCCCTCAAAATTTGTTGGTTTATGTTTCAAGATACGTAGATTCAGAAAATCGAATAAAAAAAAACTCTGCAAATTCTTGACACAACGGTTCATTATCTTCTTTGTACAGATCACCCTTCTGTCTAGATCCTAAATGTTAGATTAATTATTATTATCAATTATCCCTAATTATTAACAATTTTATCAAGTACCTAGTGAGAATTATTATAATTTATTGTTAGGTATTAATAATTCGTATTTATTATTAATAATAATTATTATTAACTATGATTAATTAATACGATATAATTCTGGGGTTTTTAATACTACGTCGGTAATAATTTTTCTATAAAAGAAGTACCTACCAACAAACATTCGAAATTACCTTCATTTCCGTAGCACGAAACGCACCTCAGAACAACAAACTCGACATTACTTAAGCCATATGATGTTCCAAAGAGCTTGTTAGTATGAAAATGGACCTGTATTTCAACAGTTTGAGTCAAGATCGTGTTGTGAGGCACAATCTTTGAGCCGTCATTGTGAAGGAACGGCTGGTCGTACAAAGCTGCGGATGGTCTTAAAAAATTTTACGGAACAAACTCTATCTAAATATGAAATAAAAAACATACCGTTCCATATGAATTTTTCGAGATATGAAATTTTCAAAATTTCAAAATTCGTTTTGAACCCCTTCCCCTTGATCTAGGGTTATGAAAAGTTTCGAGGACCATTGTGGGGTTGGTCGGAACCCATAAAAAAAATTTCGTAATTTTAACTCAACGCTAACTGGGCAAAGTGGCGCGGACGGCGTACGGCGTACGGCGGACGGCGTACGGCGGACGGACGGATTTTTTTAATAATAATATGAAATAAAAAACTCTGCAAATTCTTGACACAACGGTTCATTATCTTCTTTGTACAGATCACCCTTCTGTCTAGATCACTAGGTCTAAATGTCCAGATCCTAAATGTTAGATTAATTATTATTATCAATTATCACTAATTATTAACAATTTTATCAAGTACCTAGTGAAAATTATTATAATTTATTGTTAGGTATTAATAATTTGTATTTATTATTAATAATAATTATTATTAATTATGATTAATTAATACGATATAATACTGGGGTTTTTAATACTACGTCGGTAATAATTTTTCTGTAAAAGAAGTACCTACTAACAAACATTCGAAATTACCTTCATTTCCGTAGCACGAAACGCACCTCAGAACAACAAACTAGACATCACTTAAGCCATATGATGTTCCAAAGATCTTGTTAGTATGAAAATGGACCTGTATTTCAACAGTTTGATTCACTATCGGGTTGTGAGGCACAATCTTTGAGCCGTCATTGTGAACGAACGGCTGGTCGTACAAAGCTGCGGATGGTCTTAAACAATTCTACGGAACAAACTCTATCTAAATATGAAATAAAAAACATACCGTTCTATATGAATTTTTCGAGATATGAAATTTTCAAAATTTCAAAATTCGTTTTGAACCCCTTCCCCTTGACCTAGGGTTATGAAAAGTTTCGAGGACCATTGTGGGGTTGGTCGAAACCCATAAAAAAAATTTCGTAATTTTAACTCAACGCTAACTGGGCAAAGTGGCGCGGACGGCGTACGGCGGACGGACGGATTTTTGGTTTATTATCTTCGACAATGAACCATTGGAATCGCCCAAAGAAAAAAATTTTTTAACCCCCCCTCAAAATTTGTTGGTTTACGTTTCAAGATACGTAGATTCAGAAAATCGAATAAAAAAAAATCCGTCCGTCCGCCGTACGCCGTCCGCCGTCCGCGCCACTTTGCCCAGTTAGCGTTGAGTTAAAATTACGAAATTTTTTTTATGGGTTTCGACCTACCCCACAATGGTCCTCGAAACTTTTCATAACCCTAGGTCAAGGGGAAGGGGTTCAAAACGAATTTTGAAATTTTGAAAATTTCATATCTCGAAAAATTAATATAGAACGGTATGTTTTTTATTTCATATTTAGATAGAGTTTGTTCCGTAGAATTTTTTAAGACCATCCGCAGCTTTGTACGACCAGCCGTTCGTTCACAATGAAGGCTCAAAGATTGTGCCTCACTACAGGATCGTGAATCAAACTGTTGAAATACAGGTCCATTTTCATACTAACTAGATCTTTGGAACATCATATGGCTTAAGTGATGTCGAGTTTGTTGTTCTGAGGTGCGTTTCGTGCTACGGAAATGAAGGTTATTTCGAATGTTTGTTGGTAGGTACTTCTTTTATAGAACAATTATTACCGACGTAGTATTAAAAACCCCAGAATTATATCGTAATAATTAATCATAATTAATAATTATTATTATTAATAGTAAATACGAATTATTAATACCTAAAAATAAATTATAATCATTTTCACTAGGTACTTGATAAAATTGTTAATAATTAGTGATAATTGATAATAATAATTAATCTAACATTTAGGATCTAGACATTTAGACCTAGTGATCTAGACAGAAGGGTGATCTGTACAAAGAAAATGAACCGTTGTGTCAAGATCACTAGGTCTAAATGTCTAGATCCTAAATGTTAGATTAATTATTATTATCAATTATCACTAATTATTAACAATTTTTTTTTATTTCATATTTAGATAAAGTTTATTTTTAAAAATTTTTTAAGACCATCCACAGCTTTGTACGACCAGCCGTTGGTTCACAATGACGTACCTATCATAGTCAACATAGTGGTGAATCGCAAGGCGAATTTTCATACTGGCCCAGCTGATCGAACAGGACATGGTTTCAGACGTCGAGTTGAATTAATCATAATAATAACAATTAATTATAATAGATAAAATTTTTTTCTTTGGGCGATTCCAATGGTTCATTATCGAAGATAATAAACCAAAAATTATTAATAACGAACACTAATTATTAATAATTTTCACCGCCAGATAAAATAATTAATGATAATTCGTAATAATAATGAATACATCATTTAGTGATCTAGACAGATCTCAGTGATCTGCATAAAGAAGATAATAAACCGTTGTGTCAAGAATTTGCAGAGTTTTTTTTATTCGATTTTCTGAATCTACGTATCTTGAAACGTAAACCAACAAATTTTGAGGGGGGGTTAAAAAAATTTTTTCTTTGGGCGATTCCAATGGTTCATTATCGAAGATAATGGTTCATAAACCAAAATAAACCAAAATCCGTCCGTCCGCCGTACGCCGTACGCCGTCCGCGCCACTTTGCCCAGTTAGCGTTGAGTTAAAATTACGAAATTTTTTTTATGGGTTTCGACCAACCCCACAATGGTCCTCGAAACTTTTCATAGCCCTAGGTCAAGGGGAAGGGGTTCAAAACGAATTTTGAAATTTTGAAAATTTCATATCTCGAAAAATTCCCATCAAACGGTATGTTTTTTATTTCATATTTAGATGGAGTTTGTTCCGTAGAATTTTTTAAGACCATCCGCAGCTCTGTACGACCAGCCGTTCGTGCACAATGACGGCTCAAAGAGTGTGCCTCACAACACGATCGTGACTCAAACTGTTGAAATACAGGTCCATTTTCATACTAACAAGCTCATTGGAACATCATATGGCTTATGTGATGTCGAGTTTGTTGTTCTGAGGTGCGTTTCGTGCTACGGAAACGAAGGTAATTTCGAATGTTTGTTGGTAGGTACTTCTTTTATAGAAAAATTATTACCGACGTAGTATTAAAAACCAAAGAATTATATCGTATTAATTAATCATAATTAATAATAATTATTATTAATAGGTAATAAATATGAATAACAATAAATTATAATATTTTTCACTAGGTACTTGATACAATTGTTAATAATTAGTGATACTATATAATAATAACAAATTATTATTTATGATTAATAATTAATTATTAATCTAACATTTAGGATCTAGACATTTAGACCTAGTGATCTAGACAGAAGGGTGATCTGTACAAAGAAGATAATGAACCGTTGTGTCAAGAATTTGCAGAGTTTTCTGTTTAGATTATGAATTCCCGCAATAAAACAGCTGTTCGCCGTGCTCCCGCCCCATGACAAAATTTGTTGGTATACGTTTCAAGATGTACGTAGATTCAGAAAATCGAATTAAAAAAAAAAAAATCCGTCCGTCCGCCGTACGCGGCACTTTTGGTTTATTATCTTCGATAATGAACCATTGGAATCGCCCAAAGAAAAAAATTTTTTAACCCCCCCTCAAAATTTGTTGGTTTACGTTTCAAGATACGTAGATTCAGAAAATCGAATAAAAAAAACTCTGCAAATTCTTGACACAACGGTTTATTATCTTCCTTGTGCAGATCACCCTTCTGTCTATTTTTTTATTTTTTTATTTAGATAATGCATTTATTTGAAAAGACAGATATATACAGGTAAAATATACACTATAAATGCTACTTCCCACTTTAAGTCTAGGACTTGTGCTGTGGGAAGGAGTTGCTATCTGTTGAAAATATAAATCAATTGCTTAAAAGAAGAAAAAAATATATATATAAATTAAATTTGGTTTTATTAAAAACCCGTTTTTAAAAAGATATTAAATTTTATTTACAACAAACGCACAAACAATCGGAATGCTACACAACTGAACTGTATGAGCAACGAGCGAAGACTGGCAATGATAGTCTGGGCTCGAGGGTATTTATGGTTTCTTCATGACAAAGGGAGTCATTGATGAAAGGTGAGTGGGTGGCGAGCGATAGCGAGCCGCCGCTGAGCTCGGTCGAAGGGTGCTGATCTGGCGACTGGTGACTCATATCCAGTCGCTGGCGATGAATGGGTTGCGTTGTTCTCACTGCTATAACTCCTCCCGCCTTAGAGTGGAACATGGGGGTGACTCATACTGAACGATGAGTCATTTCCTGTTGCACTGGTGGTTGAAACAGAAACTGCAAAGGAGAACTCGTTGTTTGCGGGTTAGCAATTTTGCGTTTTTTCAAAACAATATAAAGTCCGATTATAATTACTATAAGGATTAGTACATATGTTGGAGTAACTAATAAGTGGAGGTAATCATAATCATAATCAACATTTGAGTCAGGCGTTAGGAATGGCCAATGTTCGTTAAATTTTGGGAATGACGAGTAATCCTTTAAATTTAGTTTTAAGGGGCGAATTTCGGTCTTAGTTATTTCATTAGAGGGTATGAGCGGTATTCGCAGTGTCCCTTGAATTGACATTGTACTTCTGATGGGTTCGTTATTGATGAAAATTTCGTCTGTGGAAGGTTGAATTATCCACGTACCTTTGATACGTGTCAAGGTGTTTCCTTTGTCACCCTTGCTTTCAATTATGGTTTCGTTTTGAGAAGTTACGATGATGTGACCTGTTTCTGGTATGGGTAAATAGAACGGGTCTCTGATCAAGATACTGGTGAATTGACATTCTGATAGGGAGTTGAATTTGATTACGTTTTGGGAACAATTGGATATTCCTGCAGTACATAATTGTTCATATTTACAATAATATTGATTATCATTCTTGTAACATTTATCGTTATTATCATATAGAATATTATAATTCTTATCTACTAGTACATATTTTGATGTGGGTACAATAGTTACATAGTCGGTACCTTGCGGAATGGGTACAGGTTGCAAAAGGTACAGTTGAAGGTTCAAGTCTTTATAGACTGGTAGGTTTACAATATATATTATTTCGTCTTCGTGCAGGGAGCAGGTCAATTTAGAGTTGAGTTCATATTCTACTAAATTGTTGAATAATTTCAATTTACTCTTTTTGTTTTCTTCTTTTATTTTTTGGAGTTCTAATTCTAGAGTTTGAAGGGGTATTACGCTCGGGTGCGTGATGCCTAATTTGCAAAAGGTGAGAGACGTTTCTATTTCTCTCAATTGGTCGTTAATAGAATTGGCATTTAGTACCATTTGAGCTGCGGCTTCGCGCAAGTAGGCTGATTGGCCATTTATTGAGGATTGGTTGTTGGAATACAATTTGGATAATTTATTTTTTATTTCTTGGTTATTTTGATTAGTGTAGCTATAGTTTCGTTATATCTCTGAATTAAGTCTATTACGAGGTGGTGTTCTTTATTTAATTGGTCCGAATTTTTCGCGTTTCCGTCCTTTAACTTTTTGATAAGTTTGTCATATTTTATTCTGTCGTCGTCATTAAGGTTACCAGTTATGAATTTAACAATTGAGCCGAGACCATTTATAAGGCCTCTTTTGGTGCGTCGTTTTGATGTGATGTTATTTCTTGGTCGAAGGTTTGTAATTTTCTCATTTGTGACGTGTAGTATAGAGTCGATCGTTTGTATGTGTTCTTGGAGGGCTGGTGATAATTTAGTAGTCTTTAGGTTATCTTTAAATGTTTGGAATGTGGTTGAAAGTTCTTCGAATGGGGAGAATACGTCTTTTAGGTCATATTGAATGATAAGTAAGTGTTCGTCTGTTTCTACGTAGGCAGGTCCGAGGTTGATAGGGAGTAGTCCTCCACTACTTCCAACGTTCAGGATTTCAGCGGCGAAGGCGCTTGAAATGGATCTGCAAAGAGGGTCAAGAATTAAATTGTTCTAACTGTTTTAGTAGGACATTATTGTAAATTTCTTCACGTAATTTAGGGATAAAATGTAGGGGTTTCCCTTGAGATAGTAAGTCTGCGTATTTGCATACAAATAATCCGCAGTCGGACATGTTAGTCTGTCTGGGGATAGAGGAAATTGTGTTTAGTGTCCATTCGTTACGTTCTAATAATTCTCCGTATTTGTCTTTCCAGTCTTCCTTGAGGTATTCGAATAGGTACTGTTTCTAAAATGGAATCGCCATTATATCCTAAGGAGTCGTAGTACTCTATAGTTCTTAATTTAGGTCTGACTGCCACTAGTCTCCAATGAGCGGTCTCGTGAACTGGGATTAGAATTAACTCTTTATCTCTGAGATTAGCCTTTTTTGAGTGATTTCTCACGCGGTTGTAACTTTTAAGGTACGATGTGTACAGGAAGGTATGGAACGCATAGGTACGAGGGAGTTTTTTGTTATCTTCATTTCTCAAGTTGATCAGTTCCATATAGGCGTTTATGACTTGGTCGTTTAACCAGTTTGTACCCTTGATAGAATTAATATCGTCTTCCGTCAGAGTTAACCGTAGTTTTCTTTCGGTTTTCTGTTCACTAGCTTTGTTTTCGATTAGTTGGTCATTTACCTCTTCGGGGTCATCTATTATTTCTGTGTCTGAATCTGTTTTTAGGGCTCTTGGTCTTTTCACATTTTTCAGGTGTATTTTAGAACGTGTGTTATGGTGTCGGGGTTGGATTTCTGCTGTTTTCCTATTGAGGTCTTGGGTTATCATGGTTTCCTTATTGTATCTTCGTTTGGTTTTGTCTTGTATCTGTTTTGTTTCTATGAATACTTCTCTTGGGATATCAGGCATTGTGGTTTCTCTTTTCTCGTTTAGTTTGTTAATGTTTTTCTCTTTCTCTATTGTTTGTTTGTCGTGTAAAATTTGGTATAGTTTGTCCATTTTCGTTTTATGCTCTGAGATGTACATGTTTGTTAATTTTGTTTCTATTTCGGGGGGAATAGGAGTTTTTGAACCAAATGTTCCATTGATTATTTCGTACGGTGTGATGCCTGTGCTAGAGTGAATACTATTGTTATAAGAGATTAACGCGTATTTGAATTTTTCTCTTATCGGAGTGGTTTTAAATTCATTGCTTTCTGACATTGTTCGGATAATTTCAATAATGGTAGAATGAAATCTTTCAATCGGGGAGTTGGAGTTAGGGTTCTGTGCACATGTGTAGTGGATGGTAATATTTTGAAATTTTAGGAACTCCTTTACGAGTGATGAGCTAAACTCGTTCCCATTGTCCATGATTATTTCTGAAGGGTTTTGTCGGAGTATGGGTAATGTTGAATGCTGGTTTTAGTGGTTTCCTTTCGTACTTGCACTTCAGACAAAGTTCGCATCTGTTTATGATATTGGTTATATTTTCCTTTAAGTTTGGCCAAAAGTAGTGTCTTTTTATTTGTTGGTACGTTTCATTTATTCCCCGGTGGAATCTTTCTGTTCTGTGATTGTACAAGATTATGTTCGTTTGGTCTTCTAGATCTTCAACGTCCAATAGCTTTTCTGTATATTTGACGAATTTTATTTCTGAATTTTTGAATTTTTTCATGAGTATTGTTGAAATTAGAGCGTAAATGTCTGTTTCGAAGTATAGTCCGTAGGATACTTTGGGTGTTATGTGTTCGATTAAGAATTTTGTTATTTCATTTTCTAAGTTTCGTTGAGGGAATTTTACTGTAGTACGGGTTTTTTCGTTTTGGAATAATTTTTCGATTTTTATGTCAGTATTAAAATGTTCTCCTACTTGGATTATTATTTGATTTTTGCAATGGTTTATGGCTTCATTTTTTATTGGGATCAGAGCAGTATCTTTTCCTTCTTTGTCAGAATGTACAGTTCCTTTGTCTGTTTCGTCTTGGTTGAAGTTTACTATGAGAGAGGGTGTGATTTCTTTAGGTTTCGGTGTTACTTCTTTTACGTGTACTTCGATTCTAGAAAGTGCGTCCGCGTTTTGATTATGTTTTCCCTTTTTGTATTTAATTTCGAAATCAAACTCTTCCAGCCTGAGTTTCCAGCGGAAAAGTTTAGAATTTGGTTCCTTCAGGGAGTGAAGCCATTGGAGAGGCTGATGGTCAGTTTCTAACGTGAATTTTCGGCCATATAGGTAGGGTCGAAAGTACTGACAGGCCCAAACACATGCGAGGAGCTCTCGTTCAATCGTGGAAAGTTTCCTTTCTGTATCATTGAGAGTGCGGCTAGCATATGCGACTGGATGCGTCTCTCCGTCAAATTTTTGTGATAGGACGGCGCCAAGGGCAACTCCTGAGGCGTCTGTGTTAAGTAGGAATGGTTTCTCGAAATCGGGGTATTTTAGGACTGGATCATTTGTTAGAAGGGTTTTACATTGTTCAAAACATTTGATGTATTCTGGATCAGTGATGACTATCTTGTTTCCTTTCTTTAATCGTGTAGTTAGTGGTTTTGTGAATTCTGCCAGATTTTTGATAAACTTCCTGTAATACGACAATAGTCCTAGGAAACCCTTTAATTCTTTGTTGGTTTTTGGGATTGGAAATTTTTGTATTGCTTCTATTTTTTTGGGGTTCTGTTTTATTCCTTCTTCGGTAATTTGGTGCCCTAAAAATGCCACTTCTTTCCTTAAGAACTCGGTCTTATCTATTTGGACCTTAAGGTTCGCTTGGCGGAGTCTTTCAAAGATGGTTCTCAATCTTACCATATGTTCTTGTAGGCTGGATGAGAAGACTATGATGTCATCCATATACACCGCGCATATTTCGTTTTGGACTCCTCGAAGGCAATTGCCCATTAAACGTTGAAATGTGCTAGGGGCATTTTTTAGTCCAAATGGCATTTTCTTGAATTCCCATTTCCCGTGTTCAGAGCTGAATGCGGTTTTAGGGATACTTGCCTTGACACTCTCGAATCTCAAGGCATCATCACTAAGGTTGCAACAAGCGACTGGGGTTCACCCCTCGTGGTGATACCTAAAGCAGACAATTCTGTCCGCTTATGCGTTGACTACAAAATCGGGGTCAACAGACAATTAGTTAATTCCAACTACCCAATTAGACGTGTCGAAGAAATTCTCAATAGTCTCAAAAATTCGAAATACTTTTGTCGTCTCGACTTGTTTAAAGCCTATCTACATTTACCAGTTGACGCAGAAAGCGCTAAAATTCAAACCCTGTCCACACATAAGGGAACGTACCTTATGAACCGATTATCATTTGGTATTAAAACAGCCCCAAGTGAATGCAATCGTATTATTGACCGGGTGCTTAGAGGACCTAAGACTATGTCTTACTATGATGATATTATTTGTCATGGAACAACTTTAGAAGAGTGTCATCAAAATCTTGAATTATGTCTACAACGCCTTCAAAAATATGATTTACACCTCAATAATCAAAATGCTCTCTGTCTCTGTTCCAAGAGAAAATTTAGTATCTTGGACATGTTGTTCACTTCAATGCAATCTCGAAATCTCCCGAAAAAGTTCGAGCAATCGTAGACATGCCAAGACCGTCAAATAAAGACGAGATTCGACAACGTACTACGCACGTTTCTTACCCAATCATTCAACCATGACGTATCCTCTCAGACGTTTATTGAAACAAGATGTCAAATTCAAGTGGGATGCTTCTTGTGAATCCTCGTTCATCAAACTGAAAAGTGAACTGGCAAGTGAACGTACACTTACACCATTTGATCCTGATCTACCAGTAATCCTTGCCTGTGATGCTAGTCCTGTAGGAGTAGCAGGTGTTTTATCACACATTATTGACAATGAAGAAAGGCCCATAGCTTTTGCATCAAGGTCATTGACCCAAGCTGAAGTCAACTATTCACAGTTAGATCGAGAAGCTCTCGCAATACTGTTCGCAGTAGACCACTTTTTCAACTACCTGTATGGCAGACATTTTCAGCTCGTAACAGACAATCGCCCCTTGACGAGAATTTTTCATCAACATTCTAAAATTCCAGCAATGACCTCTGGACAATAAACATTGAGATATGCGTCATTTCTGTCCGCATTTGACTATGAAGTTGTTTTCCGAAACGGTTCTCAAAATACTAACGCCGATTGTCTTTCCAGAGCTCCTATCAAACAGAAATCAACATCCAGTGACATAATGATCAATAAAGAAGTTACTCGTGTTTGCATGGCTTCAATCAATCACATTTCTACTGATCAACTCACTGCTGAGAACATCAAGGAGGCTACTCGTGCTGATCAACACCGGTCGAAAATCATCCAGAACCTAGAAGAAAACCCTGAAGAATTTCAAGACTTCACTTACGATTGTGGAATTTTATTCAAAGGTCAGCGTGTAGTGATACCTAAATCTTTACAAAAACTAGTGTTAAATGAACTACATCAAACCCATATTGGGATCAACAAAATGAAACAATTGGCTAGAAAATATGTGTACTGGAAAAATGTTGATAAGGACATCGAACTTTTGTGCTCATCTTGTGAATCATGTGCCATGAAACAAACCAATCCTCCTAAAGCAGAGATACGTCCATGGAATGAACCACAGGAGAACTGGGAAAGAATCCATATGGATTACGCCGGACCTCATGATGGTAAACTACTTTTGGTTGTCGTGGAAGTCCAAATGGCTTGAAGTGAGAATTTCAAACGACGCTCCTACTTCTCAAAAAACTATTCAACTCTTGGAAAATATATTTTCGTTCCATGGGCTTCCAAAAATTCTTGTTTCGGATAATGCAAAGCTTTTTACTAGCGAGACATTCAAAACATTTTGCACTTCCAATGGAATTTTACAGCGATTCACTGCTCCAGGTCATCCAGTGACTAATGGACTTGCTGAACGTAATGTACGGACACTGAAAACCCGCCTTATGACCATGGAAAACGAGCCACTCTCACTACAACAGAAACTCTTGAAGATTATGCAAGTTTCCAGAGCCACTCCACTTTCAAAGAAATTCGTATGGTATGGTATGAGTACAGTGAGAATATGGTATGGTGCCGATTTGCAACACAGTCTGGTATAGACAGAAGGGTGATCTGCACAAGGAAGATAATAAACCGTTGTCAAGAATTTGCAGAATTTTTTTTTTATTCAATTTTCTGATCTACGTATCTTGAAACGTAAACCAACAAACTTTGAGGGGGGGGTTAAAAAATTTTTTTTCTTTGGGCGATTCCAATGGTTCATTATCGAAGATAATAAACCAAAAACATACCGTTTCACCTGAGTTTTTCGAGTTTCGGTGTTTTATATCTGAAGATAAATATCCGAATGTAAGGCAAATCGCCCTTCAACTGACGGCATTTTTTGGGTCAACTTACTTGTGCGAGTCTGCATTTTCTGAAATGAGGATAATTAGGTCAAAATATCGCAATCGACTAACTGACGATCATATGTCGTCATGCTTGCGATTAGCACTCAGTGGTTACGTACCATCTTATGAAAAGTATGCTGAGGACATGCAGTGCCACGCTTCATCATCCAAAGCCACTCCTTAGTTAAGTTTAACACCATAATATGTAACTCTTTTGTTTTGTAACAACCAATAAACTCGCAATTTTGAATAACTATGAGTTTTTTAATTGATATTGTAGAGAAGAACCTAACTAAACCTAACCCAAACCTTGACTAAAATAATGTACCCAAGGTTACTAAAGTAGACGGTACAGGTCACCATTATGGCGGCCGGGGAATCCCGAAGGGGGCATGACGTCACGCGGCTAACAACAATAGTCTGCCTTTCCCTTGTCATTGCTAGTCTGTGAATCTTCCAGTGAGGATCGACTATTAAATTTTAACATGAATAATGTTTTTGCGGTGGCCTACCAGAGTTGAAAAGCGTAACGAAGTTTAAGTCACGAAATTATGTCACGAAGATTTTAATGATTTTCACGTACAATCGAGCCGTTTCTAGGGAAATGAAACTTCTTTAGTTTTCAACGGACAAAAATCGTTCTCCATTCGTTGGAAAGCCTTTAATTTATGCATAAATTATATACTGCCAAAACCGCTGTAAATATCGAAGAAGCTGAGATACAGCCCTGAGTAAATAAAACTGTAAACAACATTCTAATAAATTTTCCGCACATTTCTTAATATTTTCCATACAGACAAAGAAAAGGGATAAGGAAAAGGGGAAACGGGACGCAAAAACATTATTCATGTTTTGCATAGCAAATACCTCGTTCTATACAAAGTATAGAAGAGAAAAGATCCGGGGGGTCCAGGGGGGCTTGCCCCCCTGGCGAAGCGCCGAGTTTTTATTTGCAATGGTTATGTGTGCTGTGTTTGGCTGTTCTAATTCCCATCGACATCAGAACGAGCTTGGAATTGTTTTTCACAGATTCCCGAAGAATAAAGAAGTTCAGGACAAGTGGGTTTTTGCATGTAGACGGTCCGATCGTTTTTCTTATGAAAACAAGCGTGTTTGTTCGAAACATTTCAATGAAGCGGACTAAATACGTTATTTAAAAAGTGAGTTGCTAAATGTTCCTCCAAAGAAAATACTAAAACCTGATTCAGTGCCTCATATAGATATGTCATTGTCCTCTTTATCAATTAACCAAACCACGAAAGATCGGATGAAGCGTGCTGAGAAGAGGCAAATTTTGAAAGAAATTAGCACTATCATGAACGGCCCTGCCGAAACCAAGAATTGTTTGTTCCCTGAGGAAGGATCAGTCGAGTCAGGGATCAGAAAGGATCATCCCAGTGAATTTTTTGAGTCCGCAAAAGAATCAGCGTTAGAATTGAAGACGAATGGTGACAGAGGGCCTGATGTAGACCGCCTCCTACTTTTGGGGGAAAACTCAAAGCTCAAGGACGAAATTGAAAACCTTAAGAAAGAACTCATAGTCGCAAAAGAGGAAACAAAAATGTATAAGAGTCACCTTCGAATTTTTGAAGGCAGATTATCGATGTCCCAGCAACAGTCAGTAATTGCTGGAAAATGCCAGTCTTGGTCTTCGGAGGACATTGCAAATACTTTGCGTTGCCTATCTTTCAAAGCTGCTGCTTATGTGCGGGATGTGTTGAAATACCCACTTCAATAAGTGATGATGAAGCACTACAGACGCTGACTGCAAAATCTGTTTCAGAAGCAATCCCCAATACCTTTGGAGGAAAGGAAGGTGGGACTGAAGTGGAAACATCCAATCAATGTGACTCCTTTCTTGGCGACTATGCTGAAGATGAGCAGCTCATTTCTCTCGAATCTTCAGTTGTCCTTCTAGACACGAATACTAAAGAACTTCTGGAAAAACTCGGAGGTTATTTAGCCTATCGCCACAAGAGGAAATTCACGTCACGTCACGTAAAAGGGGGCGTTGCCTCGGTGACCTGTACCGTCTACTTTAGTAACCGTGAATGTACCTATATTGTGCAGAAAGCTAATATCTATATATGCTACGGTACGCCCTACCTAGGTAGGTAGGGTGTATCGTGTATGTACGACAACCCTGCATCACACACACTTGCAGTCTCTCAGAGTCGATCGTAAGTCGTCTAAAAATATTGAGGTAGATCGCCAGCAGTTCAAGTTTGAGCACCCCTGATCTAGACATTTAGACCTAGTGATCTAGACAGAAGGGTGATCTGTACAAGGAAGATGATGAACCGTTGTGTCAAGAATTTGCAGAGTTTCTATAGTCAATATAATCGGTTTCAATGAAATCCAAGTAGCACAATGTGATTTATGTCATAATCAATGCTTAGATTTTTTCCATCATTTCCACAGGGGGTCTCTCGTGTCGACGGATCTTGCGACGATCAATGAAAAGGAGCCGATGACACCAGCCGACGTTAATGAAGAGGGAATACCGTCACTCCCCAACCTCAAGAAAAACAAATTGTAAGGCTGTGATACCTACAATATTTAACACCAATGATCACGTGTATTATGAAAATCCATGATTCTTTCATCTTCATTTACAGTTTCGGATCAAACAACTCAATCGCTATGATGGTGAAAGGCTCGAGGAAAGGGAGGTCTTTATCTATGCCTTTTATTCATAAAGGACCTCCAGACGTACATAGGGTGGAGTCTGACAGAATATTCTTGTAAGTTCCAAGTATTTCTGCTAGTCTGGTGGGAGTTTCCAGACTGTATACAGCATCTAGACCCTGGGAAAAGCTCGATTCTTAGCCAGGAGTCGAAATGAATACTAAGCACTGGGTACTAGGAGGGGGTTTGCAGGTTGCTCTCAGATTTCCTTCCCAAGCGTTCATGGTGGGCTCTGAAATTGGTATTGGTAGGACATGCGAACAAAGCGCCTCCTACATATCCTCAGTGGTTTTCTACCATAACAGTATCTTCTTGATGGTCCTTTCTACTCGTGGCTCCTGGGATAAATAGTACCTACCTATCTATAATATTTTTTTTTTTTTTTTACTTTGCGTTTATTCACACCTATTGCCAGCACAATTTTGATAATATCATACAATATAAATATTATTGCCATTTTATACATACATATAAATGTAGATCAGGTGTATAAAAATATACTTATATAATTATAATTAAATAGATATGATTTACTATTTTAAAGTGAAACTTTTCTTCTTAATTCATAAATTAATCCCCGCACTTTTCATAAATTACACGATTTCTTTTAAGACTGATCTAGGAACGCGGTAGCGTTCCGCCCCGCCAAGCAAAGAAGTTGAGAAAACGAACGGTACCAAGTGTATGTTTACCGGACGTCACGAAACGCGTTTTCGAGGTATCCATATCTCGGCTCCTACTTGACCGATCAACTTGAAATTTGGTGTGGGTCTTCTTTGAGTGTATATTAGAAAGCCCTGAAAGTTTCAAATCGATAGGTCTAAAGGGAGCCGAGCTACATAACTTCAAAAACCCGGTTTTACTGCCTTAGATTGTTCTTCTCCTTCTTCTCCTTCTTCTTCTCCTTGTTCAGACAGGCAAGGCTGGAGCCTCTCCACGTTGACCGATTGACTTGAAATTTTGCACAGAGCTTCATTTAACCTTGAGACAGAGCCTTATATAAAATTTAACCCATTATCTCAACCCAAAAAAGTTTTAGAAACAAAAAACCAGAAACTTTAGGAAAATTCTGTCCACTTTGACGAGTCTACAGCCTGGGTAAAAGGACCAATCGACTTGAATTTTTTTACATACCTTCTTTATAGCATGTCTCAGTGCCATTTGAACGAAATAACCCATTATCTCAACCAAAAAAAAATTAGGGACAAAAAACTAAAATTTAGGGTAATTTAGGCTAATTTTGGCCATATCTCGGCTCCTAGTTGACCGATCAACTTGAAATTTGGTTTGGATCTTTTTGGTGTGGATAAGAGAAAGCTCTGAAAGTTTCAAGTCGCTACGTCTGAAGGGAGCCGGGTTATATAACTTCAAAAACCAATTACCATGTTTTTCTACTTTTTTCAGTCGGTCAAGGCTACAGCCTCTCCACCTTCGCCGATTGACTTGAAATTTTGCACGGAGCTTCGTTTCAAGTGTAGCAAGTGCCTTTTGAAAGATTCAAGTCGATATCTTTAAAGGGAGCCGAGTTATATAACTTCAAAAACCCGGTTTTTCACCCTTACCTGTTCTTCTTCTCCTTAATCAGTTAGGCCTTTCCACCTTCACGGATTGACTTGAAATTTTGCACAGAGCTTCGTTTCAACATCAGCCAGTGCCTTTTGAAAGTTTAACCCATTATCTCAACCCAAAAAACTTTTAGAAACAAAAAACCTGAAATTTAGGCTAATTTTGGCAACTTTGACGAGTCTACAGCCTGGGTAAAAGGACCAATCGACTTGAAATTTCGCATAGACCTTCTTTATAAAATGACCCACTTCAACAACAAAAAGATGTGATATCCCCCCAAAAAACACTCCGTGTAAAAATCACCCCGCCTCGCAAATATCATTCTTCAGAGGCCGGAAAAAGTTATGATATCCACTTTCCCCGCCCGCCCTTTTCCTCATTAAGGAGCTAAGTATAATGAAAAGCTTAACCACTTCACAAGCACCGTACCCCTTTCGAAATCTCCCCTTGGCGCTATTGCGAGACGTCTTTATTACTTCCACAAGCAACTTGCGTATTCCGGGGTGAATTTCGAAATTTTGACTCGTCCATCGGAATGGTGGGGGGGGGGGAATGATTAGGGATACGTAAAAACCCCGTTTTCGGCCATTTTCGAGTTGAGTCGTTCTTCCTTCACACGGCAGTGTAGTAGTCAGGTCGGAAAGCCCAACTACGACCTGCAACTTTTTCACATTGTCAATCACAAACGAGCTGGTAAGCATTAGCGATTCCATGGTGGTACACTAAAAGTTCCTTCTAGCTGCTTCGTCAACAGTGTTCCCCCTCCCACATACTTAAGGCTTTGACGTCTTCTTCTTAGGTTCGAAGTGTTTAGTTGCATATGCTAACAAAATAAAATCTTGATGACGAAGCTGAGCAGACGATGCGATCCAAAATGGAGAATCCAATATTTCTCATTTTTTGTATAGGGGAGTGATCCAACAGTTACAGCATCATTCGAATTAATCCCCGGTTTTAGATGTATCAGACGTTTGTCACCCATATCAACTACACTAGTGTAATATACCTCGCTTTCCTAATATCTTGTTTCCGAATTCCTGGGATGCGTTGCGTAAGCCCTGTTGATATACCTCAGATGAGCTATCACGGCCGCCTTCGGTGTAGCAACAAAACAAGCAACTCAGCTATTCTGCTTGACCTCGATTGGGGGTTCATTATCCAGCTTTCAGATCTGCCTAACTTTGTTAATATGAATGCTGGCGATACTATTACGGAGATCAGTTCGTCTGCTTCAGTGTCCTGCTGCCTATTGAACGTAAGTGTCGCTCGCCGTACTGTCACTCTGCCCAACTTTAATTTGAGAATATACACTTGGAATCTCTCTACTCTGGTGTACCGCTTCAGTACTCTCATTCCCTCCTTTATCCTTCGCATATCACACTAGGTTTTGCCACAATGATACTCTTCTGACGTACCTATTAGTTCCTCTAATGCAGACTGCAAATCTTGTTTAACTATGTCCTTTACTAAGTCATGCAAGTTTTCTTCCAACTCACTCGTGGGGAAGATACATGGGATTGAGATCCAAACCTGCTGATGGCTGACATGTAAATAATGACTACACGATAATGTTCAACTCTTTTAATTCTTCAATTATGGAGAATATTTCGGGGTTATGGGATGTATTTCCAGCCTATTTTGACGCAAACAACAGCCGTAGACGGTCGACTAATTCTAATAATTCTGTACCTAGCAGAGTACTACGCAGTTGTTGACTTACTGGAAATAATTGTATTAGCACATACAAGAACCAAATTATGACTGCACTGCACATAACCTCTGCTAGGTACAGAATTATTAGAGGTTATGTGCAGTGCAGGCTGTGAAGTTGATTTGCTGTGACGGACATTACAGAAGAACGTGAAGAAAAATAGAATCGAGTGCGAACTATAGAATTGAACCATTGAAAAGGGACAATTATGATTCGTGGCGAATGCAAGCTAAGGCAATACTTAGTAAGAACGGTTTGTGGGGATATGTTAGTGGTGCTATTCCTAAGCCGACTAGAACTGAAAACAATGCTGAAAATCAGGCGAAAATTTCAGAATGGGAATTGCAAGACAATAATGCGATGTCAGACATAATCCTAGTAGTAGCTCCTAGTGAAATAAGCCAAATTAAGAGCTGTGAAACGTCCAAAAGTATGTGGGACAAGCTAGAGAGTACTTATAGGAGTTCAGGACCTGCTCGCAAGGCTGCATTACTCAAAAGACTAATTTTGCTGAAAATGAAAGAGAACAGCGATGTTCGAAACCACTTAAATGCTTATATGGAAACAGGCTCACATAGAACTGTACAACACTAATCGATTTCAGATGATAGATGATGAAAAGGAAAGTGTAATTTGCGGCCACTTGTTTTTCCTTTAAGTACCTTTGGGCAATATCTGAATGTTATTGTATGATATTTTTATGGGTAGATTAATTACTTAGTGGACTGTATTTTTGATAGGTTTTGTGGATATGAGAATTGCGGTTCGACAGCGGGGTTTACTTGTTAATTATTCTCATAGAAAATTGTACTTAGGTCGCTGGTTGTTAATCGCTCGGATCCACCGGGGTAGTAATTGTCAATCGTAATGCGGGAAACGAACTTAATAAGTTTATATAATAATAAGATAGAAAAGTGAGGAAAGGTTGTTGAAAAGGTAGAAAACTCACCGAAGTCTGGAGGCCAGTCGTACTTACCCCCGGCCGGGGAACGAAGGCAGCGAAGTGTGCAGTGCTGCAGATGGCGAGGGGGTGAAGGGAAAAAATGGGGATTCTCGTAGGATAGAGGATATTGCGGTTTTTCACTACTTTTGTTGAATCGAATCACTTTACGCAACTGAATTCGCGGATACTGCCGATTCTACTCGAATGATTTGAACTCGAAATTATCTTGTATTAGCAAGCGGGTTGACGGGTGGCGGCATTGACAGCTAGATGAAGACTGACTTCGATGGGCCGCTATCCGTGTAAGATTAATCAGCGACATGAATCGTCATGTCACCTTAGGAAAGTTCATTGCCTGTTCTTTGGCCAATACACCGCCCACCCAAAATTGAGAATTTTTTTTGAAATTTTGACTATATTTTGACATTTTGCAACAAGAACATTTTTTTGTTATATATATACAAGAGAAATCTCACAAAAAGTAAACAATAATAAACCATGCAAAGAGAACAATAATTACTAACTAACATTAACTAACAGTGGTTTGCTCATCTTGGCCCTACTTGTCCTCTGGAAGGTTTGGCAGAGGAGCGAGCTTGGCGACTGGCCTCACGAAAGTGCCATGGGCTGTCTTAACAGTGGCGGAACGACATAATTATTGTAGCATTACGACGCATACTTTGCTTGATGAGGAGAGGACTGGCGAAATCAACGGCCGATCGCGCGAACGGTGAACAAGGAGTGATTCTACAAGCCGGTAAGGGGGCCATTTGCGGGTGAACTTCCTTGACTTTTAGCCGGTAACAAATCAAGCATTTGTGGATGCGTTGCCGAACCAATTTTCTTAGGGAAAGAATCCAGAACTCCTGGCAGACTAAAGATGGCGTTGCTTGAGGATCGGCATGCAATAAACGCTGATGGAACGCATCACAAATCAGAACGGAGAGGTGAGCTTCTTTAGGGAGAAGATAAGGGTGCTTTGCAGATTCAGGTAACAAGGAGCGAGACAAACGTCCTCCAACTCTAATTACTCCCTGATGAAGGAATGGAGTCAATCGACGAATTCGCGGAGATAGTGGTTTACCCTTACTTAAGGCTTCAGCCGTTGACGCGAAATAGTGGCGCTGCGTCGTTTTGATACATAACAATATACTCTCCTGTAGCTCCAAAGGCATCAAACATCCAACTTTACGTTCTTTCCGATGTCTAACATTGTGTATAAATCGCAATAACCAAGCCACGACCCTTTTCAGCTTAGACAACGAGGAGAAACGTTCTATGAGGGAGACGAAAAACGGAAGTGGCGTATCCACAACCTGCATCGCAGCTATTTTCGTTTTGATTTCCGGAAGTTCGGAGCTCAGTGGAAGAAGATCTAGAGGCCAAGTAGAGACAGGATCATAGAGAAATTTCGGCCCCGCCCACCATGAGGAAGTGTGAACGATTTCGGTAGGCAGAAGTCGGCGGGAGGCCACATCGGCGACGTTGAGAGAGGTTGACACATGGTGCCACTGAGCGATGTCCGAGCTGTCCAATATGCTTACAACACGGTTAGCGACATAAGTTTGGAGGCGGTGGGGAGGGGTAGATAGCCATCCGAGGACGACAGTAGAGTCGGTAAACAAATGAACATCCTCAATTGTCAACCGCGAAATCAGAGGTTTTATGGCTTTAAGGGATTGCGATAGGAGGTGAGCACCATTCAGTTCCAAGCGAGGAATTGTGATTACCTTTAGAGGAGCTACACGAGTTTTGGGGTATAGAAGATGGACGGCAACCGAGGATTCGTCGTCAGATGAACAGCGGAGGTAAAGGACTGCGGCATATCCCACAATCGATGCATCACAAAAGCCGATTATTTGAAATTTTGACATGTTAGGGCTTGTGATGAGTCGAGGAATGTTTATGCATTTCAGCTCAGGGACCTCCGAACTTAACTCCTTCCACCGCGCTTTTAAGTCCGGGGGGAGCGGGGTATCCCAATCCAACGAGCGTTCCCAGATCTCCCTGAGAAATAACTTAGCTCGAAATACGACCGGGCTTAGCCATCCTAGAGGGTCAAACAAAGAGGCTACTTTCGACAAAACTTGACGTTTCGTGTTCGCATCACCAAGAGGTTTTACATTATATTTGAATACGTCATTACATGGCTCCCATTGAAGGCCCAGAACGTGTAGAGAGGAAGCCTCGTGAGATTCAAGGGACAACGAAGGTATTCGATGCTCTTTGGGTATTTCATTGAGTAAAGCGGGGGAGTTGGTTGCCCATTTTCGAAGTTCGAAACAACCAAGGCTCATCAGAGCAATCAATTCATTCTTGAGTTGTTTTGCCTCATTTTCCGAAGACACTGACACACATAAATCGTCCATGTAGCAATTTTCAAGAATGGCCCGTGATGCTAAAGGGAAACGATCACCTTCATCGTTAACAAGTTGCCTCAGCGTTCGTTGTGCAAGGAAAGGGGCAGACTTGAGACCATACGTAAGTGTTTTAAGTTCGAAATCAACTATGTCCGGACCATCATTATCACGATAGTAAATATGTTGGAAAGATGTGTCATCAGGATGAATCCAAATTTTTCGGTACATCATTTTGATATCCGTGATGAGTGCAACAGGGTTTAGACGGAACAACATGACAAGTTCTCCGATATCTTTTTGTAAAGGAGGGCCTGCAATGAGAACATCATTCAAACATCTACCGGATGAATCACGGCACGATGCGTCGAAAACAACGCGTAATGGGGAGGTCGGAGAATCCCGTAGAATACCAAAATGTGGGATTTAATACTTTCCAGGGGACTTAGCAGGAACCATATGACCCAATACTTTGTACTCATTCATGAATGATCGATATAGTGCCTCATATTTTACATTGGTTTTTAAACGCCTTTCCAAATTCACCCAACGGCGTTTAGCGATTAAATCGGTATCGGAAAAATGCGGATCAACATCAGGATGGAACGGAAGTCTAACTTGATAAGAACCATCAGGACGTCTGGAATGTGTGGAAACGAAATAGTCCTCAGCATAGCGGTGTAACGGATCGATTAGAGAGTGAGGTGGAGAGTGAACTTCTTCCGATTTCCAAAAACACTGCAGTGTTTCGTCAATCTTTGATTCCCAGGTGAGTAATGAAATTTGCGGAGGATCCACTGGGGGTGGGGGATCGTATACATCACCCATTATCACCCAACCGAATATGGTGTCTACAGCTGCGGGTTTACCTTGAATTATAGAACACCTATTGTCATTAAATATCTGGGTAAACAAGGAGGCTGCTAGCAGGAAGTCAATGCGACCAGTGTCGCAAAACGATTTATCCGCCAATTCGAGATGAGAGAAACGTTCGTAAACATCGGGCGACAACGAGACTGTTGGCAGGTCCGCACACACTCTACGAACTACAACAGCTTCAGCTGAAAGAGAAATTGACGAGGGTTTATGAAAAGGAGCGAGTGTGCATGAAACAACGCCTTTGGAGGTACCCAAATTTGAAGAGAGCGCACCATCAATGTTAGTTACTTTACGAAAAACAGGAAGTGCAAGTCTTTGAGCACATTCCGAGGTAATTAAACAAATTTGACTGCCACCGTCAATTACAATACGTATGGGTTCAAATTTTCCCCATTTATTTTTTATAAGGGCGTGTGCCGTCCCCAACAAAACAACCTTATTTCGAACGACGGACGAGCCCATCAACAATGACTGTGCGGGGGTGTGAACTCTGGGATTGACATCTGATTTTACGGAATGCGACGTATTACTATTGAGAGGCTTATCAGATGACTCACTGACAGAAGACCCTGAATTATCATTGTTTTTGTTATTGGTTTCAAATTCAGGGCGATGTATTGAACTATGATGGGAGGTGCTTTTGCAGTGTAAACATTTTCCCTTAGAAGCGCAGCGAAGTCTATGATGAGATCCCAAACAACGAAAACATCTGCGATTTTTACGTAACAATTCGTATCTATCATTTACTGAAGCGTTATTATAACGCTCACAAGCGTACACTGAATGAGTTTGACCACAAAATACGCATTGAAGAGCAGAACTAGTGGACGGAGGGGTAGCGGAGTTACTTGAGGTGGGTACAACAACATTTTCACTTGTCTTTTTCTCAGCGTCGGGAGTTACTAACAAACTTTGTGGGTTTCTAGTGTGCTTAACGGGCAATGAAGACTTAGTGTAGGCAACGGGAGGTTTCGAAAAATTCGAACGACGACTCAATTCTTCAATTTTGCACTGTTGCTCCACGAAGTCAACTAATTCCTGGAAGAGAGGTAAATCGTTACCAGGCGCAAGTGAACGCTCAAACAACGTACGCATTTGGATAGGGAGTGCCCGAAACGCACATTGAAATAACACAAAATCCTTGTGATCTTCTAAATCGAGATTATTATAGGCCGCACAAGTGGTGCGGAAAACATCAAGGAATGACTGAAGTTCTTTCAACGACGTACCAGCGAGTGGCGAGAAGTTCAACATCTTATCGACGTAAAATGCAGCTAAATTACGCAAATTGCCATACCTATTATTTATTAAATTGTAAGCGATGGTATAACTGTCATTCGAGAGATTCTGAATCAGTTTTAGCGGGGATCCTCGGAGGGAACGTTTGAGATAAGACATTTTAATGACGTCCGAATACCTACCTTCATGAACAATGGTATTAAACATGCTCCAAAAATTATGAAAGGTTTCTAAATCGCCGTCCCACGACGGAACTTCAATGTGAGGAAGACTCATTTCCGTTTTAGGAGATGCTACAGGTTGCATGTGGCCTAAAACCTCGCGTTCAATTACTTTTATTTTATAATAAATATCATTGAACGAAGTAGTTATATTGTCAACTTCCTTACGGTAGGGCATGTCAACTTCCAAATTTAATTCAAGGATTTTATCCTGAACCACCTCAAACTTATCTCTCAACCTAGTCAGGTCACCACATCGTGTGATAAAAGACGAAACTGTCCCCGGAGCAACCTTAGACGAGATGTCATAAACAGACTGAAGTTCAGCGAAAAATTGTTCCCTCTTCTTTATAAGGAAATCGAATTTATTAGCCACCATCGGTGGGTACTTAGAAACGTCATCACCATCCATGATGCTTTGCGAATCGGCAGATGAGGGGAGAACCAATGAGATTGAAGATGAGCAAAACACCGAAACCTAACCAATGAAATGACTAGAAAAATATGTGACGTAACAAGATGTGAGATTTCTACACTTGAATTGACTACAACGATTGAAACTGCTTATTTTCAATATGGCGGATCCGGCTCGAAACGAGACCAAGAAATTGTATGATATTTTTATGGGTAGATTAATTACTTAGTGGACTGTATTTTTGATAGGTTTTGTGGATATGAGAATTGCGGTTCGACAGCGGGGTTTACTTGTTAATTATTCTCATAGAAAATTGTACTAAGGTCGCTGGTTGTTAATCGCTCGGATCCACCGGGGTAGTAATTGTCAATCGTAATGCGGGAAACGAACTTAATAAGTTTATATAATAATAAGATAGAAAAGTGAGGAAAGGTTGTTGAAAAGGTAGAAAACTCACCGAAGTCTGGAGGCCAGTCGTACTTACCCCCGGCCGGGGAACGAAGGCAGCGAAGTGTGCAGTGCTGCAGATGGCGAGGGGGTGAAGGGAAAAAATGGGGATTCTCGTAGGATAGAGGATATTGCGGTTTTTCACTACTTTTGTTGAATCGAATCACTTTACGCAACTGAATTCGCGGATACTGCCGATTCTACTCGAATGATTTGAACTCGAAATTATCTTGTATTAGCAAGCGGGTTGACGGGTGGCGGCATTGACAGCTAGATGAAGACTGACTTCGATGGGCCGCTATCCGTGTAAGATTAATCAGCGACATGAATCGTCATGTCACCTTAGGAAAGTTCATTGCCTGTTCTTTGGCCAATACAGTTATAAAAAGGTATGGGGTGAGTGAAATTAGTAACACTTTAGTTATGGCATCCTTTACAATAACACTCACGGAACGTGGAAAAAGTGAGCTAAATGCTGATTTTTTCCCACCCATTCAACTCGATTCATCCGAATGGGAGGCTGGCTTGGTATCATTCGACTCTTTTATTTCTCCATACCAAACCTGATTGAGGGTGTTACTCAATTCTACGTTATATCTGATCGATGATAAAGATGTACCAATACATGACAACAGTGGAAAAATTTTCGATGATTTCGATCTACCCCCGCTATTTCAAAAAGCACACCCAGACATACAAATTACGGTTAAGAATCGTCGTGCAATAATTAATTTCATCTCATTCAATTCGAGCCAAGAAACAGTAAGTTCAGAAAGAGGTAGTTACTTATTTCTAGCCAAATCCCAAGCTCCCCACTCAAGTTTCTTGTCAGCGCCGTATCTTTGTTTATCGTCTTTAGTATTGTGATATGTGTGATCGTGATGATAGCAGAGTTTGTCTAATAAATTAACTCCTCGCTGTCCAACACTTTGTCTTTCATCAAAGCGTGTACCAGGTCCGCAAAATTGATATCCACCGGGAAGATGTAGTTCAATTGGAAGTGAATCTATTAAGCGATTTACTATACCACGTCCTCTCGGTTTCTCTTTCACCTTCATAATGGTTATTAATATTGTTCTCAACTCTATTATATAGGTTTCGAAACTGTTTCACACTAGCTCACTTTTATCAATCCAACTTAGAATTCTGGCCGAATAGAAAGGCTTTTTAAAAAGAATTATTTTATTCGGACACAGAAAATCATTAATTTGATGGTTAACGGACAATAACTTCACAGAGACAACTGTACGCAAGGACAACGTTCACGAGACTGACTCTGCCTAGCGCTCGGTTCGTTATATAACCTCGGCTGCTGAGGGCAGCATATCCTAGGGAAGGCGCGACATAATTCCTCCCCCCTTAGATTAAAAGTCAGAAATTTTAAATTGTAACTCCGAGCGTTAAACATGAGTTTAACAAAAATTAAAACATTCATCAAATAACATTTACCAAATAACATACTGAAATACAAAGTTAAAATATTAAGTACAAAGTAGGATAGAAATTAAATAAAGTCAATTATAAAATAATACATAAGTGAACAGCACACTTTTAGAGTTCTACTCCTTGATTTGAATTGTTTGACAGTAAATTAAGTTTCCTTCTATTCTGGTAATATTTGTAAATGGTTACAGAAAAACAAGATGTCAGGATAGTGTACAATAAGATAGTCCAGATACTGGGCGTGAGTAATTGTCGTATAGTGGGGTAAGATTGTAAAGTAATAGGATGTGATTGGGGAGTTAAGTACTGGAGGTTTTTTAATTTAATAGTGGATACAGGATCCATATTGAGGTCCCAGGGTTGTTTTATGTGCTTGATGATAGAGGGACCGTTTGCTGTTTCTATAACTGGGGCAATTAATGTCTGATTTTTGTACTCTATCGTTCCATGGCCAGGGTAGGTCATAAAGATGCCTTTTAGAGTTTTAAATTCCGTTCCTTCGGGTTTAATAATTTTAATCTGGTCTTCTTGGGGAAATATTAAAATGTAGCGTCTGATTTCTTCTAAGAACTCGACGTGATTGGCCGTAATTTTAAGTTGGATTAGCTCACATGCTCCATTTAATCCTTTGGTCAAAATGTTTCGTTCGCAGGTTTGATCGCCGAACAATTGAGAACTTTTCGGGCAAAAATAGTGGTTCAAACCTGGTTCACAATTTTGGTTGAAAAATATGATGTTATCGGAATCGGTGGACTTTGCTGCAAAGCGGGTAGAGGGTATTACTGTGATGTAATTATCGTCTACTAGGGAAGGTACTGATTTGAGTAGGAATAATTCGTAATTTTGTAGGTTGAGTATGGGGATATCGAGAAAGTAGGTTATGTCGTTGGTACCGATCAAGCAATTTATTTTTATATGATTTTGAAGGTCCCAGAATGAGTTTCTTTGGAATTCAGGAAGTCTATTGCCGTAATACGAGGTGAGTTTTGCTAAGGCTTCCATTAGCGTTTGGGGTTTGATTATACTGGGATGTAATTGTTTCAGTTTGCAAAAAGTGATTGAATTTTGAATGTCCTGTGTTATATCCAGAAGAATTTGCAACAGAAGTTGGTTATGTTCCAGGGCCATTTCTACTTGTTTAGAATGAGTTGCGAAAGAATTGAGTTCCTTGAGGTGCATAATTTCGGATTGCAGGATCTCGTGATTGTAACTTATGGAATCTATCGAGGAATTTAGTTCTTCTACCAGTCGGTCGTTTATAGAATAGTGATGCTCAATTTGTTGAGAGAAAGTTTCCTGGTTATGCTGGAGATGTTGAAGGATTCTGTCATATTTCTCTCCGTCGGTAGCATCTAGATTGCCAGTTTATCACTGAACCTAATCCGTTTACTAAGCCTCGTTTTTGTCTGTGGGGAAGTACCGATTCGAACATTCTTTGGTTAATGGTTTCTATCATGTGTTCTATTATTTGGAGACGGGGATGAAGGGATTCTTGAAGGTCGTGGTCATCAAAGAGGATAAAGGGAAGATTCAGATTTTTACAGTTAAAGAATTCTCCACAGGGAATTTGAGTCTTATGAGTAAATTCTGAGATCCCGTGTGCAGTTTTTACGATGCCTTTATGAGGTTCAATTTTTTTTGCAAAATACCTATGGGCGACATCGGGGCAAACATAGGAACGGGTTGATCCGGTGTCTACGAGGATTTTCAGCCCATAAGGTGGAAAGGTTATGTAGGGTAAATCCGAACCAATTTTGTGTAATTCGTAAGTTTCAAGGGGAGTTTCAATTTTTTTGGGGGATGTTAGGACTTTATTGGAAGTTGGAGTAATGGGCTTATGGCTCATTGCTCCGGGGTTGGTTCTAAAAAAACGTCAGTGTTTTCCTCGGGTTCCTCGGGTGTTTCATCGTTGATCGTTAAGTTAGTGAAATCGTACGGATGGAACGTTGACCCATCATAAAATCCAGGTACGTAGTATCCGGATGGGGTAGCAGTTTCTTCCGTCTCTTTCTCAGGATTGGGATCATCGGATTCAATTAAGTGGAAATTCTTCGGGGTTGAAGTGCCCGGCTTGGAGGGGGTGTTCGAAAATTGTCTAATGAATGGTTTGGGCGTGAATGAGGTTGGTTTAGGCGTAACTGAGGACAAAGGTGGCCTTTGGAACGAATTCGTCCTAAAGAAAGGGGGTTTGTTTTGTCCTGTATGTCCTGTATTTGGTGTTTGGGGAGTTTGAGGATGATTGAAAGAGTTCCCTCTCGAAGTGTAATTTTGAGCAGCTGGCGGCCTACTAGAGTTAGCCGCGGTTTGAGGTTTTGCATTTGTAAAGTTAAACTCATTTCGTAGGATTTGGAGGACTTGATCAAGGGAGGTACATTGCCTCGCTCTTAAGAGGGATCCTGTGGTATCGGGCAGGCCATGAAGGAACGTTCTTAAAGCAAAATTTCTTGCGAAATCTGTTAGGACGCTACGTGATGGTTCACTGTTGTTTATTTGAAGGTAGGCTATAGTAGCGTTCAGTTGATTAACTGTCCGCTGGTGGAACGAGAAACAATTTTCGTTGGGTTTTTGGGTAAACTTCCCTAATTCTGCTATTAATGTGTAAAGGTCCCTTTTATCGCCAAAATTGGTTGTTAATATTTCCCTGAGTGTGGGGTAATCAGATATGTTGTGAGAAAACACGATCTGCACGGCTTTCCCAGTGATTCTAGATTTTATTGATTCGAGCAGGCAAAAATTTTGGAATGACTCTGGGTCTTCATCAACGTGAAATTGTTTATAAAGACGGTCGCAGACCTCTATGAATCTGGGGAGTTGCATAACATCCCCGTCATAATTAGGAACCATACTTAGGTGTTCTTTAGTTAATACTGGGGGTCTAGCCCTAACGGGAGTTTCGGGATGGCTAGTGTTAGGATTACTCGTCATCTCGGGAGGATTAAGGGGACTTTGATCGAGAATAAAGCGGGTGAAGTCTGTTAGTCCTGGCCTCGGCCTTGGAGATTTGGGTGTTTTCGGAATTTTGGAAACTTTTCCTAGGTCTATTGGTTCAAAAGCAAATTAGGTCGACAATTATTCACGAGTAGTAAAATTGAAATTTAGACAAGTTACACAAAAATAATATTGCTTAAATTTACTGCATGCAACTTACAGCTAAACAAAATTTCGAACGAAGTGTGTGTTAAAATATCGGAGTGTAATGAAATGAAATTTTGAAAAATAAAAATGTAGAGAGAAAAGACAATTCTAGACGAATAAAGGTTTGAGAAAATTTAATTAGGTTTCTGCTAAATCTGTATTCGTTATTTTGTTTTATTTTGCAGTCGCTGCGCGAACTATGAGTTTAATTTTATAATGCGTAGTGCGTTCAGTAATAATAAAAAATTCTGTAATAATGAAATGAAATGAAAAATTTTACCAAGAAAATTTTCGAAAGAATGGTAAAATTTTGGAGTTAAATAATTTTAAAATTTTTGTGCACAAAACCTAAGTTTAAATTTGTTTGAACGGTTTGTTCTTGCGTACTTATAAAAAAATGGTTTTACAATACTTGAATTGGTTTCTTGAATATTCTTCTTCTGGCGATGCAGTTATTCAGATAGCGAAGCCGCTCTTCTCTGAATGATGACTCGGCGGAGTGGAGAATCAGCGACGACAAGGTGGAGACTTCCGGGTGGCTTGCGTCCTGAGCTCGCGTGGTCCTTTTGAGTCTTGATGAAATGACTTAATAATTATAAATTCCGAGGGTAGGAATTTCTACAAAGCGGGGTGTGCTTCGGAAGACAGAAAACGGGGTGTGTTTTCTGCGTCGATGGGTCTTTCCAAGGGTGCGGAAGTCGTCCAACGGCGTTTACTTTAACGTCGGAAAAATGTTATAACGGACCTACTGAGTAAATCAAATGGTCGTCAACCTTTTCCGACGGAGTCCGTGAAGTTCTATTCTCAAGTAGTTACTCAGCGTTCTGGAGTTTCGTTGTGAAGGAAGTGGTCAGGTGTTGACGATCTTCGCAGAAGTCCGTTGTAGGTTGTTTTTTCGGAATTCCGAGCCTTACTGACCGAAATTTACTCGAAATGTCCTACCGACTGCGCCACTTAGAATTCTGGCCGAATAGAAAGGCTTTTTAAAAAGAATTATTTTATTCGGACACAGAAAATCATTAATTTGATGGTTAACGGACAATAACTTCACAGAGACAACTGTACGCAAGGACAACGTTCACGAGACTGACTCTGCCTAGCGCTCGGTTCGTTATATAACCTCGGCTGCTGAGGGCAGCATATCCTAGGGAAGGCGCGACATAATTTCCATGAATTATGAGTAGGTACCATCGAATCCCAACCACTTCAGGGGAGAGAAGAGCGAAATGAGACAGGATCGGGCATGTCACTGCAGGCTCTCAGTAGGTACCTACTGTATGGGCCCGACCGGCGCCTCCTATTGAGCACGGAACCTTCGGCAAATTAAAATTTCTTAAGATCATTGGCAAGAATACGAAGCGTGAATTAATCGAAGACAACAAACTTTCGGTTGTATGACCTACATTTTAGGCGCATTTTCACCTTGAAAACTCAATTTCAAGTGGCTCAAACATTACTTCCGCCAGCTATTTGCACCTTATCGGGTTCAAATTTTTACCAGAACTTTAGTAGACCAATTGATAAAAATTTGAACTCAATCGGGGGATAACGAGATGCTGGAGAAACGTTGGAGAAACGAAGAGTTGAAACTTCAGCGGTTCTGGTATTATGAACTTTGGTCGAGATGCTTAGCGTTGTTAGATGCGTAGGTTAGCGTTGTCCGAGGGTGCTCAATTTTTGTGTGTGGTACATTGGTGCCAAATGGAACAATATGGGGGGGGGGTTAAGAACCCCAAATATAAAAAGTCGAAAAATAAGGGACCCCCTAATGTACATCCATAAACTCAATGCTACTTCTAATTCGTACCATGGGCCTAGCAAGGGGGGAGAGAGAACTGGGGCAGTTGCCCCACTAGACTGCTCCAAAGATCAAACTTTTTGCCCCAATACAACAATTATTCTAGCAGCGCCCGTGCTTCTTACCATTTTTCCTTTCTTTTTTCAATATGTGAGTAATTCTTGTAATAATCACATTTCAGAGAAACTTTATCAATCACACTATCAGGGTTGTACTGCAAAGTTCTGATCGTCCTGGGGATGTCTTTTCCTGTTGCTGAGTTTCTGTCCCATGAAACGCCAACGGCTCTTTACAAGGTAAAACTCCAAAACAATATATTAACTGTTTCGTAGGCTTGTTTTATGGAATAATACACTGGAAACTCAGTTGAACATAGTTGTATTTCACTTGCCGGGTCATGAGTCTCCGCGTAGTAGAATACAGTAGGATATTCTATTGTTAAAACAGGCGAAATGCACCATCCACTAGGCCTTGACAGATACCACACCAACCAGCCGCCTTCACGATCAATATCAACGGATTGACCCAACAGTTTGCTATACATTCCAAAGAAAGGCCGACACGATTCAGGCTAATGGAAAATGCCAGAGATGTCCTCCTCGAAAATCTAAACTCAGCTCATTAGTGCAATTAAGAACTCACCCACATGAATATTGTGTGAAGAATAGTGATTGAGACAGAAAATAATGATCTGCTGTGGAACAATTTGCCGCATTTTTAGTTCTTGATCGATTCAAATAGTTGGTAATTGAAAATAATAAATCAATATAACAATAACTATCTATCATAGGGAAATTACCAGATGTAGGTAGCTTTCTTCAGTAGAGCTGCCATCACCTTCTAGAAGTGTACAGGAGCATACAGCCTGGAAAGTATCGAACTTAATGGCACCAAGAGAATACCTTAGACTGAAGACACACCAGCAAGTAGGTGTGGTACTTGAACAACATTCTCCGTGTTTTTTTTTTTTTTTTTTTTTTTTTTCAGGGGTTCTACCTGTACTTATACATAGTAAGCATGCTGTTCCTGGTTTTTGTGTACTCAACGCTTCTGAAGCAGAGAGCTGTGGACACTGTGCTTAGCACAGCAGCAGCGACGGTAGACGTCCAAGCGTCAGGTGAACATCCAAAGCGTCGTCCCATCCATCAGCACTCGACTGGCCGCTACGGCAGTTTTTACCTCCGAATGGGAGCAGTTGGTACGACTCTAAATATCCTCACTTTAGTTGACCGGTTCTTGAGACGTTATTGAGACTCCAATGAGACGTTCATCATGTTACAGAAGATTAGAATCAATCTATTGTAACGCCTTCCTCTGGGGGATTTTAGTCAATGTTCCTATTAATTCCTGCTTTTACTAATAAAATTGAACGATAGAGATCCATCGCTCAATTATCTATCGGTAAAATACATCTATGTATTTGACCAGTCTGGATTCTCTCTCGGCTTTGTTTGTTCTACTGGGGGTGCTGTTATAGGCGGATCGCTCACAGCACTCAAAGCCCTTCTTCATTTCGTTGATGGCTTCAGATTAGTTGGTCTGAAGATGAAATTGAACAAGTTCAACAGTCTTGAGCTGGATGATATATTTAACATAAATAATATTTCGGAAGGTAGGGAATTGGTAATAACTAGAGGGCGGATTTGTATACAAATGCATAGCTAAATTATCGGTTTCCTTTCCGAATTTCCCAGACATGAAATGAAGCTGGATAATAGCAATTCCTCTTTACCTTTATCCTCGTGAATGAAGATCGATTCCGGGTTTTCTATTTGATGAAACATACTTAAAACTTGAGAACACAACTTGTAATCGCACAAAGTACAAGAGAGAACAAAAGCAGTCCGCTACGCAGTGATGACACGCAGTCTTGAATGTCTTGAGGTTGCATGTTCCATGGAGTAGGTAGCTTCCATGTTCCATGGAGCTAGGTACTTGAAGTATAATATAACGCATATTATGCGTTAGCTGAGCTGCCCCGAGTGGTCAATAATTTAACGCTTCCTCCACCACGAGTGGGATGCTTACCAGAACTGGAGAGCTCATAGCGATGGCGTCACATGATAACCTCGTATCTCGATTTTTGACGATTTTTAGTTTTTTGCATGTATGGGAAGAAAACCTCGTATCTCATCGGCCTGTGGTTCAAATTTGAGCGGAAAATGAATTTTCTGCCCTCTAGAAAGTAGGTGGATTGTAACTCCTAATACCACTTTATGCCGTTGCTATCAGTTTTTTGCCTCTCCTGTAAAATTTGGTTTTTTGAGATACGAGGTTATCATGTGACGCCATCGATAGGTTTACCTGTGTAATGAAAACCTTTCAAAGGAAAGCTAAGGCTTTATTCATCATAATTGACGATACAATGAAATTGTAAGAATGCGAATATTTGAGGTGGTAGAAAGTTTGCGTAGAAACGAAGATATAAACAACATAATATCGGTCAACGAGAGAGCGATGGTTGAACCATATTATGGTTCAATGAGGAGTTGAATCACACCACATTCTTCCACCCTTCAGAAATTGAGCTCATAGTCCTTAAAACGTGAGGGCATCCATCGCTCTCTCGTTGACCGTCGGGGATGGAGGTCCGGGTCATCATTTGCTAGCGCGGGTGAATCATTTCCTGGTGTTGGAGGAGAAACATGCTCTGGCGACTGAGGGTGTTGACCAGGAATAGAAGGCCTAGCTTCGTGTCCAGCTTCTTGGTTTGAACTAATATCAGGGAGTTCACGGTGGTTAGGTTCATCCAGGAGATCCACTGGGACCTCGCCACATGGTGCTAGGTGTTTCAGAGACACCGTCACCTCCCGTCCGTCGTCCAATTGAACCCTGGCGTACTGTGGGTTAGCATCGACGAGTTGTACCTCTTCCACTAGTGGCTCATACTTGCTTGAGCGGACTTGCTTTTTCATCAATACTCTGGATGTTGGGACCAGCCAAGAAGGTAGAGTGTTGCCATTGGTAGATCTGCGTTGGTGTTTAAACATCCTCTCATGGGGTGTTTCATTAGTTGCAGTGCATAGCAGAGATCTTATAGAGTGGAGAGAATCAGGGAGTACAGATTCCCAATCAGATACATCCCGGTTTTGTTGCTTGAGTGCGAGGGAGACAGTCCTCCAAATCGTTCCGTTCTCCCGCTCAATTTGTCCATTTCCAGTAGGATTGTATGGAGAAGACATGGAAGTAGCAATCCCCCGCGAGTGCAGGAAATCCCGGAGTTCCCGAGATGTAAACGAAGTCCCTCTGTCAGTATGTACGTATGCTGGAGTTCCAAAAATCGAGAATAAGTCTACGAGGCAGTTTATTACAGTCGAAGAATTCGTGTTGGGGCAAGGGTACGCAAAAGGAAACCTAGAAAACTCATCAATGATCGTCAGAAGATACTTATTCTTGGATCTAGATGGGAGCGGGCCTTTAAAATCCATGCTGATTCTCTCAAAAGGATGAGTTGCTTTGATCAGACTGCCTTGATTCAGTCTGAGAAACTTCGGTTTAATGGCATTGCATGATGGACAAGAGGCTGTCGTTCGGCGAATTTCTTCCACTGAATATGGTAAGTTATGAGTTCGTATCCAGTGCACCATTCGGGTCACACCGGGATGACATAAATCACAATGAAGCGAGAAAAGTTTGTTGGGCTGAATGGAGCTGCACACTCTCGAAAATGCGTCAGCGACTTGATTTTGGCTTCCTGGTCTGCATATTATGTCGAAATTATAACAAGACATCTCGAGGCGCCATCTCTGTATCTTATCATTTTTTATCTTATTTTGGTGATGCATGTCAAACATGAACGCAACGGAACGCTGGTCAGTAATTATTTTGAAATAGCGTCCCAATAGGAAATGTCTCCATTTCTTCAAAGAGCTCACAACTGCATAGAAACCCACGGGTCGGCCAGACTAAGAAAGTACTGCTGAAATCGAAAAGTCTGAGGCGTCCGTTTCAACGACAAACGGTTCTTTATCATCGATTGTGCTCACCATCGATTTTGATATCTCCTTCTTGAGAAGCTCAAATTCGGATTCAACCCCTGGTGCTAGGGGGAATGATTTACAATTTAATAGCCGCCGCACCTTGTCTGAATAATTTGGAATCCACCTAGAGTAATGAGCAAATATGCCAATAGTTCTTTGAAGTTCTTTTGCAGAATTGGGAGGAAGCAGGCTGAGGAGTGGTTTGAGGCGTTCAGGATCAGGTGAAATGGTTTTGTTCTCTATTTTATAACCAAGGAGTTTGATTGAGGTTTGAGCATATTTACTTTTCTCTTTATTTATAGTGAAACCGTATTTTTGAATCGCATCTATAAAACGTTTGAGATTTTTGTCATGTTCCTCCTTGTCCCCCCCACAAACAGTGACGTCGTCTTAATATGCGTACGTCTTCTCTAGCTTCACCTTAGTAATTAAATCGTCTATACCACGCTGGAAACAGGGAACCCCATCCGTAAGGCCAAATGCTAAACGTCGAAATAGGTAGAGGCGGCCACATGCCTCAAACGCAGTATAAGGCCGATCCTTCTCTCGTAGGGGAATCTGATGGTAGGCACTTTTGAAATCGATTGTGCTGAACCAGAAGTTTTTTGATACCTTGGCGACCGTATGCTCAATATCTGGCAGGGGATAAGCATCCAAAAGCGTGTAACGGTTGATCGTTTGCGAGTAATCGATCACCATGCGTTTTTTATGGTTATCGCTGCTAACCACAAAAGCTTGAGCTCTCCAAGGGGATCTGCTCTCCTCAATAATCTCATCATCGAGTAATTTCTCAACTTCTTTTTTCATAAATTTGTAATTATCAACCGAGTGCTTCCGAGATTTTGTGGTAATCTAGGAACGCGGTAGCGTTCCCCCCCGCCAAGCAAAGAAGTTGAGAAAACGAACGCTGTCGAGTGTATGTTTACCGGACGTCACGAAACGCGTTTTCGAGGTATCCATATCTCGGCTCCTATTTGACCGATCAACTTGAAACTTAGTGTGGGTCTTCTTTGAGTGTATATTAGAAAGCCCTGAAAGTTTCAAATCGATAGGTCTAAAGGGAGCCGAGCTACATAACTTCAAAAACCCGGTTTTTCGGCCGTAGATTGTCCTTCTTCTCCTTCTTCTTCTCCTTGTTCAGACAGGCAAGGCTGGAGCCTCTCCACGTTAACCGATTGACTTGAAATTTTGCACAGAGCTTCATTTAACCTTGAGACAGAGCCTTATATAAAATTTAACCCATTATCTCAACCCAAAAAAGTTTTAGAAACAAAAAACCAGAAACTTTAGGAAAATTCTGTCCACTTTGACGAGTCTACAGCCTGGGTAAAAGGACCAATCGACTTGAATTTTTTTACATACCTTCTTTATAGCATGTCTCAGTGCCATTTGAACGAAATAACCCATTATCTCAACCAAAAAAAAATTAGGGACAAAAAACTAAAATTTAGGGTAATTTAGGCTAATTTTGGCCATATCTCGGCTCCTAGTTGACCGATCAACTTGAAATTTGGTTTGGATCTTTTTGGTGTGGATAAGAGAAAGCTCTGAAAGTTTCAAGTCGCTACGTCTGAAGGGAGCCGGGTTATATAACTTCAAAAACCAATTACCATGTTTTTCTACTTTTTTCAGTCGGTCAAGGCTACAGCCTCTCCACCTTCGCCGATTGACTTGAAATTTTGCACGGAGCTTCGTTTCAAGTGTAGCAAGTGCCTTTTGAAAGATTCAAGTCGATATCTTTAAAGGGAGCCGAGTTATATAACTTCAAAAACCCGGTTTTTCACCCTTACCTGTTCTTCTTCTCCTTAATCAGTTAGGCCTTTCCACCTTCACGGATTGACTTGAAATTTTGCACAGAGCTTCGTTTCAACATCAGCCAGTGCCTTTAGAAAGTTTAACCCATTATCTCAACCCAAAAAACTTTTAGAAACAAAAAACCTGAAATTTAGGCTAATTTTGGCAACTTTGACGAGTCTACAGCCTGGGTAAAAGGACCAATCGACTTGAAATTTCGCATAGACCTTCTTTATAACATGACCCACTTCAACAACAAAAAGATGTGATATCCCCCCAAAAAACACTCCGTGTAAAAATCACCCCGCCTCGCAAATATCATTCTTCAGAGGCCGGAAAAAGTTATGATATCCACTTTCCCCGCCCGCCCTTTTCCTCATTAAGGAGCTAAGTATAATGAAAAGCTTAACCACTTCACAAGCACCGTACCCCTTTCGAAATCTCCCCTTGGCGCTATTGCGAGACGTTTTTATTACTTCCACAAGCAACTAATACTTGTATAAAACGTTAACCACCATCAAGTATTAGTTGCTTGTGGAAGTAATAAAAACGTCTCGCAATAGCGCCAAGGGGAGATTTCGAAAGGGGTACGGTGCTTGTGAAGTGGTTAAGCTTTTCATTATACTTAGCTCCTTAATGAGGAAAAGGGCGGGCGGGGAAAGTGGATATCATAACTTTTTCCGGCCTCTGAAGAATGAAATTTGCGATTTTTACACGGAGTGTTTTTTGGGGGGATTGGTTTTACATCCCGAGTAAGAAATTCAAAGAGAGGGGGAGGTTCGATTTTTGCGGGTGCTAGTTAACAGACTGTCAGCGGTGATTTTGATCCACCAAAAGGAAATTTGAGTTCAGAATGTAATTTGAGTAAGTCATGTCCGATAATGACATCACTGCATAGGTCAGGGAGTACATTCAGCTTGGCATTTGTATAGCTATGTTCAAGGAGTTTCAAGTTGGCTAGACAGTAGCTAGAAATCGGTGAATTAAGAGAAGTAGATGCCATTGAAACTGAACCAGTTGTGGGAAATGTTTTGAATTTGCACGAATCCACGAATTTCTGGGAGATGAAAGTTTCTGAGCTCCCTATGTATTAAGGCATGAGTGGGTACATTGTTTACCTGTATTAGAACGGTGGCCCTATCAAGAATGGAGGAAGAGACCGCAATAAGAGCTGCTGACTTGGTTGGTGTTGGCGATTTAGTCCGTGAAGATCTGCAGACGGAAGCCCAATGACCGATTTTTGAGCATTTATCGCACTTAGAATCTGGGCGTTGCTGGGCACTGTTGTCGATTGCGGTGTCAAGAGCGCCTACAAAAGAAGCATTTTTGATTTGGGCGTATGACTGCTAAGCTCTGTGATGATTCTTCAGAAGGGGCCGTAAGTTCCCGTGGGACTGAAGGAACTGCATTGAGATTTGCATCCAACAGCGAATAGGAGGCTGACTGGTTTTTAGCCGACTCTAATGCACGTGCTTTCTCAACAGCCTCATCGAGGGAGAGTGAATTGAACTCTAGTAATCTAAGACGAATGTGTTGAGAACTGATACCTCGGATAAATGAATCGCGTACATAGGTTTTTCGATGAGTTTCTGCATCCACTGCAACAAAGTCACAGTTCTTGCTCAGCAGCTGTAATGCCTGGTGGTACTGGTCAATCGATTCATCTGGAGACTGTTTGCGAGATGCTAAGGTATGTCTAGCGAATATTTCATTGGTGGGTTTTACGTAAGTTATTTTTAATAACTCCACAGCATCCGCAAATGTAGTTTTGTCAGCAATCAGTTGATAGACTGTTGGGGAGAGACGATTAATGAGGAGGTTTAGCTTACCCTCATCATTAATATCAGCGAAGGCAGCAGCAAAGATTTCGAAAGTCTTCAACCAATACTTCCATTCCTGTGTGGCTGTCGGTGAATGTGGGTCGACATCAAACTTCTCCGGTTTCAAGAACCGATCCATAGCTGATTTGAATTATGATGAATAAATTGTAATGAAAACCTTTCAAAAGAAAGCTAAGGCTTTATTCATCATAATTGACGATACAACGAAATTGTAAGAATGCGAATATTTGAGGTGGTAGAAAGTTTGCGTATACTTCTGCTTGCAAACCTGGAGTTCATTTCTACAATTGGGGAACATATACGTGACTGTTTGCAACTATAGACACTTCCGGGTGCCAATATACTATACAGACAACTTGCGGGACGATGAATAATTTTAATAAATTTTAATTTGAATCCCGCTGAATAAAAAAATGTCAGTTAGGTACAGCGGCGGATCCAGCTTTAGAGTGAGGGGGGGGGGGGATACACTAACCGGGGGGATTGGGGGGGTATGGAATACTCCCCAACTAGGAGGGGGCCCGGGGGCTCCCCGGGGGCTCCCCCCCCCCCCCCCCGGAAAATGTGATATATTACCTTCAGTACTTGTGCTTGTACAAGGTTCTACAGATACAGATGCATTTTCTTCAGCAGCTCTGTTTACTTCTTCCACTCTTCTTCTTTTCACAATAAACTTATCCATTGCTTAATAAATGAACACAACTGAGCACACACTAAACAAACGCAACTCTACAGATCGCATAACTAGAGTAATATTTCGCGGGTAAAAAGAGCGGGCGACAGAGCTGGTGGCGGGGCGTGGAGGCCAGTGCGGCCAACTGTCTGGCGTCGCGACAATAAAATCCCTACCCTCATCATCTGCTACCTTACTTCATTTTGATTTACAGTACCTACTCGTAATAGCTTCAGGGAGCGTAATCGTCATTGTGTAAACCTACCTATGATTGGCATTCCCTTATTCCCTAAAATAGACGATAAGGAATTAAGTGTGACACAAATGATTGGATGTAATGTGTATTTACTCTTACATTCAGTACCACATTTAAAAAGCCCGGGAGTGGGGGGGGGCGGTCGCCCCCCTTATGGATCCGCCACTGGTTAGGCACTATTTGAGGTAGGCCGTGTTGTTTGGCTCCATTTGACGTAGGCTGTGTTGCCTTAACCCTCGATATAATATAATAATTATTGGAAACCTACCTCCTGGGACAGGTTGATTGGAATTAGGTATATTAGGAAGGGACAGGAATTGTAGTCATGTCCCACCCTCGTATGTGCCTTCGCATGAACCCAGGGTTCATATGGCGCAGGTCCAGTGGGTCTTGCCCCTACCCTCCATCAGCTCCATACTTTATACTCTATGAAGGTTTTAGAAATGGCGGATCATAGAAGTCTGTAGGACAGGGTTGCCAACATCGGAACGGAAGAATGCATAGGTATTACCAATTCCCGTCCCTTCCTAATACAATTCCAATCAACCTGTCCCAGGAGTTAGGTTGGTTTCCCAATTATAGTGCAAAGCACAGAAGTTCCACAAATACATTTAACGAACATATTTAAAGGAAGACGCATTTCTTGTGCTCTTATTGAGTTATATTAAAATTTAATATAACTCCAATTTTACGATTTGCAATGCTTTATTCTGCATTTTAAATTAACACAAGTTTTATTTTTACGGCATTTCAATGCCTACAAATGTTATACTGGATTGTTCGAGGATTCATACCACTTCAAATTGTTCCTGGAGTCCAAGACTTGAATGGCTTTCATTTCAAGGTGGAGATTCCTTCATTCTACCACTCGGTAACGCATTGATTGTTTTCCGTTTGCCAGCTTTTGGGATCGGAAGCATGATATTTTCTGGTCTCGAGTTCGGCCACTATCTGGAAATGTCGCACATGCAAGGGTGCAGGGACTATCTCATGGCAGTGACGCCAACTATAAGAATGGCATTCATCATCATTCAACTCCAGTTCATATTCGTCAGCAATAAGGTACGTGAGGGGTAAATAAACAGGGGATTGGTTCTATAACTGCTGTTCCAATCTCAGGGCCTTCCTACGTCTACCTTTCCATCCACGTGAAACTGTGGCCTATAAAAAAGTGTGGATGAGAGCTTATTATTGAACTTTGTACAGGATCAGAGTTTCCATAAGAAATCAAACAGTCAGGTTAATATGTAGGTACATATTATGTAAAGATAATGAGTAAGGTGTGAAATACTAATGAGGTAAGGTGTGAAATGAGTAAATGATAATGAGTAATGATAATGAGTAAATGATAATGAGTAAGGTGTGAAATACTAATAATATTATTATCTTTCAAAGTGTAAAATAGTGATTGGCTAAAGAGTTACTTTTGATGACGCACTTGTAGCGCAGCTACACTACATTCCAACTCCCTGGCTTTAAATTAATTCTTTTGTCTTTTGTTTACTGACTAGTTGTCAGTGACAACTAGCTAATTTACTCCTCAACTCAAAAATTCTTGATTCAGGTTGTTAATTCAAGTGCGTTCCAATTGTTCATTCGTATCATTAAATATACCCGTTGAATTTCACACCTTACTCATTAGTAGCTTCAAGTGGCGACCCTGCCAGGATTCTAATCAACATGCAAGACGCAGCCGCAGGGAGTTTGGTAAGAAATAACAAGGAATCAGAGGTCAGCCGAGTAGCATTTTAAGTTCCTCCGTTTTGGAAAGCAATTCCAAAACTAGGTTTCGGCAATTGGATTCGCAGTTTTACGCAGTGATGCCAGACGAGCGACGTTACCAAATTTCACACTCTGGTAGGCTCTATTGAAAGTGAAATTTTGACGCACGTTAGCGATATCGTCTGCAATCCACCAGCTCAGAATATGTATGCCACGTTGCAAACCCGACTTGAAGAACAGTTTACCGCGTCCGAACACATTCAGCTTCGCAAACCGTTGAGCAATTTTGACTTAGGCAATAAACGTCCAACGCAACTTCTTTGCAAGATGCGGGACCTCGCAGCTGATAGGGTAGGTGACGATTTGTTGAAGACACTTTGGCTCCAGCGCCTTCCGACCAAGTTCAGGCCATTTTGTGTACCAGTGAGAACAACCTCAATACCTATATTAGCAATAATGGCTGACAAAATTTGCAAAATAACTTCCTTGTCTCATATCAATGTCATTACAGCATCACAAAGTGATCCGGTTCAGTCTACCTCCCCATTGAATCCTCAAGCTCCGTTATGCATGAGCTGCGCGCTGAAAACGACAGGTTATCCCGGCGCATTGATGGTCTTGGACACATGGGACCACGACATCGAGCACGATCCAGGTCAGAATCCCGCGGACCTACGCACATCGAAGGGGTATGCCTTTTTCAAAATAAGAATAAGGATAACGCTAGGAAATACCTGCCCTGCGCTTACAATTCCGATACTACCCATCGGCCAGCGGAAAACGACCTGGGCCATCGCTAGCGGCGACGATGAGGAAGCCAAGGCCTTTACAAGTCGCCTTTTTGTTTCGGATCGACAAACTGCCTTTGATGTAGTACACAATTTGGCGCATCCTGGAGTATGTGGTACTTATAAGTTGCTGAGGACGCGGTTTTTCTGGCTATCCATGTCCAAATGTACCACCGCTTTCGTTCGTACCAGTCTGCGATGTCAGGCCTCAAAGGTTTACACACATACTGTCAGTCATCCAGCTACCTTTCTCGACCCTGGTGAACGCTTCGCCCATGTCCATCTGGACATCGTAGGCCCGCTTCCCTCAAGTAACAGATACCGTTACTGTGTCACCTGCATCGATAGGTTCACGCGGTGGCCAGAGTGTATCCCAGTGAGTGATATCACCGCAGAGTCGGTAGCCAGCGCCTTTGTAGCAGGATGGATATCGAAATTCGAAACTCCATTGCGCATAACCACCAATCAAGGACGTCAATTATTTCAAGCTCTGTCTCAACTGCTAGGAGCGCATCATATACACACGGCCGCCTTCCATCCCCAGTCCAATGGGCTGCTGGAAAGGTGGCATCGATGTTTCAAAGCCGCCATACGTTGTCATGCCTCTCCTCACTGGACCAAAACCCTTCCCCTAATACTTTTAGAATTGCGTTCAGCTACCAACAATGATGGTACATCGCCAGCTCAGATGGTCTATGGTACGACTTTACGCCTCCCCGGCTAGTTTCTAAAAGAAACAGTGGGACCAGAGGATACCACAACCTTTTTTGGACGTCTCCATCGTACAATGGACCAACTTTGACCCGTTCCTATCGCTCTGCATGGCTCCAAGACTTCCTTTGTAAATAAGGACCTGAAAACCTGCAAAAACCTTTGTATGTTGGGATGCAGTACGACGCCCTTTGCATCCACCTTACGACGGTCCATACCCGGTGCTTGAACGCCACGATAAGTATTTCAAGCTGCGCGTCAAGGACCAGGAAGTCGAGCCCGCTTTCGTCGCTGCGTCTACAGATTCTGCAAGCCTGCCTTCCTCACCTCCCTTCACCCCACGGCCTAAGAAGAAAGGGTCGTTTGCACTGGAAGGGGAATCTCTGTAGCACAGCTACACTACATTTCAACTCCCTGGCTCAAAATTATTATACATTAGTAATTATAAACTATAATAGTAATAATAACTACCTACTAGTATATTATACTTTTTCATGATTTGGAGTTTTTTTTTTTGGTTTTATAATAAATTGTATTACAATAGTAAGGTTATATTTTCCCAATATAAACTATTATTTTCGAATTTTCTTCTTCCCTATTGCATTCTTGATGGTTTCATACAATAAATTACTTGAATTTACGTGTGAAAATCAATAATCGTGATTATTTAAACCTCGATTTTAACATCGTTGTTCTGCACCAGAACATCAACATCGAAAAAACATCGATGGTTGTATCAACGATGTTTTACGACATTGATGTCATGCGACCGATGTTGACATCGATGTTTTTAGTTCGATGTCCCATCCCTACATGGTGTGATCCTTATACACCCTCCTCAACCCGATCATCCCATTCGCTGGACAGCGATTTTTATACTTTTCTAAGAAAAGTCTGGTAAAGTTCAAGGTGAAAACTCGACGGGCCGGATAGGGCCCGCAGGTTGGAGACTGGAATAGAGAATCCATAATGGCTTTTCCATGGCTTCTCCCATTTCAAAATTACCTGATATCTCCATCTATTTGAGTTCACAGTCTATCCCACCACCAGTACCTACCTAACTTTCATCCCCCATGCTCAAATCCGGGGTGCTGAGCCTTCAGTGGGGAATAGGAGCGTTTGAAGACCTACAGGGATTTTATTCTCACTGTGGATCTCAGGGGTGCGAGTCCCAAAAGATTTAAGCAGTTGTGTGATAACAGCATTAGTTACAGGACTATTTGAAGAGACCTAAACACAGTATGAGGGGGCTACGTAGGAAGCGCAGGTACTTACTGCAATAACACTCTCATACTCCTAAATACATTGGAATGAGTACATAACTTTTCAGCAAAAGATGGTGACGGAATACAAAACAATATCAAGATTCGGATTGATGCACATGATCGCAACTAACATCTGCGTTTGGCTTAGCGTCGTTGGGACAGAAACTGAAGATGAGATTATCTCTTTCTACAACTGCTCGAAAGGTACTCCATTTATGCTCTGTGATTATTTCTCAATTCTGGTTGAATATTTGACACCTGGCAGTAAACCAATATACCAGCAATGTATGTTATAGTTTGAATTATTTACAAAAATTCATCTACAGGAAATCAGGAGTGGACGACGTTGAAGGTTGGTGGATTCGTCTATGTGAATAAAACAGCATTCATGAACCACTGGTAAATCTCCTCTGACATTCTCCATTCACTGCATGCCTTGTTGGTTGAAGTTTATCATAATATACCCAGTGGAATGGCACGCTGGTACGCTGGGTTTGCGAGTGTTTGTTGAATTGTGCAGGAGCCAGGCTGAGGAGTGTCGGAGAACTAACATCATGGGGGCGCTGGTGAAGAGCGCAGCACCCTTTCTATCCCCTTGCACCATCGAGTACTCTTTCATCTGCTCCGTCATACTCTACGCTCTTTGGAAGAACGTTTGTACGAATCAGATGAATGTCGTACACACTGGAGCTTACGCCAACAAGGTAAAATTAATAACAAACAAATTCAGTTGACGAGAAATCATCCTGATGCTTCTCAACAAAAAGTAGTACCACCTGCTTCTGAGCACAGCTAGTATTTTGTCCTCTGCGGATATTTGACGTTCATTTTCCCAGTACCGGCACTTGCATCATTCTGAAAAAAGGAATACATATTTGAATGAAGGTTAAATTTAGGTCTCCAGAATAGAACTACATGAACGTTGCCTACCTGGGGAGTGAGGAGAGCCAGTACTAGAGAGCTTGTGTCCTTCTGAACAGAATAGCAGCAGAACGGTCCCCAGCTTACGAACTTTGCGTCTCTCTCCAGTTCTATTTTCCCACTACTCCCATTCTTTGGTTCGGTTCCGTCCAAGTGCAAGAAGTAAGCCCAGGGGGTAGGCTTACAGAACCTGAGGGGTCTATAATGTTCGAGGGGTGGACATTAAGTTTTTAATTTAGGATTTATCCGTAGGATATTACAATTAGTTCAATAACAATATTATAGTAAGGCTTAGCCTTAATTCACATGTTGCTTGAAATTAGGTACGATCCAGAGATCGTCCTACAACCAGAGGTTAATATTAACAAAACAATTGAAAGAGAAAATATAAATAATCAATTTGGTAAAACAATCTAGAATTTCATGCATCTGTGATGGTGATTTTAGGATGTGAGGATAACAATATTAAATCTTGTTTAGTGCAGCCAGCGTTGACGGTAAATAAGGCAGCGCCTTACCTGAATGTGTTATACTATCCCAACGTACGCAGAGGAGTTGAGGCGTAGTAGTCCTGGTGCATTTTGATGAAACAATCGTCAGTGAACAAATATTTCTCACTAGTGCTGGTTAGCCTGCTTCCCGATTTCCGTACTCTTCAACAGACTTTTGTTTTCCTTTTATCAAAATGTCAACGAAACAGCAGTCGGACTCTGAAAAACTGGACCGCATTCTTACAAAGCTAGAGGATATGGACAAAAAGATTGGTACTACATCCCAGGACTTGAAGGATCTCACGATGAAGTTAGAGGGGGATTTTAAAGCTGTTAACAATAGGCTTGATTCTCAATCATCAAGAATTGTACAGCTTGAAAGGCAAGTTCGTAAACGTAACCTTATGTTATTTGGAGTGCCGGAGGGAGAAAATGGAGTCCAAGATGAGCTGGCCACTACACTGAACCTCATTACTAATGTAATGAAGATAAACTGTGATCTGAACGATGTGGAGGATATCTACAGGATACGTAAGTGGCAAGCTGACCAAAAGCGTCCCCGCCCCATTTGTCTCGTTCTGCACAGCCTAAAACTCAAGAAAGAACTGTACGCTGCTAGATCGTTGTTAGAAGCAAAACATATACTTTTGAAGGAGGATCTACCCGTTGAGATTCGGAATCAGAGAAGGGAATGGTGGCAAAATAACAAAGGAAAGGATGAAGAAGGACGAAGGAAACGCCCGCCGCAATCACCCGCTGACAAGGATCGGCCAAAGAAGCAAACCTCAAAAAACGCCTAAGGACCTCCTTCTTCAACTGCCAAGGTTTCCATTCTAATTTTATAAGCGATAGAAATTATTTTGCTTCAGAAGACTTTGATTTAATTTGTACTGTTGAAACATGGCTAGAAGTGGAGGAGGAGAAACTGTTGAATTTAGCGGATTACAAGTTTTTTTTGTGGGGGCGGAGCGCCTTTCGAGAGTAGGAAGGGCTAGTGGAGGTATTTTAGTTTACTGTAAAAACTTTTTGAAAGCGTCAATTATGTTCTCAAACCGCTACTGGTTGTTCCTCTTGGTGGAGGGGGAAATGGATAAAATTATTGTGGGAGTTGTTTATCTGAACAAAGGCTTGACAAACGATTTAGCGGACCAGCTTGGTGGCATTTTAAATAAAATCAAGAGAGAGTCTCCTGATGTCAAACTGATGGTTGGGGGCGATTGGAACGCCCGTATTGGGGAAGAAAACCAGGGCCAGGAGGAGCTTTTTCTAGAGAGTAGGTTTACCGAGTTCCGAAGAGCCCAAGACAAAACTGTCAACCGAGAGGGAAAAATGCTGGTTGATTTGATGGAGGACAATAGCATGTTTACTTTGAATGGCAGATCTTGTGGGGATCCGTCCGGTTCGTTCACACTGGTGTCACACGTCGGGAAAAGCTGCATCGACACGGTGTGGGGAAACTTGGAGTGCATAAACGAATTCTCAGATTTAAAAGTCGACGATATCGGATCATCGTCTGACCATTTGCCGTGTGTTGTCGACGTTGAATGGAGTGGTAACACCGACTCCACGCCCATGGTATCTGCACTGTTTTGCGGAGCTAAGCTAGTATGGTTGCCAGATAAACTGAAGTCATATAAAGAATTCATGACAGCCAGCTACCCGAGAGCCGCCCAGCCCACTCAGGTGGAGGAGATGTACCACCTTCTTATTGCAACCATCACAGCTGCTGCTAAAAGCCTAAATATGTTTGTGGAGGAGAGAGAAATAAAACCTCGAGCAAGGGTAGATAAGCCCTGGTTCAACCGAGCATGTCGTGACATTCGTTACCGTAAGCGTAATCTTTTTCGCAAATTAAAAAAGTTGGGGCCTCAATCACCCAAATGGGACTCCTATGTTGCTCTGAAGAAGACTTATAGAGAAACGCTGAAAAACGCAAGGAAATCCTACTATGATGACTTGAGTAATAAACTCTCCTCTGCACACAGCGCCAACACTTTCTGGCCAGAAATTAGAAAACTAAGGAATAAGCGGAAAGTAAATTACTGCCCTGGCATTGAGGAGCTAGAACAGTTTTTTGAACCGTTATACCCAGTTCCCAGGGAAAAACAACATGAGTTCTTCTCAGGAACATACGACCCTATTTTTGACCGTGAAATTGATTTTTCTGAACTGGAACGAGCGCTGAACTCCTTTAAAAGTGGCAAGGCTGCTGGGAAGGACTTGATCACCTATGAGTTTCTCAAGGGCTTACCGGAGTGCTGGAAATCCTTCATTTTGAAAATGCTAAATGCAGTGCTGGATTCAGGAAGAGTACCAGAAGAGTGGACAATGATCAAAACGTTTCTGCTTTTCAAGAAAGGCAACGACAAAGACCTGAATAATTACCGAGGTATCTCACTGATCAACACCATTCTGAAGGTTTTCAACCAGATCCTACTGAACCGTTTGCTGGCATACGCGGAAAAACACGAACTGATTCCAGAGAACCAAGCGGGGTTTCGGAAAAAGCGAGGATGTATGGATCACATTTTTACCCTACACTGCCTGATCAGTTTAAACACGAGACTGAAGGGCCGACGCCTTTTTTCAGCCTTTGTGGACTTTTCACGTTGCTTTGACACAATCCCGCACGATATCCTCTGGGAAAAGCTGCTGAACATGGGGTTTAGTGCTCGATTTGTCAATGTCATAAGGTCGATGTATGACAGTGCTCACTTTTCAGTTCAGTCGGGGAAGCTTTGTACAAAGAAATTCAATATACATGAGGGTATCTTGCAGGGCGACGTTCTGTCGCCGGCCCTCTTCACGTTGTTTACAGCCGACTTTGAAGCTTTCCTAAGGAGTAAACAGACAACTGGTGCCCACCTTGACGATGAGGACGACGTCGTATGCCTTTTCTATGCGGATGATCTAGTGCTACTCAATGATTCTTACTCTGGTATGAAGAAAATTCTGCGTTATCTAGATGAATACTGCGAAACTTACAAATTAAAAATAAACTCGGATAAATCCAAGATGGTTATCTTTAGAAGAGGAGGAAAACTCCCAGCTTCATATAAATTCCACTGTGCGGGTCGGGAATTGAAGGTTGTGAGCAGTTTCAACTACTTGGGGATAACTTTCAGCAGCTCCGGATGTTTCAGGTTGCAGGCAGAAGCCGCTCTCAGGAAGGGTATGACGGCAGCTGGTGGTACACTGCAAATTATCAACCGCTCCCGCTCAAACTCCCCAAAGGTTTGGAACCAGCTACTGCAGGCTTTGAGTGCATCTACTGCTCTCTATGGCGCCGAAATATGGGCAATGTTCTACATTGATAGCTTGGAGAAACTTCAAACGCGCTTCTATAAGAACATCCTCCACCTCCCCAGGAATACACCGGACTCATACGTAAAGCAGGAAATTGGCACAACTGATATGAAGGTGAATTTACTGAGGAGAGCACTAAGCTGGTATCAAAAGCTGACAACCATGGGAAGAAACCGATACCCAAAACGGTGCATTACTCGCTTGGAAGAACTCGGAAACGCCCCCCTTAGCACTCTCAAGAATGATTGGCTCAGTCAGTTGCGCAAATTGGCTACAGAGTACTGTTTTGAGGACCTGTTGGAGGACGCTTCGCTTATCGATCAGAGACTGCCCGCCAAGTTGGAGATTATTCGTCGGCAGTTGCTCGCCAGAGTTGAAGAACAGGTCGCCACGTCAAGGTTCAACAATTACTTTAAACACTTGACCTTCGATGAGACCTCTTTTCTGTACTCGAAGGCATCTTTAACCACGAAAAGGATTGTTGCTCGGATCAGAGTTCTCTGGTGTGAAAAATCATCCTTGATGCTCGGGAAGGTGCGTGTCTCTTTTGACAGTGAGCGGCCGTGTGAAGTTTGCAACATGCCAGGAGCACCAGATAGCTTTTGCCACTTCTTTCAACAGTGCGCAGTTTTTGAAACAGAGAGAAAGCGGTGGCTTAATGAAAAAACCTTGAGCTATGAACAGGCCCTTTACTGGTTCGATGTCAAATTGGAACGCGACTGGAAGAGGCTATATTCGTTTTTATATACCACCATTAGGATTAGAGCATTTATAGTCAATGAAGGATTTCTCTACTGACCATATAGTATTCTTTTTTTGCCGAATGTATAAGGTAAAAGTTAATAATAATTTTAATAATAATAAGTTGAGAAAATGTTCTGTTTCCTACTACAATCTGTAAGCATCCTTCCGGGCTTTGTGTTTAAAATGCATATTGTCCAACTCTTGTAATACCCCCGGATTTATACAATAAAACATTTCATTCATTCATTCATTCAATCTTGTTTAAAATTCACACTGTGGGCATTTTACTAGTTCGGATCAGGTGTGATTAATAAATCTTGAGGTCGTTTTTTCTTTAGCCTCCTTTCGGGTGGTAATGGTGGTGGACGTTCGGTTATTTTGCGAATCATGGCGTTTGGATGGTTCAGCATGGACGTGTTTAGACGTTTATATGAGTCTGTGATAACTTCGGAAACTATGGCGAGATTCACATCAGAGTGCAGTACTGAGTTTCGCACAAACCATGGAGCTCCGGTAATCAGTCGCATATTCGGTTTTGTATGGTTTGCACTTCTGTACATGGGTTTTGGCTGCTAAACCCTATAATATTATCCCGCAAGCTTACTGCCATATTGGTCGTATTAGCATGGTGTAGAGCAACCGTTTAGTGTAGAGTGGCAGTGCAGATTGGACGCTCATGAGGAACTTTAGTTGGCGAATTCTATTTCGACATCTGTTAACCAGACCTTGTATGTGGTGCGCCCGTGTAAGCAAGAATGAGCCCCAGATATTTCACTCGATTTGAGTTTGGAATTGGAATGCCATTCAGTCTGAAGTGAGGGACTCTTACATTTTTGAGGTAAGTGAAGGTGACGAGTGTAGACTTAGTGGAGTTCATGGGTATTCTCCATTTGTTACACCATGGACCTACCTAGAACTGGACCTACCTGGAAAGTAACCCTGGATGCCACACCTTATCGAAGGCCTTCTCTGTGTCCAAGAATATACCGAGGCAGACTTTTTTTCCTCGTAATTGGTCGGGATGTATTCTACAACACGATGGAGTTGTTGTGGACAGGAGTGGAATTGCCTGAAACCCAGCTGCGTGTCTGGAAGAAGAGAAGATAGAAATGGAAGTATTTTGGGGAGACTTATGGGTCTGTAACTAGCAGGATTGTTGGCGTCCTTATCTGGTTTTTTCACCATTATCACACAAGCTTGTTTCCACTTGTTGGGAAAGTGAGTGGTTCTTAAGATAGCGTTAAATATTTGGGTTAACATTACCACTCCTTTACGTGGTGAGGCAGTGAGTAGAGGTTGAGTGATGAGGTCGTGCCCCGGTGCCTTTTTTGTTGGGGAGCGCTTTATGGCATTTCTAACTTGTCCCGGTGTGAAATAATCTTTGAATGGGTGAAGGAGAAGGGGGGACTGCAATTTTTCCTGAATGTGGATGGTGAATCTGGGGTTTGTATCCGGGTGTGGAGAAAACTGTTGGGTGAGAATGTCAGCGAACAGATTGGATTTTTCTTGAGAGGTAGCATACCAATCAGATCCGACTTTCAATGGTGGGATTGATATCGATACCTCTGCGCAAAAAGGGCGAATCTGAATTTTCGCTCATGGGCGAATCTGTTTTAGCGATTGACAACCTCGCAAGTGCAAAAAGGCGAATCTGACAGTTTCGCCCTTTTTACGCTCAAACTTTTCCAACAAAGTATAGATCGTTAGGGCGAATCTGGCAGTTTCGCCCTTTATACGCTCAAACTTTTCCAACAAAGTATAGATCGTTGGGGCGAATCTGGCAGTTTCGCTCTTTATACGCTCAAACTTTTCCAACAAAGTATGGATCGTTGGGGCGAATCTGGCAGTTTCGCCCTTTATACGCTCAAACTTTTCCAACAAATTTTGGGTCGTTAGGGCGAATCTGCATCACGCTGAACTAAAGCTTATTAATAATTTTACTGGACTGTCCCAAAGGAATTAACTTTTGAGGAATTCGTAGTAAGATAGTGTAGGTACCCACTGAAAGTAGAGAAAACTGAACAGGAGGTTATAATAACTAGCGACGCCGTTTGGGGTTTTAGAAACACAGTGCTCGATTACAGATTCGCCATTTTTGCGCAGAGGTATCGATATGGGCTCTTTTGTTACCATTTTGGGTTTTTTTCCACAGAGAACCATCTTTGGTATCCAATGCTTGGATGGAGTTGTGATCCGCTACAGATTGTTCCTCTTCCAGCGCCATAGTAAGCTACTTGGTCGCTTTGTTAAACTGCCGCTTGTCAAATGGATGTTTTGTTCTTAGCCAATGCTTAAATGATAAAAATGACTGTATGTGGGGCGAAGGAGCAAATGCCCGAGTGGTGATAGGTCTTGCAGGTGAAGAAGCTTCATTTGCTGCCGTTTGAACTAGATTGGTGAGAGAGGCAACTGCTGAGTCGATATCCGCTGGGGTTTTGAGAGGGACGTGAAGTTCAGTCCTTTCTTGTATTATGTCTTTATACTGTTGCCAGTCAATAGGGTAATTGATCAGTCCCTGAACGCGCTGTTGCTGTCCTCCAGTGCATAAAGAAATCAGAACTGGAAAATGGTCTGAATGCATTTCTTTCAGCACTACTGGAGTAGAACAATATGACTGAATCTTTTTTCCCAGGTAGAAATCCAATATATCAGGAGAACGAGTTGAGTCGTGAGGATAGTACGTGGGTTCATTAGGGTGTATTACGTCCAGTTGTAATGCCACTACAGTATCGCAAAGAACTTTTCGCCCAGGATTGGCAATTCGGGATCCCCATCTTGGATGCTTGGAGTTGAAGTCTCTACCTAGCAAGAAGTCAGATTTCATCTCGTGCACGATTCCCCAGAAATCCAATTGGTACAACCTGTTTTCAGGGGCAGAAGAAAACGACCCAACTTGAATTTGTCCATTTATGCATGGTATGCTAATGCGGGTTACTTGTAGGATTCCACCTCTTGAATAATGGGAAGTTCATGTATGATTGTACATCTTACTAATAGGGCAGAGCCACCTTTACGATGCCCGCTCGGATGATCTGAGCGGTAAGTTTTGTATCCCCCCAAAAACAACTCCGTTGTAAAAACTGGCCCGCTAAAAAACCTCAGCCGCTAAAAGGAATGATATCCATTTTGCCCGCCAGCCACGTATATAGGATGCTCGGTGCTTCGCACCTCGCTGTTGAGTGTGCATATAGAAACCTCATCCTCCTACCCCTAACCTCCACCGTCAATGTTTTCCTGTTCCCTGTCTCCTTCCCACAACCCCCTCTCACCCTTAGTCCCCCTCGGTTTCACCTAATATGTTTCCTCTGTTACACCAGCAGGGAGCTTTACGCTTCTTTTAATGCTGTTGGCGGGAGCTTTCAGTAGATGTGGAATTTATTCACGTATTTTTGGCTGTGGATTAGTCGAATCGATTGAGATTTAGTTCAAAATTATTGAGCATATACTAGACAACCTAGCGTACATTTTCAGACCAACCGCACCAATTTCCATCAATTTTGGCGGCAGTTATTGTTAAAAATAGAAAAATCGCCATAACTCCTTTATTTTCTCCCTTAGGAAGCTCATTTTGATCTCAAATTAAACAGTTTTGAAAGCTGAATAAAACTAGAAAAAAAGCTGAAAAAGCTTCAATTTTGAAGGAGTTATGACCATTTGAAATTCCTAAAAATTACTATTTCCCCCCTAATTGGGGGGGGGGGGGGGAAATGGGTGGAGGGAGACAAAATGTTCAAAAGGCACTCCCTTGGAACATAACAAACGTGTGTGCAAAATTTCAGCTTGATCTGATTTGTCTGCTGGGCTGTAGCCCCGTCAATGAACAAGAAGAAGAAGAAGAACACGAAAAACGTGAAAAATAGTGGTTTTAAAACTGTTATACCCCCGACACCTGATGTTCCCGAGAGCTGAAACGCTTGGTTTACGTCCTCACGTGCCCCTGGAGGGTTGGTGTACAAAAAATCAACTCTCGAGACACTCAGGGGGCCTAGCTACGGGAGGGTGAAAACCCCAATTGTTTCCGTCGCGTAATCAGTGTCTCAGTCGCTTCGGTTTTCAGGGCTTCGGTTTTCTTGGCGGGCGGGACGCTCCCGCGTCCCTAGATTATTTGTGGTAAACGGTAGGTCACTGTTTACCTTTCTCTTTTTTGCGGATGTTCGTGCATCAGAACGGTCAAACCATGCTAAAGGACAGTGAGAGTCCTCACTATCTCAGAGATTGCAATATAATCCGGAGATATATGGCGGAAACAAAACAAAATAATCGGGTGAATAGAGACAGAAACTACTCCAATAAAGGATAAACAATCAACTCGACTCACTGCTACGGGAACTGGTGTTCATCGTACCACTGTCCGGGCGCAACTGGATTGTAGAGGTACAGGATGTTATTGAAAAACTCCATTCATGCACCATGGCTATAAGAGCGAATTTTCTAAAAAACAACAGTTTTATGTAGGTACAATATCTCCATTTTACTGGGTTATAACAAATGTTGTCTCCTTTTTTGTCTGAGTGACACCTCAGCTTATTTTTCAACGCTGAACACGATGGTGAAGTCAGAATTGCGATATCTCCTTGAAAAACCGTGAAGAGCATCTCAAGTAACGACCACGTTTCTTCATCATCAAACTACTCCAGTTTGAGCACGTGTTCACATCGTGTTCAGCTTTGAAAAAATTTTAAAATGAGGTGTCACTTGCCAGACGGTTTCATTTTTGGAATCAATGGATAATTCCCCCCCCCCCCTTAAAATCCCCCTAACCCCCCTTAAGAGTGGCCCGATTCTGCCGATCTACGAACTTAGCCTTTCGATCGCCAAGACAGATTTTTTGTGCAAATTTGAAATTGCAGGGAACATATTATGTACCCTGAATAACCCAGCGCCAAAAACATCAGGAGTTGACCCCAAAATACGAAAACACATTGCAGGCATTTAGTCAGCAGGGCCTTCAGCCATGAAAACATGATTATGGATTATCGCTGTGGCTTCAATCTGATGGTGATACTCATCAATGTTGTGGTGAGAAATAACAAGGTTCCTAATGTTGTCAGTATTCAATTTTTCAAGGTACCCAAGCCGGTGACGGGCATGACCTCTCAGCACTTCACGGTAGACTGCGCCAATGCACACAAAGGTCTCTTCGCCTCCATCTTAGTCCTCGTATTCACCATCATTTCTCTTATCATGTTCTACGTTTTGGTGAAGGATGATCGCCACGCATCAAATGCTATACTTCAGATCAACATATGCGAGCTAATTCTTTACCTCATGGGCACGTTGGCTTGTCTTCTGGCGATGCACAAGATCAAACGACTGAGGTAAATAAACCCACCAATTTCAATATTTTACAACGTTAAACTGTTCTCGGTTATGGATTTTGGTGTATTTTGCAGGTATGATAAGAATAGGCAGTTCGAGCTGGATACGATTCTCTTAATAATAGCGCAGTCTGGTCTTTACATGTATTTCATGTTTTCCGTGATCGCTGCCTACTTGATGCTGGACAACCGGGAGCGTCACAACCCCTACATAGTCCTCCTTATGTCATCGTGCGGGATTCTCCAATCGACGCTGCAGACCCTCTTCATCGTCGACGCTTGGTGGAGAAGATGTACGACGTCACAGGTCAGTTTGCGTCTAAAAAATTGAAATTTCACCTAACTTGTCACCACATTTATGAACGTTCTGTGGTCAGGATTCGAAGGAGAAGCCGGCGAGGCAGTTGGTGACTTTCCTTCTCCTCACAAACGTTGCCATGTGGTCGGTAAACCATTTGGAGAGCGCTAGAGCCGACTTTCACCCAATAGAACTTGGGTAAGTAACTTTATGCATCTATTGATCTTTACTTAGCTAAGATTTAAAGAAAAAAAAAAAATCCACAATCTAAAAGAGCAAATTTTTGGAGAAATACCTAGTTTTATGTAAAATGTCTCCATTGAAGGACTTGTTCATGAAGAATAACCTAAGAATCAACCACGTTTCTTCATCTTCAAAGTGCTCCAGTTTGAGAACGGAATGAGATATCGCAATTCTGACCTCACCATTGTGTTCAGTATGAAAGCAACCTTTAAAATGAGGTTTCACTTGTCAGACTGTTTCATGTTGGGAATTTGTGGGTAATAACCCCCCCCCCCCGAAACACCACAAAACCCTCCTTAGCTTACGGATTTTTCACCGCTGAAGTCAGAATTGCGATATCTCACTCCCTTATCAGATGAGAGCAGACTAAACATGAAGAACATCTCGAGTATCAACCACGTTTCTTCATCTTCAAAGTGCTCCAGTTTTAGAACGGAATAAGAATCTTATCTGATACCGCAATTCTGATTTCACCATAGTGTTCAGCGTAAAACCCCTTTAAAATGAGGTGTCGCTTGTCAAAAAGTTTCATTTTGGGAATTTATGGGTAATCCCCCTACCCCCTAAAACTCGCGAAAACCCCCCTTAGAGTGGCCCGATTCTGCCCATCTACGAACTTAGCCTTTCGATTGGCAAGACAGATTTTTGTGCAAATTTGAACTTTGTATCTCAATTCTATCGAGAGTTATGGTCTGGAGTGACACATACATAAATATATTTATACACATGATTTTTGGTGTCTTTTGGCAGTGGATTCAGGGTGGTATGAAACGAATTTTTATATAAAACGTTTTTGGAAATTCGAGTTTTAAAAATGTTGGACCGAGAACAATAGCTTCATTTTCTTCGAAAATTCGCTAATATAAGTACAGCTAAATCAAGAAATAATGTAATAAAATGTGAGATATGCTCCATATCAACATCCATCCATATAATTGACTTCTGCAGGTTCTACGGGATTTGGGCGTGGAGTATCATACAACAGGTTTCAATGCCACTGGCAGTATTTTACCGGTGAGTAGGCTTTTTACAATATCTTCTTGTGTGACGCAACGGTTCAGCGGCGAAACCCCCCCTCCCCTTTTGAAAGCAGTTTTTCACAGCCGCTGGTGACTCAACTCCATGCATCTGTTGCCATGTGAATAGCATCCAGGAGTATGGATCTAGCTGCAGCAGTTTTCAATTATTAACGCGTTAAATCATTATCCACAACCACATACTACTACCACATGCTACTGTTCCAGCTAGTGTTCTTTGGTATGAGTAGGACCGGGAGTATCCATGGCCCGTCAGCTACATTGTTGTGTAGACGTCTATCTATCCTCCTGTCAAGCCATGGAAGCACCTGTAAGATAAGTACCCCACCAGGTCCACCCCTGTCATCAGATTCCCACTCAATCGGCCACGGATGCATTGTTGTTTCTTGATATGAGATTATGAGTCTTCTGGCGAAGATCTGGAAGTATAAAAGGAGGTCGATCAGGATAGCGGTAGCAAGGCCGTACAATAAGCACACGCTATTCTCAACTGACCTCAGCACAGGGGTAGCTCCTCTGCATTGACAGCAGGTGGTATCGATACTTTCTAACTTGGAGGGCCCCAGCCCACACCTCCACTCGCAGTAGCGTCAGTAGGCAAGAACAATAATGTTGATGAGTCACAATAATATTCTACCAGTCATATAAACCTGTATCAATGTAACCTTTGCTTCTCCTTTCAGATTTCATTCAACGGTTTGTCTCTGCGAAATATGGAAATGTACGTACAAAATGAAACTCCAACCCTTAGCCTAACCAGCTCGGAGAACTTGAACTATTCCCCTGCACAACCAAGTAATATTCCAGAGTGAGTGAAATAAATTTTAAAAACTTGGTGTCTTACTATGATTTATTCACACCACAAAATAAAATACGAGATCAAATCAACCTTCGTATCTCAACATTTCAATGAAACGACGAAATATCAGTTCCTATCGTCATAATACGTAATTCGCTATCCAGCAGCTATTTATTTATTTATTTATATACGGGCAAGCCCAATTACACATACATCAGTGACAATGGCAGTTCACTGGATTACTTTAAAATATTGGTTACAAGAAAAAAATTAGAGAAGAAAAAAAAGAAATTAATAGGCAATACACAATAAGATAATAACTGAAAAAGTACACTGGGAGCTATTAAACGAAATTAAACGGGGAAGAGGCCATCAGCTTTCTGAGAGAGGGGAGGGAGTGGTGAAATAAAAAAAACTCAAACTCATACGGTGGATACAGCTTTCGTACAAGTACGCAACCACGAGAGACATTTTATGTCTTGGCGCCCCCTTTCCCCTTCCTATAAAACCCCGTATTGTACTTTTGTTTGTGGATTGCAAAAAACTGGATTCTAGAGCCACTCAGCTGATCTGGGATCGGTCAGTTGTGTTCAGAAGTCCCTCAAGGGCCCACATACCAAATCTCAGAACCGTGGGATCATTAGGGAAAAAACAGGATTCTAGAGCCACTCAGCTGATCTGGGATCGGTCAGTTGTGTTCAGAAGTCCCTCAAGGGCCCACATACCAAATCTCAGAATCGTGGGATCATTAGGGAAAAAACAGGATTCTAGAGCCACTCAGCTGATCTGGGATCGGTCAGTTGTGTTCAGAAGTCCCTCAAGGGCCTACATACCAAATCTCAGAATCGTGGGATCATTAGGGAAAAAACTGGATTCTAGAGCCACTCAGCTGATCTGGGATCGGTCAGTTGTGTTCAGAAGTCCCTCAAGGGCCCACATACCAAATCTCAGAATCGTGGGATCATTAGGGAAAAAACTGGATTCTAGAGCCACTCAGCTGATCTGGGATCGGTCAGTTGTGTTCAGAAGTCCCTCGAGGATCATTAATTAGGGAATCTCCGATCGGTCAGTTGTGTTCAGAAGTCCCTCAAGGATCATTAGGGAATCTCCGCGTAACGCTCTCTGCGTAACGCTCTCCGCGTAACGATTTTTCATTTATGTGCCATAAAATGTCAAAAAGTCAAGTTCGGGGTGGACATTCATGAGAACATTAGCGGAGCGAGGAAGCCGGTGCAGAGGGCTGTTTCTTATGTAAATTGTTGATGCGAAGGGAACATGGAAGAGTGGAGAAGATCGGGCCGACACACGAGGCACCCGGAGGCCAATCAAAGAGAGCAGGACCGGACAGTCAGTTGGTTATTGACCAGCTTGCGCAGAAAAATGATGTCAGCAATTGAACGTCGCTTCTCCAGAGGTAACAAGCCGCAAGTGACCATTAAAGCGTCGTAACAGACCTCGCTAGATGGTATGCCCAACTTGAAAGCCATGAAGCGCAGAAACTTTTTTTGAACTCTCTCCAATGTATTCCGGTGAACAGCGTAGCCTGGCGACCAAACCGGAGAGGCGTACTCTAAAATGGGAAGTACCAGGGCCTTGTAAAGCATCGTTATGGCTTGAATATTTGAGAACTCACGAGAGTTGCGCTTTACAAATCCTAGGGCTCGCATAGCTCGTTAAGTTTGAAGGAGGGAAGAATGAACTACATATTATGAAATCACAACATATGATTTCCGGCTTACCCTAGAAACTCTTTTATCCCTAGTTACCATTCGTTTCATTTTAGGAATTCCATTTCAATCAAATATGTGTCATTATTATGTTTAATAAAGCCTAATGATAGGTTATTCATTCATTCTTATTCACTTCACTCACGGCAACACCCCGCATCGTTACATTTTGCCAAAATGAGTTATGCATAGGTACCATTCGAAGCGTCTTTCCCCGGCGGATCGATCTAACTAAGTGTAAGTTAGGTACTTAAATTAGGTAACACTAAATCTCACGATTTATTTTACTGAATTACGCAGTAAACATAGTCATTGGCAGATGGTTTTTTGGCTCTGCTGAAAAATTTGCCGAAATGACGATGTGTGAAGTTGAGACCCTCGATTTTATAATTCTATGGTGGAACTGGAACACTGGAAGGGGAAGGCGCGAAACAACACAATCCATGAGGCCGTGTTTATTTGTCCTGGCCGCACCCATGCCTGACATAAGTGCACAGTATCAGTTGAGTTGTTTCACGTTTCCAGTCCTACTAGATGCTGGACAGTATCAGTTGAATGAGAGATCATCTCCATTTTTATGTCAAGGTTGTTGACAAATGGTGCGACTTCAGGCATGGTAGCGATCAGGCTTTGTAGTCTTCTGTGAAACTTGGAAGTAAGAAAAGATCCTTGAAAAAAGTATCGTTGTCGATACCGCGAAAAAAGAAAAAGTACCCCGATACATTGCAAAGAAAGAAGTATCAAAAAGTACCCCGATACATTGCAAAGAAAGAAGTATCAAAAAGTATCGATACTTTTTCATAAAAGTATCGATACTTTTTATACATCCCTTGTTTTTCTCAGTGAAACGCGTGTTTCTTGAAAATAAATTTACTATTTTCAATCAAAACATTCGTAGCTACAATAATAATTTCCATTTCTTTCTGGCTTGGCTGGAATCTAATGAGCATAATATTATTAAATAATATTATTATTCCTGATATGATTGTATTGACTGAGACATAATATGTCTCATATTATGGTGAGTCAGCTCAAGAAAGTTTAGTTGATATCCCTGGATATGATGTGTTTAGTTCTAGTATGTGGAGAAATAGGACCGATGGTATAATTGTGTACATAAAAAATGTCTACAAAGGTATTGCTAAACAATTAAACTTGGAAGGAGCAAGTGCTATGCAGATTGTCATCTCTTTGGGACGTCAAAAATTTGTTTTGATAGTTTTTATGGTGGAAGCGCTGAGTTTGTGGAACTCCATTATAACCTCCCCAAACTAGAACACCTGATGATGGGCATAAAGTTCCTGAAATATATATAGTGATTTAAAGTACAAACATTGTGGAACTGAAGTCCTTTTTCAACCTACTCACATGATAAAAATTTGTTATTATTGCTGCTTACAGATCTCCTAGTGGCGATCTTGCACCTTTTATGGTGAGTTTGGAATCATTACTTGTTGGGTTTGATAGGGAGCAGTATGTAGTATTTACTGGTGACATTAACATTAACACCATGCTGTAGAACGATTCGAATGTTGATACTTATAGTCAAATTCTTCTATCCCATGGGTTTGAGAATTTGATTATTGAACCGACTAGAATACTTAATTTGTCATCTACCTGCATTGACCATATAGCGTTGAAGTCGAGTGTGGGGGGGGGGGGGTACTCCAGCGGTGATCCGTTCTACAATTACTGATCATTATTTAACCTTGGTAGCCTTGAATGTGTCTGCACCTAAACCCAGAACTAAGAGCATTGGAGGCTATGAAACTGTTGACTATGTTAAACTGTTTGATGCTTTAAGCAAGGTGGACTCGGGTTCTGTTCTTGATAGCACCGATGTTGACATAGCAGCTGGTTTGTTCATGCATGAATTACAGCTTTGTATTACCAGGGCCTCCAAACATGTTAATACCAGCAAAAAAATGAAAAAATTGACACCTTGGATCACAAAAGGAATTTTGATCTCCATGAAAATTAGAGATAAATTGGGACAAATTTTGGTGAAGCAACCATTCAATATGAGAGTCAAAAGAAGGTTTAAATACTATAAAAATATGATAACAAGTCTAAGAAGGAAAGCAAGAAGACAATATGGATATCATAACTTTTTCCGGCCTCTGAAGAATGATATTTTACACGGAGTGTGTTTTGGGGGGATTACGATAACAAATTTGAACAAGCCGGGAACAACTCTAAAAAGGTGTGGGATATCCTGAGGATGGCAATGGGTAGGAATAAAAGGAGCGACGAGTGTCCATTCGTTGATGAGGAAATGAAGATTTCAGGTTGCCCCAGGGAGGTTGCAATGGCTAAAGCAAGTGAGAAATTGAACAAATTTTTCTGTAACGTCGGTAAACATTTGGCCGATGGGATTAAATCCGGTGAATCTCCTACCTCTCCTGGTCCTTCTTCGGTTCGTGCAGGGACCATCGATGTATATACATCGATGGCAGGGACCGGCTTTGCCATACCTCTGCTTAAACCGGAGGATTTATTGAGAATAGTCAATTCTATGAAGGGAGGTAGTGCCCCGGGAGTGGATGGTATCTCCACCAAACTTGTCAAATCTGTGATTCCTGTAATTACTGCTCCAGTACTTCACATTTGTAATTTAAGTATAGCTTCTTCCAAGTACCCTCCAGTATTCAAAACAGCTAAGGTGGTCCCTTTATACAAGGGTGGGGAGAAAACCGACCCTAATTGTTTCCGTCCAATATCCATGTTGTCAGTTTTTTCCAAAATCATTGAACGATGGGAGAAGCGGCATTTGTCTATCTACTTGGAGTCGAATGGATTGTTGACATGGAGGCAATATGGGTTCAGACATGATAGGAACGTAGAAGACGTGCTTTTCGATTTAGTAAATGACATTAATGGAGTCCGGGATGAAGCTCTGAATGGAACGTTTGGAAGAAATTGGAGTAGATGGAGCTGCTCTGTCGTGGTTCCAGAGTTATCTATCCGGCCGAATGCAGGTGGTCTCTGTCGAGGGGGAACTGAGCACAGAACGTTTGTGCGAGTATGGTGTAATCCAGGGAAGTACACTGGGCCCTTTGCTATTCCTTATATACATAAATGGAGTAGCAAGTGTTCCAATTAAGGGCAAACTTTATCTATTTGCAGATGATGCAGCTATCCTGATTAAAGGTACGGAATGGGGAAGCATTTTTTCGGATATGGAGAGTGATCTTAGTCGGCTGCATAAATGGCTTCAAAGTAGTATTTCAACGATTAAAGCAAGCAAGTGTTATTATATGACTATAACTAGTTCCAAAAGTTATGATTCGAGTGATCCATCTCTATCCCTAAGAATGCATGGTGGAGATTGTTCTGTCCTCAGTTGTTCCTGCCCCACTCTGTCGCGGGTCAACAGCTACAAATATTTAGGAGTCATGATCGATGACAGGCTGAATTGGGATGATCATGTTACGTATATTCATGGTAAACTTAAGAAATATTTATTTATTTTTTATAATCTGAGATCGGTTATTGACTTTCCTCGACTAAAGATGTTGTATTTAACATTAGTTCAACCTGTTCTGCAATATGCAATAGTGGTATGGAGAGGCAGTGTCGCATCGAGACTGAAAAAACTTGATATTTTGCAAAAAGGATTGTTGAAGGTCTTATTGGGAAAGCATCGTAGATTCCCATCATCCGATTTGTACGATGAAGCTAAGGTTCTTACTCTTAAACAATTTTTTGCCAAAGGATTGCTTCTGTATTTTCACAAGCATCCCTCCCTGGTCGACATAGAGGTAGCTCATTACCGTACGAGGCTGGTGGATTCGACCGCGTATAACCATGTCCACTCGAAGTCCGCTCTATATCCTACACATGCTGCATAGGAACTTGCCTCCGTTGATGAAGTATCCCTCTTCATTCTCGAGGTCCCAATACAAGAAGCAAATCTTGTCCTGGCTTGTGAGGGAGGGAAGATCCGCTATATTAGCGCATACTACCAGTGTATATTGTACCAAACCGTGAACAGTCAAACCATATTCTTTTCAAAATCATTTAGTTGATAACACATGTACTGTATTAATGTAATTTCTAATTTTAATGTATATGGTAGTGCATTTGTATACGAGTGGTAAGAAGAAAAAGGTCTGTTCTGAAGATATCAATTTAATTTGTAACTAGTGTTAATTTAATTAACCTAGTACTAGTCATTTAGTAGGCTTGAGACTCATGCTCAACACCACAGGCATTGCCTACAGTTGAGCATTACTATTCAAACGGAACCTATGGTACAAATTAATTTCTTTCTAAATTTATTTTTTATGTAACTATACCTACCAGATGTATCTATTTATTTTCATTATTCATTGAATAAACTTTATTCATTCATTGAATTGTCGCAGTAAAATCATCATATCTCCAGAACCGCTCGACTTTTTTGTTTGGGGTTTCTTTAATGAACGAGTATACAGTAGGGAAGTGAACTCCCCACAAGAACTCGTGCAGAGGATTGAGGAAGTAGCCATTGATTTGCACCACACGATGAGGTTCGATGTAACCGAAATGCAGATGAGGCAACGCGCTCCTGCGTGTAGAAGACAACTCGGGGATCATTTTGAACAGCTGCTATAATTTTATCCTCAAGTATATATTTACAGTTTTAAATTTCATTTGAGTGAACACTCATTGTGTAATACAATAAATTTTATTCCATAAATTCTTTCCGTCCAGTTAGTAGTGCGCTCATGTCAACCTTTCTCTCTCCCCCTCCCTACCTCTACACCATAATTTCTTAGCATTAGAATTGCAGTCTGAGTATTTTCAAAAGAGATAAGAAGAAATTTGAATACACCGTTTGAAAGCTCATTGAAAGACGACGTTTTTAAAAGAACAAGTTTGCGTTTGGGCATGCAAAACATTCAGACCATACTTATGGGGGCGAAAATTTGATTTATACTCGTACACCGATCACAAACCATTGCAATGGCTCTATTCATTGGAGGAACCAAATGCAAAATTATTTAGGATGAGGTTGAAGTTAGAAGAGTACGATTTTGAGATAAAATGCAAGAAAGGTATACTAAACACGAATGCTGACGCGCTGTCTCGCATCGAACTCCACAATAATGAAACAGAACCTGTTTGCGCTTACCTTATTTTCGACAATCCATATTTTATTACCAATGCAACTTCACCAAGTATTATCCAAGTATCATAACTATTTATTATCAAGGCACTCAACCACTACGCACAAACAACATAACTGCATGTGGCAATGTTTATAGCCTTACAATCGGAACCATGTTGTCACCTTCCCTTCATCTTTTTCCGTTGTCATCATTCTTAGCCGTATTATTCCATGTATCTCTTCCACATGTCATGTATATGTTGTGTTTTACCAGTGTCCACATACCAACGTTCTTGTTCTAACTTATTTTTTGTCTGTTGTGTAGCTCTTATTGAAATCTTCTCCTCGTATTAAATTATCGAATATTTTTGTCTAAAAACTGTGATTGTGCGCGAGTATACTTTGTGATGTTAACTTCGCCATCTATCAGCTGACAGTGCCATATCATGTGTTCTTCCAGAAGGCAGCCATTACGTTTTTCTACATGTGCGTTATAGACGTCTACACAAGTGCTAGCAAATTCGTTACTTGTAATTATCAGAATTCATCCAAGTTCACATCCAAGTTTTCATCTAGTCATTCGTATCTGTGATCACATCATCGTCATCTTCACGTTATAATTGTAAATCTGAGTGAGGTTGAATTTGAAAAACCTACCATTTCACCTGTTGGACAACCAGTCATCACCACCTTGGAAAACTTACCTACACATCTACCAGTCATCAAGCAACGTCATCTAGTCATCATATCAGCTAAGCCCTAGTTATTACAAGCACATGTGTTCCTAACAAATCAACTTTCTATGTTACAGACGTTCTAATTATCATCGGTGGCCACTGTAGGTTTCTCTCCTTAAGTTATAATACCAAGGCACAGAATTCCACGTCAATAAAACCTAGTCATTGTTGGTGTTTCATCAATTACTGTCTTTTAATTCATTGAGCACCCTTAGTTCCTATTAGTTAATATTTATTTCAATAAACAAGTTTTCCTCCTCAGGAGGTGGTCCTTCGAGCATCTAGGTATCTTTCATCCAGTTTTTTCACTTATAGGCTCAGGACAAGTGCTGTATTCAAAACAGTAGGTCTTAGCCGCAACATTTGGTCGATTCGAGCCGGATTTTGCCACCCTATCAGCACAATAATTTAAATCTACCACTAAGTGGTGCTCACATACACCAACATTCTAGTCAATGCAAATAATTCTAGTCTACCCTGTGCTTTAGGTTATACTTTTTATGGTTGTTCTTGTTTAGTAGGTTTTTAATATTGTTGTTGTTTTATATCAAATTTCTATTTTTACTAAACGTATAATATTTATTATCAAATATCCATTTATCTATTATTATTTATTATCGTTTTGCTTGTTCGTGATAATAGCGTGTACTAATAATCTTCAACAATAATACCACTATTGACAACCAAACTCCGGCATTATGACCAGTACTAACCCCCCTGCAGGTTCAGAGGGCGTCAACGTTTCGAATAGACCACTTTTGAAGCTCAAAAGGCAGTACAAGACGGTTGCAGATGATATTAAAGACATCAGAGACAAGGGAGCCTCCGCAGTTGACAACGAACAAGACCGTACTATGTTTTTGGGCATGTGTAAGGTACTCGGCGACCGTTTTGAGAAGTTCATGAGTTTGTGGGAGAGTGTGGAGGATTTCAGTGATCTTCACTCCTTGGAACCAGCATTTCCTTCATCATCTGATAAGATTTACCTTTCTAGAGTCAAGACCTGGTATTATGAAGCCATGGGATATCAAGAGACCCTCCAGAAACGCCTATCCACATCAATTGTTCAAGGTATGTCAACGCTGAATATCAGTGGCACACCATCCCAACCTGCATCTTCGGTTTCCCATAAGCTTTTCTTACCTAAAATCAGAATCAAACCGTTCAGAGGAGACTTATCGGAGTGGCCCTCCTTTAAACAATTATTTTGTGCATTGATAAAAGACGAATTGACTCTATCAAAGGCTGAAAAGTTTCATTTCCTTTCCTCTTACCTTGAAGGTCCTGCACATGACACTATCAAGCACATACCAGTAACAGATTCCAATTTTGATCAGGCGTGGGCGGCCTTACTTAAGGTGTATGATGATGAGCGTAAGTTGGCATCCTCATACTTAGAGAAATTCCTATCCTTCAAACCCCCTGCTGGTAAACCAACTGCAGCATCTTTACAGCTTTATTTATCCAACGTTAGTGAAAGCATTACATCTCTGAAAAATCTAAACATTCCTAATTTTGCAGATTATCTACTCTGCGAACTCGCACTTAAAAGTTTAGATCCCACCACAAGGGAGAGTTTTGAAATGTCGATTGTGGGTACGACCTTCCCTACCTTCCCCGTTCTTCAAGTTTTCATCCAGAATCGATGTCAGGTGCTGAGAATCACCGCTTGTACCCCTTCACCAAGATCTGATCCACAGCCGGCCAGCACGTCTGCAACTGCCCACTTCAGGCACCCTAATACCTATTTACCCAGGGGCAATAATCACAGCCATGCACTACTAGCCCAGTCAAAAGATCCTCCTGAACCAATGTCCTGCTTCATTTGTAAGGGAACACACATTATTCGATCTTGCGACCAGTTCACCCAGGCTACACCTGTACAACGCCTGGATATGCTAAAGAATTATCCTGGTTGCAGGAATTGTCTCCATCCTAGACACAGGACTAGTGAATGTAATTCCAAATACCGTTGTTATCATTGTCGAGGCTTACACAATTCCAGTCTGCACTTGGGCTCAAACACCTCTCACTCATCAGTACCTACCAGCAACTCTACTTCACATCAACCTACAGTCAACGACCCGTCAGTAGACCAATCATCAGCCTTCATTGGCTCCAGTACGTCCCCTCGTCAGTGTGGGGTCCTGTTGGGGACTGTGGTGGCTCCTATCAGAGACATTCATGGTAAGGTGCAGCGTTATCGTGGGATACTGGATATTGGTTCTCAATTTTCATTTGTGACAGAAACCTGTGCTAAGGATCTGGGCATTCCCCGCAGACCTTTCCTAGGAGACATTACTGGTGTTAACAACTCTGCACTGAATCGTATTGCTGGTCAGGTCCGTATATCTTTCTTACCTAGCATGTCCAGTTCATCTCTGGAGACAGATGCCATTGTGGTGCCATGTATCACGCCACCCTTACCTCAGGTGACATTGGAGTCCCCATTTTGGCAGGATTATTTCTCCTATAACTTGTCTGATCCCGATTTTATCATACCAGGAGACATCCATTTCCTAATTGGAGCAGATCTGTTTACTGAAGTGGTCACTGGACCCCCAATTGTGGTACACCCAGAGGGACCTCGTCTGCTGGACACAGTGTTTGGGTTTGCAGTGGTCGGCAAGTACACAAGTGGGTCCTCCAAAACATCTAACAAATCATTATCGTTATTGGCTTGTGATACCACAGCTGCTATTCTGGAGAAATTCTGGGAGGTTGAGGAGCCTACCATCCAGCGGGTACTTTCTCCTGAGGATGAGCAATGCGAAAACCACTTTGCGTTGACCCATGAGCGTACTACAGAGGGCAGATACGTGGTTTCCCTGCCATTCCGCTCCAGTAATCCCAACATTGTGCCTTATACAAGTAAAGTCTTGTCTCGTCTTTATTCCCTTGAAAACAAGCTCGCCAAAAGTTCATCTCTTCAGAAAGACTATGTTGCGTTTATGGATGAATACCTATCTTTGGGGCATATGTCCATTGCAGTTTGTGAACCTATGTATGTGATTCCTCACCATCCAGTCTACAAGGTTGACCTTGAGGGGAATGGGAAACTTAGAGTGGTTTTTGACGCCAGCTTCAGGACCGCCACTGGCTCTCTCAATGACCATTTGTTGCCTGGGCCCAAGCTTCAGGCTAGTATCAGCGACATTGTATTGAACTTCCGACGCTACACCTATGTATTAACATGCGACATTGTCAAGATGTTCCGCCAAATTCTTGTCAATCCCAAGGACCGCAAATTCCAACAAATAGCTTGGCGCTCCGATCCTTCTTCCCCTGTATCATTTTATGAGCTCGGCACAGTAACCTACGGTCTGAGTTCATCCCCTTTCTTGGCCCAACGTGTCCTGAGGCAACTCGTTCAGGATGAGGGTTTTGAATTTCCTGAGGCTGCTCACGCTATCCTTCATCATACCTATGTTGACGATATTGTTACAGGTTGCGACAGTCCTGATGATCTGCTCATCCTCAAAGATCAGTTGATTGCTCTTCTATCAAAGGGTGGTTTTCAGCTCAGCAAGTGGAATACCAACTACCCACCCCTTCTCACCAACATTGCCTTGTCTTCTGCTGCCGTTCAGCTCGGACCAGAAGAAGTATCTACCAAGCTACTGGGTATGCAGTGGAATCCTCTATCAGACACCTTGTCATATCGAGTCGCACAGCCGCAGCAGGGGTATACAAAACGAATTATATTGTCAAATATAGCTCGCCTCTATGATCCTTTGGGTTATCTAACCCCTGTAATACTTTATGCCAAAGCCATACTTCAGGAAACATGGAAGTCATCCATTGGCTGGGATGAGGATGTACCGGAGCACCTTAAGCTGTTGTGGCGGAAGTTTACTAGCGAATTAACTTGCCTGTCTACCATTCAGATCCCTCGTATCTTACCTAAAACCTTATCACACTACCAACTTGTTTGCTTTTCTGATGCCTCAGAAAAGGGGTATTGTGCGGCCATATATCTACGTGCTGAACATCAGTCCTCATCATCATTGACACTAATCCAAGCCAAATCCCGCCTAGCCCCCCTCAAGCCCTTAACGGTACCTAGACTTGAGTTATGCGGCGCTGTTCTATTGTCCCAGATTGTCTCTTCATTGCAACCTCTGATGGATAACCTTAACATCAGTGAAAAATTCTGTTTTACAGACTCAATGGTGGTGCTGGCTTGGATACGTACACCTCCTCATCTGTTGCAAACGTTTGTAGCCAACCGAGTCCAACAGGTTCTTCAAGCCACCAATATCACCTGTTGGTACCATATCAAGGGAAGTGACAACCCTGCTGACGTTGGTTCACGAGGAATTCTACCAATTTCTTTGCAAGATCATCCACTTTGGTGGACCGGACCTTCGTGGTGCACTCTTCCTGTTGCAGAGTGGCCAGTCACAGATGACACAGCTGTTGTGGAAGTTCCTGAATTGAGGAAACCTGCCCAACTATCTCTTGCTACTCTCGATAGGCCTGCTGAATTCATCAATTTCACAGAGAGATTCTCATCCTTCACAAGACTGATACGTGTATTTGCCTATATCAAGAGGTTTGTATACAATTGTAACATCCTTAAGCACAAGCAGCCTAGGCATCAAAGCAGTAAGGTGATTTCAGCGGATGAGTTCAGCAATGCCAAGTCTCATTGTTTGCGACTTGTGCAGAGGTATTACTACCCAGAAGCCTTTGGTACCACCTCTTTTAATGAGTTACCACTGGAGCTTCGACGCCTTGCTGTATTTATAGACCAAGGTGGCATGCTACGAGTTGGTGGTCGCCTTTCAGGGGCTCCGATACCAGTTGATCATAAGCACCCGATACTACTACCTTCAAGATCCCATCTTACTACATTGATCATTGGGCATTATCATACCGCCAATCACCACGCTGGCCCCTCAGCTGTGCTTTCAGCAATCAGGCAGCAGTTTTGGATCCCACGTGCCCGCAACCTAGTCAAGCATTATAAGTTAAAATGTGTCACCTGTATAAGATTTTCCAAATCTACCCATGTGCCATTCATGGGAGATCTACCTTTATCACGATTTGCATGTGTGCGACCATTTGTAAACACTGGAGTTGATTTTGCGGGGCCCTTCCTCTGCAAAACATCAATACGCCGTAATGCCCCTTCTACCAAATGTTATTTATGCGTTTTTATCTGTTTATCTACTAGAGCGGTGCATTTGGAGTTGGCAACTGCCCTGACAGTCGAGGCTTTCTTGGATGCCTTTGACCGTTTTGTAGCTCGGAGGAGCTTGCCATCCCACATCTACTCGGATTGTGGCACCAATTTTGTCGGGGCTGCGGGCTACCTTAAGGATCTTCTTGAGTGGTACAACCACAAGGAAACACAAGCCTCTATTATTCGTCATACTGCTCATGTTTCAGTCCAGTGGAGTTTCAATCCGCCATCTGGCCCGCATTTTGGCGGCAGTTGGGAATCTGCAGTAAAATCAGCCAAGAATTTGCTGTACAAAACCTTCGGGCAGCGACCTTACCTTCAGGAGGAATTGTCCTCCATGTTTGTCAAAGTTGAGGGGTTGCTGAACTCTCGGCCACTTCTTCCCCTGTCTGAAAGTCCAGAGGATGTCGAACCCTTAACTCCTGGTCACTTCCTGGTGGGTCAACCGCTCAACGCACTTCCCGAAGAGGACTTCTCAGTTATACCCTATAACCGTCTCAGCCGTTGGCAACTCCTGCGAGAGCGAGTTCAACATTTTTGGCATCGTTGGCAGACTGAGTATCTCAGTTCTCTTCAGGTCAGGGAAAAGTGGCAGCATAAGTATCCGAATCTGAAGATTGGTGACGTGGTGATCATCTGGGACGATCGATCAGCTGCCTCTCACTGGCCCATGGGAAGGATTGTTGACGTTCACCCTGGCGGAGATGGAGTTGTCAGAGTGGTGTCCATAAAGACGGCTAGAGGTACATTCAAGCGCCCTTCCGCAAAACTGTTACGACTACCTGTTAATGACGAACCCCTCTAAATATGTTTTCCAGCCCATATCACATCTTAGCATCGTCGAAAATAGGGGGGAGTATGTTTGCGCTTACCTTATTTTCGACAATCCATATTTTATTACCAATGCAACTTCACCAAGTATTATCCAAGTATCATAACTATTTATTATCAAGGCACTCAACCACTACGCACAAACAACATAACTGCATGTGGCAATGTTTATAGCCTTACAATCGGAACCATGTTGTCACCTTCCCTTCATCTTTTTCCGTTGTCATCATTCTTAGCCGTATTATTCCATGTATCTCTTCCACATGTCATGTATATGTTGTGTTTTACCAGTGTCCACATACCAACGTTCTTGTTCTAACTTATTTTTTGTCTGTTGTGTAGCTCTTATTGAAATCTTCTCCTCGTATTAAATTATCGAATATTTTTGTCTAAAAACTGTGATTGTGCGCGAGTATACTTTGTGATGTTAACTTCGCCATCTATCAGCTGACAGTGCCATATCATGTGTTCTTCCAGAAGGCAGCCATTACGTTTTTCTACATGTGCGTTATAGACGTCTACACAAGTGCTAGCAAATTCGTTACTTGTAATTATCAGAATTCATCCAAGTTCACATCCAAGTTTTCATCTAGTCATTCGTATCTGTGATCACATCATCGTCATCTTCACGTTATAATTGTAAATCTGAGTGAGGTTGAATTTGAAAAACCTACCATTTCACCTGTTGGACAACCAGTCATCACCACCTTGGAAAACTTACCTACACATCTACCAGTCATCAAGCAACGTCATCTAGTCATCATATCAGCTAAGCCCTAGTTATTACAAGCACATGTGTTCCTAACAAATCAACTTTCTATGTTACAGACGTTCTAATTATCATCGGTGGCCACTGTAGGTTTCTCTCCTTAAGTTATAATACCAAGGCACAGAATTCCACGTCAATAAAACCTAGTCATTGTTGGTGTTTCATCAATTACTGTCTTTTAATTCATTGAGCACCCTTAGTTCCTATTAGTTAATATTTATTTCAATAAACAAGTTTTCCTCCTCAGGAGGTGGTCCTTCGAGCATCTAGGTATCTTTCATCCAGTTTTTTCACTTATAGGCTCAGGACAAGTGCTGTATTCAAAACAGTAGGTCTTAGCCGCAACAGAACCGTTAATGGATGACAACCCTATTAGTACTGATGAATTAGTTGAGCAATTCTTCAGAGACAATCCTGATTTGGAAGACATTATGATAAACATTCCACTAACCATAGATCAAGAAACTAAAGAACTAACCCAAGATGATGCCCAATCAATGGTAGTAAACATACATGACGAACCTGAATCACTGATCAGGGAAACCCCAGTAAACCATTGTTGCCAACATAGTAAAGCATTCCCCAACTAAACCAAAAATCCATAAAATATTCGATTCGAAAACCCGCATTACAGTAGAATTATCAGAAACTGAATTCGAAGGTGACCTCGTAAAATTTGTCAAAGAATACATCATACCTAGGACAAATTACAGAATTTACTTTTTCACTTATGTCTACGAGAAATTTACCAGAGTTATGGTGGAAAATTTCAAACATTCCGAAATAAAAATGACGAAACACACAATCAAACTCCTGGATATAATTTGCGATGACGAAAAGTCAGAAATCATCAGAAGCTATCACATTGGAAAAACGAATCATCGGGGAATTGAGGAAACGTACCAACACATTAAAAAAAAAACATTATTTTTGGCCCAACACGAAAAAATCGATACAAAAATTTATCAATGTATGTGACGTCTGTCAAGTCTCCAAATATGACAGAAAACCTGTAAAGATAAAATACAACATCACACCCACGCCAACTCGTCCTTTCGAAATTATCCACATAAGTAGATAAATTTTCTATCGAAAAAATTAAATTCCTCACCGTCATTGATTCCTTCTCAAAATTCGTCCTCTCCTACCCCCTAAGCTCTTCCACCGCATTAGAAATCGTTAATAACCTTATTAAATTGTTCTGCCACCACGGCATCCCTAAACAAATAATTTCAGATAATGGCGCAGAATTCAACAGATCTCTGGTGAAAGATTTGATGAAAATACATAAAATCGATATCCATTTCATAAGGTCACAACATGCAGAATCTAATGGCATTATTGAACGCTTACACTCCACACTGATTGAACACTTTCGACTATTAAAGAATAGAGAAGAGTTTAAAACCGACACAGTCGTTTCAAAACTCAACTACGCAATCCTGGCATACAACAACAGCATACACTCTACAACAAAATTCACTCCCTTCGAAATCGTTAGCGGTCATTTACTACCCCTTTGGACCTAGACATCGACTTTAAAACGACTAACGACCACATACAAACACATAAACATGAGTATACGTACGTAACGTTAAAAAACAGAGTGAATCAAAGAACAAATATCAAAAGGAAAAATTGTTATCTGTAGACAAGGTCAAGAAAACAGCTGAACTAGACCCCCGGCACCACAACACAAAAAAACGAAAATTCATTTTCATTTATCCAACAATTAAACGACCAAAACGCAGGAACATCCCACCTGTTTACCCTGAGGAAACTGACAATGACCCAAAATCACCTGTTCCAGGACCGTCCTCTTCGTCACCGTTGGAGCGACATCCGGTCGTTACTTGAGGTGTTCTTCATGGACATCATGTTCTTTAATGAAGACCATTTACATAAAACCAATTATTCCTTCAAAAATTCGCTCTTATAGTCATGCTGCATGACTGGTTTTTTTTTAAATTTTTTTTTTTAAATTTTTTTATTTCTAATATTTTATTTACAATAGGTACATTTTACTTCTTCTGTTTTACAACAGGACAAATCTGTGTAGGCTTAATCTTTTAATTTACATGGAAATTAATCCTCAATATGGGCTAAAGCCCGTTAGAGGATGAGTTCTGTATACGATAACATAATTATTAAATCTGTCCTAAATAAACAATGCTCAAAGATACCATACAACGATATTGAATCATAATTATATAATTTAGTTCATAAGTGTTTCTCGAGGATACAATTTGCTGCTGGTGTTTAGTTTTAACAATTATAATATCTTAAAATTCTATCGCTTCATTATTTTTATTGAGTAAAGTGTTATTTTTATTTTTTTTTTTTAAATTTAATTAATGATAAGCTTTTCTAAATGGTAGTGGTTTTTAATTTAATTAATGATAAGCTTTTCTAAATGGTAGTGGTTTAGTTACTGTAGCATAAACAGTCTTTTTATACCTCAACAGAGTGCGTTGTGTCGGGCCGACACGGCTTTATCATTTGATAACATTATCTCTGCTGTTCTCATAATTAATAAAAAGCACGTTGTTACGTTCCTTTTATAACACCGGCGTTTTCTGTCTTTTCCCTCGTAATAATAATACATGGTGTCAGGAAATTATCGCGAAGTGAATCGGTGATTGCTTTTAATAGTGAACCCTCGCTGATTAGTGATAATGGCAAGTTCGGGACTTGCGAGCGTTTCCACTCCGATGTCGAATGTAGGTCCGCTTTTCAAGATCTCTTCTTTTGTCTTCGACAACGCGATTTCCGTAAGATGGCCCAAATGGAAAAATATGTTCCTGTTGAATATGAGAGCCACGGGGAAAGACAACGGGACAGATGAAGGATTATCAAAAGTGTTTGAAAAATCCCTGAAGTTTGATATAAATGAATTTTTTGAGAAAAACAAGCTTTTTAGTGTTTCGCAGTTTGGTTTTCGCCTTGGTAGATCCACCTTCGACGCCATTCAAAAATTAACTGATTTTGTGGCAACTGCATTCGAGGCTGGTGAATACTCTTCTGCAACTTTTGTGGATGTCGCAAAGTGTTTCGATTGTATCTCCCATCCACTTCTTCTGGAAAAGCTCCGTAAATATAATTTTTCTGACATTGCGATTTCTATGGTTGATAGCTACCTCTCTGGTAGAACGCAGTCTGTACGACACAACAATGAGTTGTCACGCTCCTTGCATGTTGAGTTTGGCGTACCACAGGGATCCGTTTTGGGACCAATATTGTTCCTCATTTTCATAAATGATTTGCCACTGTGTCTAGAAATGCAGTCAATTCTTTTTGCTGACGACACCTCACTAATTTTAAAAAGTCCATCGCTCTCAACGCTGTGTGACTCTGAAGTGGCTGCCTTCAGTGCGGTTACCGACTGGTTTACAATGAACAGGCTTTCGGTAAATGCCGAAAAAACCAGGGTCATGAAGTTTGGTATGAGGGATTTGTCTACTCTCGACAAGAATCCAGAAGACATCAAATTTCTTGGTGTCGTTCTTGACCCAAAGCTCGGCTGGGGGCCTCACTGTGCGCACCTCCGGAAGTGTCTCAATAGCTACACCTTCCTTTTGAGGCGCCTGTCCGAGAGGCTATCAAGGCCGGCCGTTCTGGCGGCTTTTCATGCCTGCTTTCAGAGTAGAGCTCTTTATGCCATCCTTAGTTGGGGGCATTCTGCTGCCTCCTCCACGATTTTTTCTTGCCAAAGAAAGGCTGTGCGAGTCGTCGCTGGTATGCGTTACCAAGAGGACTGCAGATCTGCATATAAAGAATTAGAAATTTTAACGGTCCCTGCTGCTTACATCCTGGAAAGCCTGTGCTACATAATGAGAAATATGGAGTCTTTCCACACTCCTGTTCACGGTTATTCAACTCGCAATAAGAAAAATCTCTGTCTTCCGTTCCATCGACTGGCTGCTACTCGTAATGGTGCCACCTGGTGGGGAATTAAATTCTTTAATGCCCTCCCCACAAATATCCGAAATGCTCCCCTTGGTACTTTTAGGGCCCAAATGATCAGGTACCTCACCAGATTGGCTCCATATGATTTTGAGGAGTTCCTGACGAAAATTAACTCTATTATTGTATTTTAGTTTTATCGACACTTTTTGTTCCTTTTGTACCTGTTTTGACTGTATTTTATTGTTGCTCACAATTCTAATTTACCGTTGCTATTTTGTAAGATTTTTGACGTTGCTTATGTACTACGTGCGATCCTAGCAAATAAAAAATATATTGATTGATTGATTGATTGATTGATTAAAAGTTGCCCTCTTACTGAGTCACATGGGTGAAGATGCAGTGGGAATATTCGATACTTTTACCGACGACGACCGCAAGACTCTCGAGAAAACTCTTCAAAAGTTCGATGAATATTGTACACCAGCTGTGAATCTTGCCATTGAGACATTCAAGTTCAATAGAATTAACCACGCAGACGGTGAATCTTTCGATAAGTATCTCACGGAATTGAAAACCCAAGCAGGTAAGTGTTCGTTCGTTTGTAAAAATGTGGAGTGTAAGACGTCATACGCAGATCGTATGATAATTGACCATATAGTTGCCCATATTAATGATTCGGATGTGCAACAAGGCCTCCTAAAAGAACGAAAAACACTTACCTACTTTGGAAGAAGTTACCACCCTTTGTAGAGCGGGTGAAATGGGGAAAAATTATAAACGTGAGATATTGAACTCGGAAAAGCCAGTAAATAATGAAGTTAACGCTTTAAGGAAAAAACACTATAAAAATAACCCGAAGCCACGTACGTCTGGGTCGAATGATGAGTCTTATAAATGTAAGAAATGTGGGACTAGACACAAACCACAGTCATGCCCTGCATACGGGCAAGAATGTACGTCATGTGGCCGCCTAAACCATTTCAAAGTCGGATGCTTTTTACGTAAGAATAAAAATAAAAAACGAGTCCATGAACTGCAGGAAGAAGAATCAAGCGACTCTGACATTTTTGGGTGCGACAGTGTGGAAGTAATTTGCACCTGTAATTCAGTTTCCGATAATGTTGGAAAGGACCAATGGCGCGAATCTATTGCTGTCAATGGTGTACTCATTAAATTTAAGCTAGACACTGCTAGCGACGTTAATATTCTGCCGATGAAAATATTTACTGAAGTAAAAGGAACTTCTAAGCTTAATAAAACAAGCATTAAATTAAAATCGTATGGCGGTTTCACAACAAAGCCAATTGGTGAAGCGAACCTGAATTGCGCATATAAAAATAAAAATGCGGATTTGGATTTTGTCATTGTGGATTACGATGCTGTACCTATCTTTGGTGGAACGTCCTGTGTTAAATTTGACCTCCTGCAACGAATTTATGAAATAAACGAGCAACAGGCTCAGAGAAACCAATCGCCAGACTCAGTAAAAATAACAAACCGAAAATTCGAAACGTTTGTAAAAATGGAAGAAGAACTGGAGTCCCGAATCTCGAAAATTGACAATAAAAAGAGCAAATTCATAAAAACAAATGAGGATTTGTTCACTGGATTGGGCAGGCTTCCATTTAAAGTAAAGTTAAAATTAAGTGAAGATGCCGTTCCCGTGGTGCGTTCAGCGCGACGCTTACCCGAAATTTTAAAGAAGAAATTAAAAATCGAACTGGATCGCCTCATAAAATTAGATATAATCGAAAAGAGGGATAAACCTACAGAGTGGGTACACGATATAGTGATAGTGGAGAAAAAGAGCGGAGCGGTTCGCCTCTGTCTCAACCCTATTCCACTCAATAAATACCTGATGCGTGAGCATTTTAGTATCCCGACTCCTGAAGAATTGACCTCAAACCTTGGCGGGAAAAAATACTTTACCGTTCTAGACATGAGGGAGGGGTTCCATCAGTTCGAGCTCCATAAGGAGTCACAAAAACTTTGCACCATGATAACACCATTTGGAAGATTTTCCTACAAAAGGATGCCCTATGGTCTTTCAAGTTTCCCAGAGATTTTTCATAGAGAAAACACTAAAATATTTGGCGACTTGAAAGGTGTTCAAGTACTATTCGATGATATTATTGTGACGGGATCAACCGAATTGGAACATGACCGCAATTTGGAGGCTGTACTACAACGAGCCCGACTGAATAACGTAAAATTTAATAAATCCAAACTTCAATATAAAACTGACGAAGTGCGCTATATGGGTCTTATTTTCACACCTAATGGGATAAGGGCAGATCCATCAAAAATTGTGGCTATTAATAAAATGGAAAATCCTAAGAGCGTAGGGAGCTACAAAGTTTTCTAGGAGCGGTAAATTTTATCAATAAATTTATCCCATCATACTCACAAATCACAGCCCCTTTGAGGGAACTCCTGAAGAAAGGTACTTCGTTTGACTGGACGCAGAGACAACAGGATGCTTTTGATAAAATCAAAACTCAGGTAACCAATTCCCCAACCTTGAAGATTTTTGATCCAACGCAGGATGTTGTGATGCAGTGTGACGCAAGCTGCCATGGTCTTGGATGCTGTCTATTGCAAAATGGACAGCCCGTTGCTTTTGCGTCGAGGAGCCTCAACAGCGCCGAAGCTAACTATAGTCAAATAGCCCAGGAGGATGTTGATATGAGGGAAATAGTTCATTCTGTATCACTCGATGAATATCTCCCAATTCCAACTGAAGAATTAGACTCACTCAAGCACGCGACGGACGTGGATCCTATTTGCTCTCGCTTAAAAGAATATATTAATAATGGATGGAGCGGAGTAAACCGCAAGCTATTGTCCCCGGAAATGAAAATATTTCATGACTTGCGACTCGACCTGTTTGAAAAGGATGGTTTAATCTTCTATAATGCCCGAATTATAGTACCTGAGCAGCTGAGGAGGAGGTTGATTGACCAAATTCATTCGTTAGCCCACTTGGGTATTAACAAAACTGTTGCCCGGATCCGTACGATCATGTATTGGCCTCGAATGTCTTCAGAGATTGCTGACTTCGTAGGTAGATGCTCTGTCTGCCAGATGTTTCAGGAAAACAACCCAAAGGAGCCTCTTATACCGTCAACTGTTCCAGCGTATCCATTCCAACGCTTAGGCATGGATATTGGTGAATACAAAAACCATACAATGTGGACAATTTTTTCAACTTGTTTACTGTATTTATGCATTTACTTGAGAAATAAAACTTTTTTCATTTCATTACTATTCGAGGTGGCTGGAAATCATCCCATTGAAAAAGAAAACAGCCGGCGAGATCATCAGGAAACCAAAAATACTTTTTAGTACTTTTGGTATCCCTGAACAGATACGTTGTGATAACAACCCTTTTGCTAGCGCGGAGATGAAGCAGTTTGCTGACTCTTGGGGTTTTTCGATCAAGACGTCAAGTCCCCATTACCCAAGATCAAATGGACTCTCCGAAAAAGGAATTGGTATAGCCAAAAAACTAATCAAGAAATCGATCGCCTCTGGAAGTGACTTAAACCTAGCTTTGCTTGAATACAGAGCTACACCTCTAACTGGATTGGACTATAGCCCCAGCCAAATGCTCATGGGCCGACTTCTGCGGACAAAGGCACCATCTACACGTGAGCTTCTCCTTCCTGGCTTACCCGACGAGGATGTGAAATGTCGAATGGAGGATCTTAAGGTGCGATCAAAGCAACACTTTGACTCGTCAGCTAAGAGAGAAAAAATCTTCAGCCAGTTTATGTACAAGCCAAGGACTCAAGTATTTGGAGGGAAGGCTGGATTTCGAAAACTCTTCCACATCCTAGATCTTACATTGTTCGCGATGCAACAACTGGTCAAGAACATCGACGAAACTCCATTCACATACGTGAACGTAAGCCTGAGCTCACTAATATGACCACTTCCCCTACCATCGAAGTTGAAGATCGGAGGACTTCGCCTGTTAAGCTTCAAGCTCAACCAGCAGAGGCCTCTTTGCCATCTAACAGAGGACCTTTGGGCCCTAACTCACCATCCAAAGATCCACCTCCGGAGTTCACAACAAGAAGTGGACGGATTGTGAAGCAACCAGACAGACTAACTTTTTAATAGTACCAGGTACAATGACTGAAAATCAATGCTACAGTTTCTGTTATTTAGAAAAGAATTATTTTAGAATAGAAATGTATATTTAATTTTGAACTTAGTAACTCTGACATTTGATTTCGTAGGTACGGTGTAATTTTTTATACTTGAAGATATTGATTTTCTTTGTATTCACTTAGGGAGAAGATGTAGCATAAACAGTCTTTTTATACCTCAACAGAGTGCGTTGTGTCAGGCCGACACGGCTTTATCATTTGATAACATTATCTCTGCTGTTCTCATAATTAATAAAAAGCACGTTGTTACGTTCCTTTTATAACACCGGCGTTTTCTGTCTTTTCCCTCGTAATAATAATACAGGTACTTGCTTATATTCCTATTTGCTGTTAGTGCAGATTGCAAGGTATTTTTAAAATTTGTGGCATAGCTATTGTAGATTGTTATTCCTACAGATGATTTTGCGCTAAAGTTGTACGAGTTTTAGTTAGCTGAATATTTTAACCTTGAAAAGGTTTTTGCGATGGGACCCCCCGCCGAAAAACGACAGGAAAAAGTGACATGAAAGTAGCGCTATGATTTATTATGATTTTCACGTACAACCTATCGTTGCAAAGGAAATTTATTTTCGCCATTATTCATCGCACAAAATTTGTTCACCACTTTTTGGAAAGCTGTGAATTTATTTGACACCAGACCACATGCCACGTTGCCAATTTCCCCCTCCTTACATTCCGGAGAACCATTGGTTACAAGTTCATTTTGTTGAGAAAACTTCTTATTGGAGTGAAGTTCTGGCTTAGTTACCTACGACAAAAATGATGCTGATGTACCTAGCCTAACTACTAAATTATTAAAAACCAATTACACTCTCGCTGATCACGAATTCGACAAATGTGCTTGACAACCTGATGTTATTATTAATAATGCGCATCTTTTTTTATTCGTTAGAAAAAGCAATATTTAAAGAGTTCATCGCGAACTGTTCTTTAATAAGGAGGTATCTTAAATAATACGGTGGAAGAAAGAGGGAGAGGGAGCAAAAACCTTTTCAAGGTACGTCAGTGACGTAACGTCACATTTTAGCCGTTAGGCTCTAAGCGGAAATCATCCGGGGGTGCAGGGGGCGAAGCCCCCGACGAGGCGCGCAGCGCCGAGTTTTCGTTGTAGAGTTAAGTTATTTTTAAACGATGGTTATCTTTAAAACCCAAGAAACTACTCATTGATTGCACAATTGGAAGAAAAATCACAATTCTCAAAGAATTGACTGTAATTTTTTTCTAATCTAAATCGAGTTTGTCTGCTATGTGATGGGAAAACATAGTTTTTATCCCTGAGCACTTGTTTTACGGAATTTAGTTTTATTAAATCCTCAAAGGGAAGTAGCTTAATTTTTTTTAATAGAGGACGAGTATGCTCTTGGTGCTGTTTTCTAAATATAGTTCGTAGAATTGCTTTTTGCGCTCGCTTTACTGGTTACTGCCTGTCTCATAGGCACTTCCCCACGCCGGTAGAAGGTAGACCAGTACAGATTGAATCAGAGCGAAGTAAACTTTTCTGAGTAGATCTCTGCCTAATATGCTACTCAATCTCGCAAAAATATATATACCTTTCCTTATCAGTTTACTTACTCTCTGTATTTGTTTTTCCCACTTCAACTGAGAGTCAAACACCACTCCCAAGTATTTAACTTGAGCCTTTCTTTTAATTTGTTGGCATTTTTCCTTACAGTCTTCTCTCATACAATGGGGTTTGTGCAACACTACTGATACCTCGTATAGTGGTTGTCCCACAGCATTACTAGAAAAGGTTATGCAGTTTGTTTTTTTAGCGTTTAGGCTAAGGTTATTTTCATTTAGCCAGCAGTAAACCTGCTGGAGCCCCTGATTCGCTACTTCATTTGTGTCATCCCAATTTTTTTCTGCAAAATAAAGTACCGTGTCATCTGCAAACATTATGGGTAGTCCAGGTAAATCTAGGTTTTTCATGTCGTTTACATAAATTAAATACCAAATTGGTCCTAATACGGACTCCTGAGGAACTCCCCACTCTCCCCATTCTATGACGTCAACTCAGCCCACCATTTAGCTTTACAATTTGGTTCCTAGATGCAAGTAGCTTTGAAACCATGCCAACTCTCTTCCTACTTTTTTCATACAGTTTACTGTGAGATATGTGCTATCGAACGCTTTTGAGAGGTCTAGAAATATTGCTAATGGTTTGAGTCCTGCATCCAGATCCCCCGTTATTTTCCTGCTAATTTTGGCAATACAACTTAATAAAGATATCGGTCTATAATTTGAACATACATCTTTTTTGCCTTCTTTATATATTGGAGATATCAGGGCAATTTTTAATTTAGATGGGAACTTACCACTTCTAATACTTAAATTAGTAATAAACTATTGGCTTACTGAGGTGAACTTTACATGTTTTGAGTGTATAAGAATCAATGTTGTCCCACCCAGGACTAGTGCCACCTTTGAGAGAGTCTATCACCGTAATTACGGCGTGTTCATCTAATTCATTTAACACCATATTACTCGTTATGCGTGGCTCTTTTTTTAATTTGGGAGTACAGCCCATCGGACAGTGTGGAACCTCCCTTGCCATCCCACCACCCACTTTCGAAAAATATTCGTTAAATACATTTGCACATTTTTTGCTTTCCGTGATAGCGTCAATGAGTTCGTTTCCATGTTTCACTTTTTTAATTTCTGCCCTATTTTTTTGTTCCTTATTTATTATATCATTGACTACTAACCAAGTTTTCCGACAGTCCCCTTCAGCTTTTTCCAAAGTTTTATTGTAGTTATCTTTACTTTTACGTACTAGCTCCTTCAATTTTCTTTGATATTTTTCAACATAAGTTGACCAACTTTTGTTAAAAGGTTGTTTCTTAGCAACCCTATATAATTTTTCCTTCTTCCTTATTGAAATGAGCAGTGATTTTGTGATCCACGGCTTGAGCGCCACGTCCTCTGTATTTGACTTTTTATCAGTATAGTATGATGCTTTTTGGATATGATTTTGTAAGCAGTCAATAAACGCCTCACAACTCTCATCCACCATTAGAGCGCTGTACACCGCTTCCCAACTCTCACTCTTTAATGAAGCCAATAACTTTTCATAACACACTTTTTTCGTTTGTACATGAAACCCTTTAGTTACTTGCTCAACTTTATGAGATTTACACCACATATTCATAACTGTAAAATGATCACTAGGCTGATTTTGTACAATCACTGATCGCATTACTTCACAGTTCCTGACATTAGTGAAAAAAGGTAATTTCGAATGTTTGTTGGTAGGTACTTCTTTTATGAAAATGAAATGAAATGAAAATGAAATTTATTCCTCCAACACAGGTTACAAGTAAGCACAGAAAAAAAGAAAATGAAAAACATATTTAAATGAAACATATCCAATTAATCGACTGGAATTTCCCCACCCAAAGAACATTGTTCTGTGCTGGGTGGGGGAGCAACTCCCGATTGTTATTTAGGTATATTTTCCTATATCACGCACAGACTGCCGCGAGACAAACTTTGACATTTGATACATTTAATACATTTAAAATTTGACATTTAATACATTTAAATTTGACATTTACAACTTATAAATTGACTTATAAATTACATGATATAAATACTTTTGAATATATTTTCACAAATGGAATGTCCTTGAGATATAAGCCAACTAAAAACAATTTTTTTATACTCTGGTCTTTTATAATTAAAGTTGCAGCTTAATCCACTTTTCAATAAACTTTGAAATGACACTCAAAAGTGATATTGGACGGTAATTGGTCAAATCCAGAGCGTTTCCTCCCTTGAACAATGGTATCACCCTAGCGACCTTAAAAGCCTCAGGGAACGTGTGGTTAAGGAGGCTGGTGTTTATTATATGCACTATAGGAACGCTCAGATAATCTAAATGCTTTTTAAACAGTTTCAGGGGAAAACCATCCACACCTGGTGCGGTTTTAGCCCATTACCATCTATAATTTTGAATTCAAATTTCGGGACATGATCACGTTTGTCTCGCGCAGGGCTAGGTTGGAAGATGCGATTCGTTTGCGGTATATTTGCTGCGAGTTTTTCACCTACGGCCGAAAAATATTCATTGAATCTAAGAGCAATCTCTGCTTTGGCTGAATTCTCATCAACGTTCTTTTCATTTCTAACATCAGCAATCAATCTATTGCACTGCCCTCCTTTTTTGCTTTTACCACGAATTTCTTCATTCAAAATTCTCCAACATTCTGTACTAACTTGTGTAGTATTCATGTGCAGGAGATAGCACACGAATACTACATTTGTCCACGTGTTAGTACCTACTTCACTACCGTGTGGTATTTACGCGCTTTCTCCCCGAAGGGGAGAAAGGACGTAAATACCACACTACCGCCTAACGGTGTACTCTCGGTAGTAAGGAATGAGAACTAATTGATTCCACAAGAATATAACATATATTGTAAAGAACCTAACTCGCCAAGCACACGTCTCGCTAGGTACTCTCAAATCGGAATCGGGGAATCGAATGACTGCAGTTCCACGTAAAATCGCCGTCCAGCCCCCGGAAATAGGTCACGGGTGTTGCAACCGTGACATACCAATGTACCGTCAGCACCGGAAAATCATCGTGTTGGTATCTCATATCAAAACCTCGAATCGTCAGCTGGCCGGTGCGGATCCGCGCAGTGGTGCCACCCGCGCAGTGCTGCCATCCTTATCCTCTCGGCAGGTTGGTCCGCCTTTCGAGTCGGTACATCACTCCCGGGGTAAGATTGAGCATGTCCTCATGCGGGCAGCCGGGGTACGCCAGGGTAGACTGGGACTAATTGACCTGGCTCCTTTTGCCAAGGCAGTTCCTTCCATAGGCAGGCCATATAGCATGACGTTATCGCGGTAGCAGATAGAGATACCAACCCTTGTTTCCCGTGGCCTTAGGTAAGACGCGTCAATTCCATTGTCCTCGTGCTCTGTCGAAGCCAGGGAGGTTGTCCGGTGGTGGTTGCTGGGGAAGGGGAGGTAGTAATGTTGATTGTTACATGTTTTCTAATATGGGACTCAAATGAGACGAGGCTTGGCCAAAACATACAAATTGAATACAGAAACATGATAAATAGCGAAGGTAAATAGAGACAGAAAAATGATAGGTGCTACAGTTTAAGTGATAAAGACACTGCAGACAAGATAGATGGTAGAAACAGGATAATACAGAGTGATTATAGTCGTAAGAGTAATAATTGTAACTGAATACAGAAACAAGATAAATAGAGTAGGTAAATAGAGGCAGAATATAATGGTAGATGGGACAGTTTAAGTGATAAAGACACAGCGGACAAGATGAATACAGAGTAATTGCTGTACGTTCTGTAGCGATTAGGCGCTCAATCATTTCTGCATCTACGAGTATAAACCTCCTCTGAAATCCCCTCACACTGGAGGCACCGATACCTCAAAGGGCACATTACATGGCTAAAACCCCTCCCAGTGGAGACACCAATACCACAAAGTGGTGCATTAGATGGCTTAACCGTCACAGCGGAGACACCGATACCTCAAAGGGTACATTAAACGGCTAAATCCTCACGGAGGAGTCTCCGATACCTACCAAGTGATACAATATAGGCTAAACCCTCACAGAGGAGACACAGATACCACAAGGTGGTACATACATTGGCCGGCTAAACGGATCCAGAGCAGATAAAGACATAGCAGACAAGATGAATACAGAGTGATTATCGTAGTAAGAGTAATAATTGTAACAAACCAGAAAGAATATAAATAGCAATACAAGAACAGCCTACAAGGTATAGATAACGAGCTCGTGTACCAGTATTAAAAGTACCCTTTAAGCAGATGAAAGGAGTGGGGTTAAGGAATGCACATGGTTAGCCTTTATACACACAAAGGGAAGAACATGTAGGTTAGAAACCATTGGCATGCATAAAGAGAAGTAGGCCTTGTACGTCAGCCACTCTCCCTCCCCCCTCGCGAATAGACCACTTCCAGGTGGTGCTATACTTCCGCCCCTGCCCCTCATTCTCAACGCTCTCGCTCGCTCTCAACTCTGCGGCACTCTAGGTGAAAGCACTCATTTGTAGGGCTATTGATAGGAAACTGCTATCGATCAAATGATAGGACTGTCGAACTATCTAACACCCCTACTCATTTGTGGAGGCTCGCTTTACTGTGATGGGTTGTATAGCTAACAACTATGGTAAATGCTATGGAAGCACTCATTTGTAGGGCTATTGATAGGAAACTGCTATCGATCAATTGATAGGACTGTCGAACTATCTAACACCCCTACTTATTGTGGAGGCTCGCATTGCTGTGATGAGTTGTATAGCTAACAACTATGGTAAATGTTATGGCTTAACTATGATACTTACGTGGTTCGTGACTATAGATTTACGTCTTACTGTTGTAGTCTGAGTCTGTACCATCACTTGTCCTTACGCGGTCACCATACCGTCATGTGTCAGGTTTCCCGCCGTGTACTGTCGTTCCTTCCTCCCAGTTGGTCGAGTCATTCAGTTAATTAGAAATGAAGGTCGCTATTAGTCTGAAAAAAAAAACTATGATCAGTATGGGGTACACAGGAAACTATTATTTTTTTTTTTTTCGGCCAGAGCCATTAGTAGATTCTAGAGAACTAGAGCTGTGGGGTAACCATAACTACTGCAACCCCTGCACAAACAGTTCCTGCAGTCCAGTGGAACACCTTATAATGATGACGCCTCATCCAGACGTCTTCGTAGGATGGATTCAGCTGGGCAATTGCCTGCAGCAGGTCCAAGTGGAGTGATGACATCCGTTGCTCCCCCAAAGTCTGTGGTCTGCACCGTGGGCTGACCAACTAGCACAAAGTCGGGCCCTACTAGTGTGCAGTTGGCCTGGTCCTGGATGAGGCCACAGTGGGCTATAGTGCCGTGGATTGGTAGCTAGTCTACTTACTTCCCATCTTACCTCTTGCCTTGATTAAAGGAAAGCCTTTATTTGCTGGGTAGAGTTCACGTGCGGCTCCAGGCTCGCAAAGTCATTTGTAGCTGTCTCGCAGTTCGGAGTAACTCTGAGGGCTTTAGTGAATCTCACCATGCTACCTCGAGCCTGTGACTGCCACTTGCCGGAGCCGTGTAGTCAGGACTTCCGTGCCAGTGTTCAGCTGTGTGTTCTCTTGCCATGGAAGGTATGGGAGACACAATTAGAAGGGAAACAGCAAGTAAGGTAACCTGAAAGCAGAGAACTGTTAGTCTGGACTGATATAGGATGGGGTAATTGATATAATCCAGGGGCAGTTGTTCTGCGCAGTTGTTTTCCATTTCTTTTATTCTGGTTCTATAGTATCCATTTATATTATCTTTTTTTCCCTTATGTATTAATGCTATTTATCTTTTATTCTGTTTCTATATTATCATTTTTTCTTAATTGTTTTATTCTGTTTCTATATTATCATTTTTCTTAATCGTTTCTTTTTATTCTGTTTCTATATTATCATTTTTCTTTATCATTATCATTGGTTTATTTATTGTTATTTTTTTTTTTTTTTTTTTATTATTATTATTATTTTTTTTTCCTTCGATGACATTAATTAAAAATTGGACAAAAACGGAATATAATAAATAAACAACCGCCGTTATTGTCAATATGTCACTAATTTGATTGATTGATTGATGCTTGATTGTGTTAAAAAAACAAGTTTTCACAAGAGTTCACATACATGGAAATAAACTACTAATACTAATAAATGAAATACAAATTTCTTTAAATTCAGATAAAGTACATAGTAGAAAGAAAGAAATAAATTCTGATTTGAAAATTTAGCTCAACAGCCAATAGTGTAAGGCACAAAGAGAGAAATTAAAGATGACAAGATGAGGCACATAACATCAAAATCAGTCTAGACGGAAAAAAAACCTTCGTTTATAGTAAATGCCCGCTGTCGTAAAACAATCTGCAGAAATCCTACTAATTTCCCTTGGTTCTTGCCTATCGTTGCATAGCAGAACCGAGCGGAAAACGGATTCATTTAAAAAAAAGGGCTGCAAAGTATTTAAAACGTTCGAAGGTAACAATATTATTATGTCACTAATTTAAAAGTGGACAAAAGTAGAATATAATAATTTATTATTAATAAATAAATAACCGCCGATATTATCGATAAATACATAGATAGATAAACAATCTTGGGCAATGCCTATACAATTGTATATACTATGTTATTTGAATTATTAGATAATTTCTTCCGAGGGGCATCCCAAGGGGCATGTCTATGACTGTTACTATTAATTGTTACTTATTAATTGTTACTATATTAACAATTATTGGTACTGTTGTACTTATATTGCCTAGGCATTATAATCGTCAGCATAGTACTGAACCTAGTTCAACAATATTATTTAAAAACGTATCATGTACAAACTCAATGAGTAAAGTTATAATATCGTAATATTATATGTACTGTGTGAAATGTAATATAATATATCGTAATTGACGAAGCACGAGCCTACCAAAGTAAAGGAAACAAACCAGAAAAGTAGAAACGTGCCATAAAGGGTTCCCGATTGCAACAAAGCCGACTCCGTGAGATAAAAAAACCCACAACCGGTCGTCGGTAACCTGCTATATGTCCGTAGCGATTAGTCGCTCAATCAGTTCTGCATCTACAAACCTACTCTGAAATCCCCTCACACTGAAGGCACCGAAACCATAAAGTGGAACATTACACGGCTAAATTCCTCACAGTGGAGACACCAATACCACAAAGTGGTGCATTAGATGGCCTAACCGTCACAGCGGAGACACCGATACCTCAAAGGGTACATTAAAACGACTAAATCCTCACAGAGGAGCCTCCGATACCTACCAAGTGATACAATATATAGGTCTAAACCCTCACAGAGGAGACACGGATACCACAAGGTGGTACATACATTGGACGGCGAAACGGATCTAGAGCCGATAAATAGACGACGAAAGACAAACGACCTAACTACAATTGATGAACTGAATTAATCCGACTCCAAAAGATTTACTGTCAATTCAACTCACGAACACGAAAACGGTTTTGAGAAACAAACAAGCGGAAAAACACTTGAGAAAGAAATTTTTTTTTTTTTTTTTTTTTTTTTTTTTTTTTTTTGAAACTCTCTAAACTCTCTAAATTCTTGAAACTGATCTGAAATATAATAATAATATTATATTATATATTATCTACTGTTTGGAAACGTATGATCGGAAAAATATTATTTTTGGAAACGTACGATCGAAAAATATTATTTTTGGAAACGTATGACCGAAATACAAAAAAAAATTTTCCTTCTATCACCAAAAATAAACTGTAGTGTCGCTACAATACTTTTATTATTGGTACCCCAAACAAACTCGTATAATAGGAATAGGAAGGAGGTGCTCGGCGAAACTCAAACGAGCCGAGTTATACTATTATATACGTATGACGCCGTGTGAAGTGCAATATAATATACTGTAATGATTAAACACGATCCTACTAAATGAAAGGGAACAAACCATAAATGTAGGAACGTGCCATAACGGGCTTCCGACTGCAACAAAATCGATTCCGTGAAAAGGAAAATTACTACAATCGCCCGTCGGTAACCCGCCGTACGGACCGTAGCGACTAATCAAATGAAGGTGCTCAATCAATCAACAGCTATAACTCTATACTCTGAAATCCCTCACTCCTGAGGCACCGATACCATAAAGTGGCTCAAGACGGATACGGATTCAGATAGGACAAAGAGACGGAGAAAGACAGACGAGCGACCTTGACATAAGCAAGTTATTCCTATAAGGTGTCATAAGCGACTTACAACGCAGGTAATAAGAAACTTACAACTAGGTACTTACCATCGCAAACGGGAGACGTACTTGGTTCGTAGATCGCTGCCACCATATATGTACGAACTTGTGTAGTATTCATGTGCAGGAGATAGCACACGAATACTACATTCTTCCACGTGTTAGTACCTACTTCACTACCGTGTGGTATTTACGCGCTTTCTCCCCGAAGGGGAGAAAGGACGTAAATACCACACTACCGACTAACGGTGTACTCTCGGTAGTAAGGAATGAGAACTAATTGATTCCACAAGAATATAACATATATTGTAAAGAACCTAACTCGCCAAGCACACGTCTCGCTAGGTACTCTCAAATCGGAATCGGGGAATCGAATGACTGCAGTTCCACGTAAAATCGCCGTCCAGCCCCCGGAAATAGGTCACGGGTGTTGCAACCGTGACATACCAATGTACCGTCAGCACCGGAAAATCATCGTGTTGGTATCTCATATCAAAACCTCGAATCGTCAGCTGGCCGGTGCGGATCCGCGCAGTGGTGCCACCCGCGCAGTGCTGCCATCCTTATCCTCTCGGCAGGTTGGTCCGCCTTTCGAGTCGGTACAATTCTTTAGGTTTCCCTTCCGCCTCTTTAAATTGTTTCCTATAAAAGTCTTCCTTTGTCTTTACTATCAGTAATCTTATCATATTCCGGTATTTTTTAAATCGTATTTTCAGATTATAATTCAAGGGCTCTTTCTTCAATTTCATTCCTAGCTTATCTCTGACACGTATGGCCTTTAATATCCCATTTGTCATCCAAGGAGCAAGCTTGACCTTTGAATGAGGTATATGTACATCAGAAGAGGCCCCCGATAAACAATACTGTAAGCCTTGCGTCAGTAAACTCACGGCAATGTTCACATCAGTTTCCTGTTGTACCTTGCTCCAATCGTAAGTTTCAATATTTTTTGCGAGTTTGCATTCATCCACACGCACTTTGGTTTGCTTATGTGGGACACTTGACTGAGGACAAGGCAAATCCAGAGTGACAGCCAGTGCGTAATGATCCGTTATCTGTGAAGTGACAATTCCGGACCGAGCCGCATCACATTGAGCTCTCAAGAACAGATGGTCTATGCAAGTAGAGCTAGCCCCTTGTACCCTTGTAGGTTTATCAATTAATGGGCGAAACCCCAATTGCGCAAGCGAAGATAAATAATGCATTACTTTTTGATCAGAAAAATCAAGTAAATTAATATTTATATCTCCTAAGTAGAACAAATACTTCGACTCTAGCCTACTCCGTAAGAACTCCACTAAATCAGTTGTATACATATCGGGTATTAGACCAAGAAGTCCGTCCCACTCGTCCCAATAATATTTTTCATCCTAAACGCGCAATACCGAACACGTGGTTCACAGAGAACGTTCCTTGGGGAACAATGTAAATGGAGAGGGGGAACTTGCCCCTCTCACACGAGGGTGGCTACCTACTCCTAGATGTATTTCTCGGGATCAGTTCAGTAACAAACCTCGTAATATACGTTTCGTTCGTCTAACAGTCAGTGTGGTCTCATTTATTTCACCTACCTATCTGCTTTTCCCAGCATACGCGAAATCAGATAGTGGGATCGGCTCACACAACCACAGTGCTTCCGTGACAATTTTTTTAACGTTGTGACATTTTTGAAACTTTGTGCTTTTTTCATATCTCTTATAGTTGAGTGATTTAGTTTCTAAGTCAGTGCTACGAGGAGTCTTTATGAACTGAGAATAGAGTGCGGTAGATTTAAGCTTATTCCCAAAACTTTTGAAAAACTCGTGAATTGTGTGAACTTCAACGTACAAGACGGGAAATAAAATATCCAACATGTTTAATTGGGAAATTGAACCTCTCGATACAGGAGGAGAAGAACAACTACCTTCGACGTCACAGGACACGAATACTACTATCGCCACATCAAACCCATTGGACACAGTGATGCTTATGAATCAACAGATGCTCGAATTGCAAGGGAAACTAGTGGAAACTATGGCGAAGCAGAAATTGAAATTTATTCCGTTCGACCCGACATTAACCAACGCAGATGTATGGTTGGAAACAGCAAAAATGATCGTGAAGAAATTACAACCAGATTCGGTTGATTTTGTATCAGCTCTCACAGAATCTATGCAAGGTACCGCTACTTTATGGCTTTCAAACGTAATGGAAGAAGGATTGGAATGGATTACATTTGAAACACTGTTTCAGCAACAATATTGTAAGAAGGAGACACCAGCTGCACTAGTGCATAAGTTGATAACGCACTATTTCAAAGAGGAAGAATTTGAAAAGGAACTGTCTGAATACTATCCCAAAATAAAAGGGATTTTTAAGAATAAGCCTGGCATAGAATGCGCTGACATTCTAATGTCGGCGGTAGCTGGAAAAGCGGATGGTGAAATTAGAAGATGGATTTACAAGGAAGAAAACCCAAATGAATTGACACTTTTTAAGGAGGTCGCATCAGTTAAGGCCTCTCGAGCAAGAGGATTTGGAGGATTTAAGAATGTTCGAGGAGGATTTACCCAGAGAGGAAGTTTCAAGAGGAGGAATGTTGATACTTTCGACCAGCCGACAAGTAAACAACCAAAAGTTGAATTTAAAACAACTACTCGAAATATACCATCAGACCCGACTAAAAGACGCTTTTGTCAGAAATGCAACCTGAACAACCATGATTGGGCATTTTGCAAATTTAATCCAAATCGCATTCTACCCAGAGGACCTGGCACATCACAACAGAGGTTTGGACCACCTAATCTGCAACCATCAGGATCTTCCGGAATGACCCGAGGTCCTGGTGGACCTCGACAATCAGGATACAGGCCGCAGGGAGTACAACAGACGCCACAGAGGCATGTGAACGCCTGTGCTGCAAATCCTACAGGGAACCTTTCACATAGAGGTAAAACCTTTCAATATATTTTTGATTCTGGCAGTGAGGTTTCACTATTGAACGAAAAGTTATTGAATGAATTTGAAGGGCAAAAATACACAAATCCTATTATTTTAACCGGCATTGGTAATAAGAAAACGATGATAAATACTCAAATTTCAACGATGATAACGATTGATAATATTGAAATTCCGATTTTGTTTCACATAGTTCCTAATGGATTGATTTCTTTTAATATACTAATAGGCCGAGATATTATAGATTCAGGAATTTTGATAACCATATCTCACGATAAATACGAAATAAAAAAAGTAGAAGATGATAAGAAGAAAAATAAAAAATTAAGTTACTTAAAACCAAAATCAAAATTATTAAAATTTAACCAAAAAAATAAGCCCGTAGAAATAATGGATGATTCATTAGATGAAGATAAAATTATTAATAAGTCATCAGATGAAAATATCATGCCGATTCCTTGTGTACAACCTATTGTGGACTTGACCGTTGAATCCCTTACAGCTATGGAGGGCCCTACTAGATCAGGGCAGCTCCAGGGATCAGTAAACTCTGACCCTGATGTTGAAAGCTTCCACCCAGATGTTGAGGAACTGGATACAGATCTGGAAACGTTTGAGGATATATCTAGACTTAAGAACTTATTGATGCAATTTAATGACAATTTTACTAGGGGTTTACCAAAACAACCAGTAAAAACAGAACCTTTTGAAATAAGATTGATTAATTCTGATAAAATCGTTTATAGAAAACCGTACGCATTACATCCACGTGATCGTGAGTCAGTTCGAAATTATATTAATGAGTTATTAAACGCTGATATAATTGAAGAGTCAAATAGTCCATATTCGAGTCCCGTACTACTCGTACCTAAGAAAAACGGTAAACGACGAATGTGCTCGGATTTCCGCGAATTAAATGCAAACACTGTTTCACAACATTACCCGATTCCACTGATTCCGCAGCAAATTGCTAGATTAGCCAATCAATTGTATTTCACATCGTTAGATGCAGCTTCGGGATTCTATGCGATACCTGTAGCAGAAAACGCTCGCGAAATACTCGCATTTTCTACTCCTGACGGACATTATCAATATAAACGTCTTCCATTCGGCGTTAAAAACGCACCTGTTAAAAACGCATACTGTGAAACCACATAATGAAAAGTTGAAAGCACTCCATGAGTTACCACCACCACGGGATAGAACCGCGCTTCGTTCATTTATTGGTTTATGCTCTTACTTTCGAAATTTTATTAAGGATTTCTCAATTATCTGTGCGCCGTTATACGAGCTTACAAAACTAGCTGTTCGATTTGAATGGACAGATAAACACGAAGAGGTTCGACAAAGATTAATAAAATTATTGACAAGTGAACCTATATTGACCATATTTCAACCGGAATACCCCATCGAAGTGTGGACCGACGCCTCATCCATTGGATATGGGGCGATATTATTTAATGTTATAGATGGCAAACATAAAGTTGTTGCTTACTTCAGTCAGAAAACTACTCTGGCGGAGTCTAAGTACCACTCTTACGAGAACGAAACACTCGCAGCAGTTAAGGCCTTAAAGACATGGGAACATTATTTATTGTATCACGAATTTACATTAATTACAGATTGCAAATCATTTCAGGCAAGTTACGTTAAGCAAAATTTAATTACGAGAGTACATAGATGGTGGGCATATTTACAGACGTTTACTTTTCAAATTCGTTATAAACCTGGATCAAAATTGGAAACAGTAGATTTCTTAAGCCGTTACCCTGTAAGTGAATCTACAGAAGTGAATGTATTTCAAGTACAAACCGAGGACTATTCGAATAAAAACATATCACCAGATTCAGAAATCATAGAGGACAATTTACCAAAAATTACAGATTTTGAACACAATAAATTAATAGAAAAACACGTAAAATTGATTGAATTAACAGGCGAATGGTTGCTGATGGCACAGCAGAAGGATGCTGACATTCAGTTGATTATAGGAAAAATCATAAATGACACATTAACGCCACCGTCATTATTAAATACATATGAGATTAGAGATGGCATTTTGTTTAGAAAATTTCAAGTAAACAAAAAGACGAGTGGGACGGACTTCTGGTCTAATACCCGGGATCAGAAAAAAAAAAAAAAAAAAAAAAAATGAAAAATGTGTGATACGAAAAATGGTATCTCACGTGACATAAGTATGTCACTAGTCCAACAAATTGATATCACTGATTCTGTCGTTCTTTATTTCAAAGTCAATTATTCCATTAAACATGAAAAGATGTTGATTTCATATTTTTACATCACTTCCATTTTGGTTTATTATCTTCGATAATGAACCATTGGAATCGCCCAAAGAAAAAATTTTTTTAACCCCCCCTCAAAATTTGTTGGTTTACGTTTCAAGATACGTAGATTCAGAAAAACGAATAAAAAATAATCCGTCCGTCCGCCGTACGCCGTCCCCCGTACGCCGTCCACGCCGTTTTGCCCAGTTAGCGTTGAGCTAAAATTACAAAATTTGGTTTCTGGGTTTGGACCAGCCCCACAATGATCCTCGAAACTTTTCATAACCCTAGGTCAAGGGGAAGGGATTCAAAACGAAATTTAAAATTTCGACGATGTCTTATCTCCAAATATTTAACTGAACCGTGTAAATTTTAGTTCACCTTCGAATGACCTGAAAAATTACGAATCTTTTAAGACCAATTGGATTTTTGTGCGACCAGCCGTTCGTTCACAGTGACCGCGCAAAGTTTTAGGAAAAACACTAAACTTTCGCGTCGAAAACGGCCGTTATGTGACCCAACCACCAGACGCCCAGAATAAAACTACCTTTTTACATCTTCCCGGTAAACTACAGTCTAGAAATTTTAACCGTGAGTCGGGGATAGACCACATTGCAATATTCACTCGGTTTCTCATCTGTAAAATTGTTTAAATAATACCTTTTTGTAATAATACAAATTAAATTTTGATGATGAGCTATGGACTTGAAATTTTAAAAATAGGTCAGAACTGGATCACAATGCAATATTCACTCGGTTTCTTGTCTGTAAAATTGTTTAAATAATAACTATTTGTTTAAACAAATAAAATGTTGACGATGAGCTAGATACTTAAAATTTTAAATATAGGTCAGAAATGGATGACATTTCATTATTCACTCGGTTTGTATGACATGGTATGAGTATGGTATGGTATATTATTGTATGTATGATTTGGTATAATACAGTATGGTATGATAGGAAAGAAATTCGTATGGTATGGTATGAGTACGTTGAGAATATGGTATGGTGCCGATTTGCAATACAGTCTGGTATAGACAGAAGGGTGATCTGCACAAGGAAGATAATAAACCGTTGTGTCAAGAATTTGCAGAGTTTTTATTCACTACCTACTAGTTCAAACCGAAAACTCGTGTAACTATTTTTTGGTTTATTATCTTCGATAATGAACCATTGGAATCGCCCAAAGAAAAAAAAATTTTAACCCCCCCTCAAAATTTGTTGGTTTACGTTTCAAGACACGTAGATTCAGAAAATCGAATTAAAAAAAATCCGTCCGTCCGCCGTACGCGCCACTTTGCCCAGTTAGCGTTGAGTTAAAATTACGAAATTCGGTTTCTGGGTTCGGACCAGTCCCACAATGGTCCTCGAAACTTTTCATAACCCTAGGTCAAGGGGAAGGGGTTCAAAACGAAATTTAAAATTTCGACAATGTCATATCTCAAAATATTTAACTGAAACGTGTAATTTTCAGTTCACTTTTGAATGACCTGAAACATTACGAATCCTTTAAGACCAATTGGATTTTTGTGCGACCAGCCGTTCGTTCACAGTGAGCGCGCAAAGGTTTAGGAAAAACACTAATCTTTCGCGTCGAAAACGGCCGTTATGTGACCCAACCACCAGACGCCCAGAATAAAACTACCTTTTTACATCTTCCCGGTAAACTACAGTCTAGAAATTTTAACCGTGAGTCGGGGATAGACCACATTGCAATATTCACTCGGTTTCTCATCTGTAAAATTGTTTAAATAATACCTTTTTGTAATAATACAAATTAAATTTTGATGATGAGCTATGGACTTGAAATTTTAAAAATAGGTCAGAACTGGATCACAATGCAATATTCACTCGGTTTCTTGTCTGTAAAATTGTTTAAATAATAACTATTTGTTTAAACAAATAAAATGTTGACGATGAGCTAGATACTTAAAATTTTAAATATAGGTCAGAAATGGATGACATTTCATTATTCACTCGGTTTGTATGACATGGTATGAGTATGGTATGGTATATTATTGTATGTATGATTTGGTATAATACAGTATGGTATGATAGGAAAGAAATTCGTATGGTATGGTATGAGTACGTTGAGAATATGGTATGGTGCCGATTTGCAATACAGTCTGGTATAGACAGAAGGGTGATCTGCACAAGGAAGATAATAAACCGTTGTGTCAAGAATTTGCAGAGTTTTTATTCACTACCTACTAGTTCAAACCGAAAACTCGTGTAACTATTTTTTGGTTTATTATCTTCGATAATGAACCACGATAATGAACCATTGGAATCGCCCAAAGAAAAAAAAATTTTAACCCCCCCTCAAAATTTGTTGGTTTACGGTTTGGGGAAGGGGTTCAAAACGAAATTTAAAATTTCGACAATGTCATATCTCAAAATATTTAACTGAAACGTGTAATTTTCAGTTCACTTTTGAATGACCTGAAAAATTACGAATCCTTTAAGACCAATTGGATTTTTGTGCGACCAGCCGTTCGTTCACAGTGAGCGCGCAAAGGTTTAGGAAAAACACTAATCTTTCGCGTCGAAAACGGCCGTTATGTGACCCAACCCTCAGACGCCCAGAATAAAACTACCTTTTGTCATCTTCCCGGTAAACTACAGTCTAGAAATTTTAACCGTGAGTCGGGGATAGACTACATTGCAATATTTACTCGGTTTCTCATCTGTAAAATTGTTTAAATAATACCTTTTTGTAATAATACAAATTAAATTTTGATGATGAGCTATTGACTTGAAATTTTAAAAATAGGTCAGAACTGGATCACAGAACTGGATTCACTCGGTTTCTTGTAACAAAAAACTGTTGTACGGCGTGAGTCGTTCATTCACAAAAAACGGCAGATCAGGAAAATCAGGGTGTAGGTGTCTTAAACGCACGGTATTCCTCTTCTCCTTCATGGCTAGAAGAAACTTATTCCTGGATACCGCAGAAGCGAATTGGACGACCACAGCACCGTGTTGATTCTTTTTCGGCTTCTGTCTATAAGCACGAACGATACTCTCCCTGGTTAATGGTACCTCTATACTATCGGCTACTTTCAGCGCGACTTCTGACAAGTCCTCGTTTGGGGTATGCGGTATTCCTTGGATAGTTACATCACACTTCAAGTAATTTTGCTCAAAGATGTTCATTCTATGATGCAGAAATTTGATTTCGCGAGAGAGCTTCATGTTCTCCATCATGACCTTCTGATTTTCTGACTTTATTGCATCGATACTATTGGAGATCTTTCCTAAGTTTTCCGACATATCCTCAAATTTGTAGAACCCCATAGAAGCCTCAATAGATCGCACATCTTTTTTAAGAGAAGCGAACTTATCTAGTATCAGATCAATCTTCTTAGTCAAGGTTATAATCTCTTGTGAACTTGCCTTTGAGTCGTTAGCAGACTCCTCATCCTCAGAAACATCAGGCGGTTCAACCGGTTTCCGACCCAACTTCAAGCACTCATCAACTGGTTTCCGACCCAACTTCACGCACTCATCACACTTCCACTGTTCACGGAGATTAACTTTCAGCTTTTTGAAGTTGTCCACGCTTTTTAGACGGGTACACGAGGGATGAAATGATAATTTGAAAGACACACATGTAGCAGTTTTTTTGGGTGAGAATAAATATCGCGAACACTTGCCGCAGTCCATTGTAAGACGGAGATCGGACAAGCACGGGTGTAAACAACCTTATCAGAGAAAGATCCGAACTCGACCACTGCTCGAGAGCAACTGCTTTATAGAAACACAAACGGTGGGTACAGCTTTCGTACACGTACGCAACCACGAGGGACATTTTATGTCTTTGCGCCCCCTCCCATCAGAAACTTATATGAAGCTTGCATTCGTGTTGACAATATAAATTATTGAGAATGATCACCTGTGTGTAAACAATTATTTAAACAATCACGCTCATACCGCAGCTTGTCGGCCACGCACTCCGCACTGGTTAACGTAATATGGTTAGATAAATGGAGAGCTATCCAACGAGTGGTGAACGATTTTTGTACCATGATAACTGGCGAAGATAAATATCCGTAGCAACGAATCGGTTGTAAGCGAAAATCATCAGAAATATTTTCGTGACGCTTCTCCGTTACATTTTCGAGTTTATGTAGCAAAGTAAAGACATAAAGACATGTCAATATGATCCAAGCATGTTTTGCTTTCAGGTCTAGTCACCTCGTTTATCAACGATATAAATTTATGTCTAGCCAGTATATTTAAATATGATTCAGCTACAGCTGTATAATATACAGTGTATATTCTTCTGATATAATGTTATAGTTCATGTCTCCTACAATGAAGCCTGTGTGCAAATCATGAATTTCATTTTCCAGATCACACAGAAATTTATATTCATCTTCTATGTTTTTCATCACACAGAAATTTATATTCGTCTTCTATGTTTTTCAGATGCGATCTATACATCCCCAATATCTCTACAATACTGTTGTTATGCTTTATTTTCACTCTCAATGAACTACTACCGTCGATACCTACTCACTTCCACTATATCGATTATTTCTACATGGTTTCTTACAAACATTACCGTACCACTATTTTGGTTGAAGTTGTTTTTCGTATATGCCATAGTATACCCCTTAATATTTACAAAATCCATCTGTGTTTCCACTTTTTGAATCCAACACTCCCTGAGTACAATTACCTCCGGTTTTCTAGTCATAAATTAACACTCAATGAGGAGACTGTCTAAATTTCTATGTATGTTTTTAATGTTTGAATGATAAATTGAAAAACCACTTTCCTCTCTTTGATTATAATTATTAGCTTCTAAAGTACTGGCAAGTTCTTGTGCTTTGAAATTAACATAATTTTCGATATCTTCAACATAACTATCTGTATTGTTAATTATAATAATATTATAATTATATATAATTATATTATAATATATAAAATATATTATATTGAAATGTACTCGAAGCTCAGGAACTCAAGAATGAATTTATTTCGAGAAGCTTCTTTGCTCCCAGGTTTACCAGGGGGTTAGAAAACAGTTGTGTTAGCAACAAGCAATATCACTGTGTTGGTATTAATTACCTATCAGCACATCCTCCCTTATAAGTGTGTACAAGCATAATATGCAAGTATACTAACATATTATGTTAGTAGACAGCATGGAGGTACACTCAATTTTAGTTCAAGAATATTGGTTTGTGTTATAGTCAGTTTTGAATTAGCAAACAACCAACCTAAACGATCACTTGAAATTTTGCAATGTTGAAATATTAATCTGAATGTTCGTTCACTCAAAGTTCGAGTCTCTTGGGTGGTTTGACGAGTCTTCCTCTCGAGGTATATTTCTGTGTCTGTCCCTCCATGTTTCCAGTTGGCTCTACATTGGTGGCTGTCAGTATAGTGGGGTTTGTCTCGTTACTGATTTGTGGAGTCTTGGCTGTCGGCGGCAGTGGGGGTGTTGATCTCCTCGGGCTAGGGGTGTGTTGTGGAGGTTTTGGATCAGCAACCGTTTTCTCTTCCCTCTCCTCGTTTTGTTGATTGGGATCTTGTAGGACTGAGGTGACGACCTGCGTTTAGGTACCAAACTGGCACGGTTTCGTTTTATGTAGTTGTTGTCGGTTTTTATGATGTATGATCGTGGTTGGTCGGCGGTCCCAATTATTTCCCCGGGTTTTCTCATGTCTGATATCCATACATGGTCCCCCGGTCCAAGTGACTTTAGGTTTTTGACGTTGTGTCTTTCATTGAAATGTCTCATCTGGCGTTGTTTGATGGCTCTCTCCCTACGTTTGAACTGTTCAAGGTTGAGGGAGGATTGCCAAAATTCAATTGGGGGAAGAGTTGTCCGGATTTTCCTGCCCATTAATAGTTCTGCTGGGGACATTCCAGACTCCAGTGGGGATGCTCGGTAGGATAGTAACCCTAGGAATGGGTCCTTGGATTTTTTAAATATGTTCTTAATGGTTTTTTCTCCCGCTTCGGCCAATCCGTTTGCACGACTATGTTTTGGGCTACAAATGTTCAACTTCATCCCCCAGTTGTTTGCAAAATCTTGGAACTCTTTGCTGGTAAATTGTGTTCCCGCATCCACTCTCATAACTAATGGTATCCCATGTCTTGCAAATATTGTTTTACAAGCCTCGATCGTCTTCTTGGCCGATATTGATGGTAAATTTACTATTTCTGGGTACCTTGAGTAATAGTCTTGGACTAATAAATAACATTTACCGTCGTGGTATCCTATATCAGCGCCCACTTCTCGCCACGGGGACGCTGGTAGTTCCGTAGAGATCATTGGTTCTGTTGGGTTAGTGAGGTATTTCATGCATATCTCGCAAGCTGATACGTATGCCAGAATGTCGTTATTCATGTTGGGCCACCACATGGACGATCGGGCTCTTCTTCGACATTTTCCTATGCCGAGATGGCCTTCGTGGATTCGATCCAGCATATGTCTTCTCAGGCTGGCAGGTACATACAGGCGGTCTTCGTATATCACCAAACCGTCAAGGAAGGCTAGACCTTCTCTAAATCTGAAGAAATTTGTGGTTAAAGGGTTGGTTTGTGACTCATCAGGCCAGCCCAGTTGGATGTATTTTTTTTAGAAGACGTGTGGTCGCATCGGAGTCTTGTGATTCTCTAACTTTTTCTATGTTCCCATCTGAACAGTTCATTTTGGTGGTGACACATCCGACACTGGCTTCCAGGTGTTTTTCAAATATCAAGTCCCGGTCTTTGGGACATTCCACAGGATTTCGAGAGAGCGCATCAGCTGCTGCCAACGTTTTCCCGGGTTGGTATTCTACTGTATAGTTGAACATCATTAGGCGCATTCTGAAGCGTTGGATTCTAGCTGTAAGTAGGTTTAGGTCCTTTCCTCCTAGAAGTGATACTAGAGGTTTATGGTCGACTACCATTTTGTATTTGATTCCCGTGAGGTAATCTGAGAACCGCTCTGAGACCCATGTTGCGGCTAGGGCCTCCTTTTCTAACACTGCATACCGCTGCTCTGTAGGGCTTAAGCTTCTTGAACAATATGATATCGGACGCCAGTTACCGTCAGTTTGTTTTTGTTCGATTAGCCCCCCTATCCCATACATACAGGCGTCGACTCGGGTTTCTAGGTTTGGATCGAAAGGAGCCAATATTGGGGTCTTTGTTATAATTCGTTTTAACTTTTTAAACGCCATTTCCTGTGGTTTGTCCCAGTTCCATTCGTTTTCTTTAATTAGGAGATCTCTGATTGGTTTGGTGAGGTCCGCAAAGTTTGGGATGAATTTTGAATGTTGGTTTAACAGGCCCAGGAAACTCCTGACCTCTGATACGTTGGTCGGAGTTTTGAATTTTGTTACTGCCTCCACTTTTCCAGGGTCCGTCATGATACCTTTTGCTGATACTATGTAGCCTAAGAATTTGACCTCGGTGGCTCCTATGACGCATTTTTCCTTATTCAGTGTCACCCCTGCCTTTTCTAGTCGTTTTAGTACCATGTTCAACCTGTGATCATGTTCTTTCTTGTCCTTTCCAAATATAAGAATATCATCCTGAAGGCTTACCCAACCTTCCAACCCCTGTAGGAGTTCTCGCATTTTTCTTTCGTAGTGTTCTGCCGCTGACGAGAGCCCCATCGGGAGTACCTTGAACATGTAGCGCCCAAATGGTGTGATAAAGCAGGTTAACTTTGCAGATTGGGGGGTGAGAGGGATTTGCCAGTACCCACTTGCAGCGTCAAGCTTTGAAAAGGTGTTGTTACCTCCCCCTAGTAACGCCAAGGCTTCTTCCACTTTTGGCATTATATATCTTTCACGTTTGATATTTTCATTTAATTTTTGTAGGTCCACGCAAATGCGGACTTTTTGGTTTGGTTTCGGTACCACCACCATGCCTGCGCACCAGTCTGTGGGCTCCGTTATCTCCTCAATCACACCTTTTTCCACCAATAGCTCAATCTCGTTTTTCACGGAATTGCGTAAAGGAACAGGAATTCTTCTTGGCGTTGTTACCGCATATGGTTTTGCGTCATTAACTAACTCGATGTTATACTCGTCCTTTAATCGACCTATGCCGTTGTAATGAATCGGGAGAAGGGTAAGTATAACAACGAGGTTTGCACGATCACTGTTTAATCTCCGAGGCTCCGCACTCGTTACTCACAAGTGGGGGTAGAAAGGCAGGTACATTCCTGAGAGGCTACCTCACTACTTTCCCCCAAAAAAAATAAAAATGAATACATTTTTCCATTAAAAAGAGTGTGAAAAAAAATAAATATGTTGTACAAAAATAAGAAACTAAAGAAATTGAACCGGAAAAAAAATTGAAGAGAATAAAATAAACATAATCAAGTACATCTCTTAAATAAATTTGAACAGGCGTTAATAAGATGAAAGAAATTACAGATATCTTACAGAAGAAATTAATTCATTCGTACGATAGTTTTAAAGGAGGTTTAACACTTCGGACAGGCTTACGAATTGCAATCGGGGTAGCAGGTAAATGAGCACCTACGTCACTTAGGTTAGGAGAATCATTTTGTACAAGCTCAGAAATTTCCTCCACAGACGGTTGAACAGTGGAAGTATGTGGAATACTTGAACGGGGCTCCTTTTGCGGCGCATTTTCACGAGGAGGCGAGGATTGTAGAATGGGGCCAGGTTTAAATTCCTGACGGCCCATGTCGGGATGCCTCTTGAAAATTCGCCCATCAGGAGCCTCACAGAGGTACAAGCATGATCCCAGCACCTCCACTACCTGTGCACGCAACCATCCGCGCTTATTAGGGCGAGAATAGTCGCGAATATACACAGACTCATTAATTTTGTAGATGTTATCTGTTAATTTATATTGTTTTTTATTCCAAGAGATACTTCGTTTGGTCAAAAGTTGATCAAAACGGGTTTGAATTTTTCTACCAAACATGACTTCGGAAGGAAGTCGATGAGTAGTGGAATGTGGAGTATTTCTGTACGCAAACAAGAATTTTAGTAAATTAGTGTGAAATGACTGATTATTAGAAGTTTTAATTATTTTTTTCAATGAATTTTTAAATGTTTTAACAAAATTTTCTGCCAGCCCATTACTTGATGGATGGGAAGGCGGTGACGTTAGATGTATAATATTATTAAATTTACAAAAATCGGAAAATTCTGAAGAAACAAAGCAAGTACCATTATCGGTTACAACGCATTTCGGAATTCCGAAACGCGCTATCACCTCACGGAATCTTTGTAGAGTGTGTGCGGTATCAGCCCTACCCACTTCAAACACTTCAGGCCATTTACTGCATGAATCTATCATAATTAAAAACATTTTATTATTAAACGCTGGACCTGCATAATCCATATGGATTCTTTCCATTGGTTCAACGGCCTCGGGCCACCCAGCGGTTGCCGTTTTGGGCGGATCGGGCCTAGAAGTTTGACAAATTTCGCAACTTTTTGATAAATCATTTATGTTTTTGTCCAGACCGGGCCACCAAAAATACGAGCGCGCAAGCGCTTTCATTTTTGTGGCGCCCATGTGTGAACAGTGAAGTTCGATTAACAGAGACTCACGTAATTTATGCGGAATAACAATTCTGTAACCCCACATTATTACGTCGTCTTCAATGTGAAATTCCGATTTTCACATGTCCAGTCATCATTGTGCTTTTGGCCATTGTACTACTAATAAAACTCTCTAAGACCCTAACCATTACGAATGTACAAATATAATTTGCCCAATATTGGGTCTTTTCGAGTTTCTTGCTTAATTTTAGCATGATCCACTGGTACAAATTCTTCAATAAAATTTAAATAATCGAAATCATCATTTTCAACATCTTTATTGGCAACAGGCAGGCGTGACAGCCCGTCAGCGGAATTTTTCGAACCTTTAATATATTGCAATTTAAAATCGAAATTTGACAAAAACAATGCCCAACGCTGTACTCTGCCTGCAGCCATCACCGGAAACGGTTTTTCCTCACCAAATGTACCCAGTAGCGGTTTATGATCAGTTCTTATTACGAACTTGTGACCCATCAAAAATTGATAATATTTATTGCATCCGAAGTAAATTGAAAGAGCTTCTTTTTGACCAGTAGGATAATTTTTCTCGGCCTCTTTCAAAGTACGAGACGCGAAACATACGGGCCTTTCCTCGCCATCGGGCATCCTGTGAAGAAGAATCGCGGCAATACCATTTCCGGCAGCATCACATTCCAAAATTATGGGTAATTTTGGATTGAAATGCACCAGCGTTTTGTCAGAAGCGATCGCCTGTTTGATCTGTTGGAAAGACACTTCACATTCAGACGACCACTCGAATTTAACGTTTTTCTTTAATAGTTGATATAACGGTGACAACATTGTAGACATATTTTTCAAAAATCTTCCATGATAAGACACGGTACCTATGAAAGCTCTAAGTTCATCCGTAGAATTAATTTGGTTGCTCGCGAATTGGTCCGAAGAAGAGTGGGATGGTTTGCCTCTCTGTTGGATGTGGCGCAAGCAAATGGGTGCAGCTTAAGCTGGGACTTGGGAAACCTTGGAGGGTGGAGCCAACAACTGGGGACTCTCGTGGAGGCGGTCCGACGAAACTGGAGGGAGGATATGATCGCCAGCGCAGCACAATCCCGAAACCCACTATACTCAGCACTGGACAGCAGCGTGAGGCCAGCGGATCTTCGAGGTGAGTCCTCGCGTCACCCTGTGTGGGTGCTACGGTGGGTCCTTCAAATCAGAGGAGCGTTGCTGGCTCTTAACGAGGGGACCTATAGACGATCTGATAGTCCACGCCGTGTCTGCTCCCTCTGCAATCTGGGTGAGGATGAGGACATTCGGCATTTCTTCGGAGTTTGCCCAGCGCTCGCTGAATTTCGGATTCGCTACTTGGGTGAACGGACCTTGGCGCTGGGACGAATGGTTTGCCTGTTGGATGCCAGGGACAGTTGGCTGGACATAGCTAAGTTCGCGCAGCAATCTTGGAGGTATCGGGCGATGCTTGTGGCTGAGTTTAATTGGTGATAAGGCTCCCCCAGGTTTAGCAGAAAAATAAACAATGTACCTATAATATAAAGGTGAATAAAGATACAAATAAATAAATAATATATGCAATGTTTAATATAAGTAGTAACAACAATTTCAGGGACAAATCGGCGACTTCAGGCAACCCGGCAGACGGGTTTCACACCCATTGCCAATCATGTTATGTTATCAAATAAAAATTAGCTTTGTAACAATTTAATTGTAAAATTTTGTAAAAATAAACATGTTTTTTCTTCTTCTTTCTTCTTCTTCTTCATCCGTAGAATTTGGTCGAGGAGCTTCCAGAATTGCAGCAGTTTTTTCGGGATCCTTTCGGAGCCCAACATTGTCGATAATGTGACCAAGAAACTTGATTTCTTTTTGAAAAAATTTACATTTTGATTTATTTAATTTAAATCCGGCTTCTCTTAACCGTTGGAGCACTACCATCAAATTACGTATGTGTTCCTTAAAAGACTTCCCAGTTACGACGATGTCGTCTAACAAACAAGCAACACCTTCGCAACCCAGTAAAGTCTTATCAATAATTGATTGGAATAACTTGCAAGCCGGTTTCACGCCGAAAGGTAATCTATTCACTTTATAAATTCCCTTTGGCGTGCTCCAAGCTAGTAGCTCAGCAGTCTTAGAATCACACGAAATCTGGGTGTATGCAGAAGAAAAATCCAATTTACTATACTGCTGGCCACCTTCTAATTTTGTAAATACATCCTCAACAGTAGGAACGCAATGATCAAAGTCTTTTAAAAATGGGTTGACTGTTACTTTATAGTCTGCGCATACACGAATAGTATTATCAGGCTTCAGAACCGGAACCAACGGTGTTCCCCATTCTGATGTATGAATCTTGGTAATTACCCCTTCATTCTCTAATCTATCAAGTTCAGAGTCTACTCCCTTCCGGAATGCATATGGAATTGAACGAGGCCTGAAAAATTTCGGGGAAGCATTTGAATCAACGGATAAATTTATTTTAGCATGCTTGTATAACCCCAATTTACCATCAAATAAATCGGCATATTCCGTGAAAATTTTATCTGTAATATCCTGGGGAGAGTCCGATTTTAGAGAATGTTGGGTAACCACCTCATTTACAAGTTGAAGTTTTAGGGAGCGTATCAAGTCCCTTCCCATTAATGGGCGTTGCCCACCTAGGACAACTAAAAATGGACATTTTTGCTTGATATTACCATATTGAACGGTGAGGTAAACTTCACCTTTCGGAGAAATAATTTTACCATCGTATGTTCGAAGTTTAACATCAGTTGGTTTCAATTTAAAATTGCTGAAATTTCTTTCGAAAAAATCCAAGGGCAAAACTGAAAGAGTACTTCCAGTATCAATTTCAAAATTAACATCAACATTGTCAACTGAAATTTTCTGAAAAAATGGGTCGTCGGTGACATTTGATTTTAGACAGTGTAAACTGAGGTTCATAATTTTTTTAGTTCCACTTGAAACTGAATCAGTATCAGACGAATATTCATCGTTGCTAAGGAATTTAGTGTCTCTAATTTTACATGCTGGGAGAATATGCCCCTTTTGTTTACATTTTTTACAAATGGAATTCTTGTACTTACAAGTACGAAAATCATGAGAACCTTTGTTACGAGTACATGCGTAACATTTCGGAGATGATGAAGGGTCTTTTGAGCCTTCTTTCTTCCCAAAGTCCTTCCTTGACTTCTTCTGCAGTTTGTGTAATTCTGCTTCCAGGGTCATCTTGTCTTGATTAGCTGCTTCCTTGGATAAAGCGATTTCGTATAACGATTGAAGAGTAACGTTTGCTTTTTCCTCACAAAGTCTGTCAATCACTGCACCTTTTTTTAGTCCGACCACAAATCGAAGTTTCGTATGAGCGTTAAGGTCAGTACCAAACTCACACTCCATCGCCTGTTTTTTAACCCGGACGTACCAATCCGCGATTTTCTCGGAATCTTGTTGTTTCAACTCCGAAAACCTGATGCGGCTTCGCCAGACTGAAGTCGGCGGTACGTACTGCTGTTTGAGAAGTTCGCAGAGATCCGTAAAAGACTTGGTACTTGGTTTATCGGGATGAGTTAACTCCCGCAGGACGTCATAAACACGGGCGCTGATGGATGTAAGTAGGAGAGCCACGTAACGGCTTTCAGGGACTTCGTTGGCCGCGATATATTGTTCCAAACGTTCCGAGTATGTTTGAAATTTGTCTCCGATGTCGAAGTGTGGAAGGTCGCCCAAATTTTGTCGAACAACAATTACTCGCTGTTGTTCCGGTGGTGCCGGTGTAACTGGCATATTTGGTGCGAAGTTTCCCAGGCACAAAAAGAATTCGCGGTTGACGCTATCACTCACGTTAGGATAATCCGTTGAGCGATTAGAATTGTCCCAAAAATAAATAAAAACTTGCGAGGAAGTGAGACGAATCGACGAGGAAGTTGTCCCACACAACGGAATTAGGTTAAGTGTCCATGCGGTAAAAAAAACCGTCGGTAAAAACTAGACACCGTTTTTCTGAAACCGTACCGTAGTTTTCCACTCGCAATTAAACGCACTCGATAACAGCAGAAAACGAAAGTTACTACCGAGCACTGGGTAAAACGATGATTTTGGATAAAAAACCACTTTTTACACGTCGCCAATTGTAATGAATCGGGAGAAGGTCAAGTATAACAACGAGGTTTGCACGATCACTGTTTAATCTCCGAGGCTCCGCACTCGTTACTCACAAGTGGGGGTAGAAATGCAGGTACATTCCTGAGAGGCTACCTCAGCCGTTGAAAAGATTCGGATGTTTTAGTGCAATTGATTCCAAATCCATGTACTCACTTTTGACGGCTCTGATGGTTGCTGTGGTTGGTTCTTTTGGGGGCCATTTGATTAGGTCTAGCGAATTTATTTCTGGGAGACCAATCAGAGTCGTATTCTTCGCCCACAAAGAAGTTTCCAGACGCTTGTCGACCTTGCCACGAAAATTTCAACTTAACCATGCCCGAAATCTTCAGACGTTTTCGACCTGGTCCGTACAAAGTGACATTGGATTCTGTCAGTTCACCTTTAGGTATTTTGCAAAAATCGCGCCAGTCTAGTATTGAGCTGTGTCGACTTTCAGCGACAACGGGATCGTACCTACTGTTATGGTAACATTCCAACTTGTAGTCGTTTTGCTCATGGTTTTGCTGACCATTCGCACGAAGTATTCATCATCGGTCGAGTCATTTTGCCGTTCGGTAACGCTATTTACCGAACGGGTGCGGCACATTTTGGTGGCGTGTCCGAAGAGGGAACACTTACCACATTTTTCTCTAACGGCTGGGCATAATGATCGGTGGTGTGGCTCGTCTCCACACCGACGGCAGTATTTATCAGTTTTGAATTTAGGTCGGGGATTCGGTCTCGAGGGCTGTGGGTCATCGTCTCGTCGACGACGGCTACTTTTGCAACGTTTATTTACGGCATTTATCTCGAGCTGGCTAATTCCATTTTCGGCTCCTCTTATCAAGCCTTGCTGTTTTCGTACTTGTTCTGCGTGCCTTTTCGAGAGTCAGAGACGCGTCCATTTGTAGTTCTTCCGCTATTTCTCTATCCAACAACCCTAGGTACTACAATTCTATCTCTAATAAGCTCCTCCCTAAGTGTTTTATAATCACAGGACTTTGAGAGTGTGAACAAGTCTGTAATGAATGTGGTGACGTCTTCTCCGTCTCTTTGTACGCGTTTATTGAACACTGCCCTTTCGTATACTATGTTTCTCTTTGCTATGAAGTGATTGTCAAATTGCTCTCTTACCTTTATGAAAAGTTCGGAGTCGGATGCTTGGGCAAAACTAAATGCATCAAAAACGTCTTCTGCTGAATCACCCAGTGAGTAGATCAAGTGGTCGATTTGCTCGGTTTCTGTCTGCTTATCCAAACCTGAAACTCGGCGATACCGCTCATACCGGCGGATCCAACTCGGCCACTCCTCGCTGACGAACGTAAATTTTTCCGGCGGATTTACCTTGCTGGACGCATTGTGTGTGGTCGTGGGTTCCCGCTGCATGCCTGCGCGATGTGAAACCTGACACCATGTATTGTTAATTATAATATAGTATATAAAATATATTATATTGAAATGTACTCGAAGCTCAGGAACTCAAGAATGAATTTATTTCGAGAAGCTTCTTTGCTCCCAGGTTTACCAGGGGGTTAGAAAACAGTTGTGTTAGCAACAAGCAATATCACTGTGTTGGTATTAATTACCTATCAGCACACTATCCATTTAGTAATACAATCTAATAATTATACACAAACTTTGAAATAAGGTCACTATGGTTGAGAATCGGACATGGGTTCATATCTATGATGAAAGACGATATAGCTTTTTTTGTTGGGTTTGAGGTCTAGAAACACCTCTCCAATTTTCTGACATCTTTCACCAAACACCCTGTATATATCGATCATTAAAAAATAAATAGAAAATTCAAGGTTTTCGCTTTCATATGAAAACCTTGATTACAGTTTAAATTCAAAGCTTTTGATTTCAAATTCTAGGTTTTCCACAAAATTGATGTGTCGGTGTTCTCTATGTTAAAAGTTCATACCCCACTAATGAATTTATTCAAGTTTTTTCATTCAGCACAACACTTGATTTGTTCTCATTTGATGTAGATCAAATCCTTTAGTTATATTAATGAAAAACCGTGGATTTAGAAAACTTTGAATATGAAATGTAAAACCTTGAATTGGAAATAAAGTCTTAAAATTGAAATGAACAATATTTTGAATTTGAAATGAAAAACTCTGCAAATTCTTGACACAACGGTTTATTATCTTCTTTGTACAGATCACCCTTGTGTATAGATTACTGAATGATAGATTAATTATTTTGAATTAAATATGAATTATCATTAATTCATAAGAGTTATTATCAATTAGTGTGAATTATTAATATTCGTTGTTGGTTATTAATAATTTTTATACTTCATTATTAATGATTATTATTAAATATTATTTATTAACTCGATATTTGAAAACCATGTGTTGTTTGAATCAGCTGAGCCAGTGTGAAAATTGACCCGACAGACCGCCTCACGATTCACTCTCTTGTTAACGTTTTTCGATCTGCTCCAACTTTGACCCGTCATTGTGAACGAACAGCTGGACGTACAAAACTGTGGATGGTCTTAAAAGATTCTAAAAAATAAACTCTAACTAAATGTGAACTAAAAACTATACCGTTACATATGAATTTTTCGAGTTTTGAAATTTTCTAAATTTCCAAATTCGTTTTTAACGAACGGCTGGTCGTACAAAGATCTTGAAAAATTCTAAAAAACTCTGCAAGTTCTTGACAACGGTTTATTATCTCCTTTATGCAGATCACCCTTCTGTCTAGATCACTAAATGATATTAATTATTATTACGCATTATCATTAATTCATAATAATTATTATCAAGTAGTGTAAATTATTAATATTTATTGTTGTTATTATTAATTTTTATACTTCATTATTAATAATTATTATTAAATATTGTTATTAACTCGATATTTGAAAACCATGTGCTGTTTGAATCAGCTGGGCCAGTTTGAAAATGGACCCGACAGGCTGCCTCAAGATTCACTCTCATGTTGACGATTTTCGATCTGCTCCAAATTTGAGCCGTCATTGTGAACGAACGGCTGGTCGTACAAAGCTGTGTATGGTCTTCTAAATATGAGATAAAAAATATACCGTTTCTTCTGAATTTGTCGAGTTTTGGAATTTTCAAAATTCGTTTTGAACCTCTTCCCCTTGACCTAGGGTTGTGGAAAGTTTCGAGGATCATTGTGGGGTTGGTCCGAACCCGTAACAAAAATTTCGTAATTTTAGCTCAATGCTAACTGGGCAAAGTGCCGCGGACGGCGTATGGATTTATTTTTTTAATCCGATTTTCTGAATCAACGTATCTTGAAACGTACACCAACAAATTTTGAGGGGGGTTAAAAACATTTTTTCTTGGGTCGATTCCAATGGTTCATTACGTGAAACGTAAACCATAAATGTAATTTGAAGATCCTGCAGTCACAGTAGGTACCTACCAAGAGAGGTTCTAACCAAAATGGCCAATCAACCGCAAGCCATGTCCGGATAGCATTTAAAAATTAAAATGTGGACAAACGGTGTTTGCTTTTATGCGTAAATGAGATGCAGATATTGCGAATAATTGATGTAGGGAAATGCAGGTTCTTCCCGATCTGCTACGGGTCGAACAGAGCCGAAGTCCGGTTGAGTTGGAGAAATTTGATTTGAACCTTCAAGTCGATGATGGCATCCTGTTCAGCGGTGATGCTCTCAACCAACTCCTTTTTCCGCAACTGGAACATAAAATGTACATGCAGTGGAATTGCAGATGAGTAGCTGGCATTCTGTTATATTGGGTTAATGCAATTATTGCAGAGCGATGTCTGCATATTTCGGACAGACCTTGGAGTCCTAAGTTCGAGAACAGTCTGAAGAACGTTTTGATGGAAGCCGAACTGTATTTATTTCTGGCATTTATTTTTTTTAGTCTTCACACACCCAAAAACCCAACATTTCAAGTTTTTGTGTATACCTACACCGATTTGCACGAGTTGGCGAAAAAACCCCTCTTTGCTTAATGGTCTATCCTGCATTTCTAAAGGCTGGAATACAGTTTCTGAATCGGGAGTGTAGTTTTGTGGAAAATGAGTCGCTCATTTTACTAGTCATTCATACTCGGCTCACCTCATCTCTCCTTGGATTTGAAGCGTCTGCTATACCTCGCACTTGTGAGACCCTGGTGGCAGTACGGCTGCGCTATATGGAGTTCAACGTGTGAAAATTCAAACTGTACAGAACCGAGGCATCAGGATTCTTACAGACTGCCCATGGTTTATACGTTATGAATGCCTCCACAACGACCTGGAAATACCCATGGTTAAAACCACCCTCCCAACCTCATACAGATAGCTCGCCCTACGTATATCAGAACATCCTAACCCAATAGTGAGAGAAATCCTGGAAGACAGACACGTCCCGAACGTGCTACACGACGCTTAAGAAGAAAGAGGCACTCAGACCTACTGTAGCCCCACTGAACCACCAACCCCACTTATCCCACCGACCTACGTAGCCCTCTATTATGCAGATACCTTGTTTATATCCTTATTAAGGTTATTTAACAGTCTACTTAACTGTTATAATGTTCTTACATCTATCTGTTTTTGTTAAAATGAATTAATTACCTACGTGTCTCAGCTGCCAAAGGGCAGACCGAGTTCCTCATGTTCCTCGTTATTGTTATTTATTTGTATATTCGTAGGATGAGCAAACTTGATGGTGTTATACACAAAAAGTAAATAAATATTAATTTAAAAAAAATCATTCATCGGAAGTCAGTCTCAGTGAAGAAATCGTACAACCGCCTGATGACCTTCCACAATAGCAGTACGACGAATGGATGGCGGTTGATGACTATTTACCAATTTCATACCTAATGTCAGAAGAAGATACCTGCGCGAAGATTCTCTCTAAAACCGCAACCGATTCCGAAAACGCTGACGGCTAAGATGAAGTTAACGCTGAGGTCTCCCCCCCCCTCCCTTCACACTAAGGTATTGTTATGAAACACGAGGCTATCGGAATGATTTAAATGTTTTTATTGACACAAACGAACACCGCGAACCACTTGAAAAAACCGAGAGCAATTTTTAGAACTTTTTTACACACACCAAAAACTAGACAACACAATTTCTAATGACGCTCGCGTCCACAGTTACTAGGCAAAACACCTGATCCCAACAGTATGATGGATGCCTTACAGGTACTTGGAGCAGATGTTCAACACTATGATGACTTCGCCCTGCAGTACCGCTGAATATTTCATAAGCAACATGTTGAAAAATAGCTAACATCAATCAAAAAACTCTGCAAATTCTTGACACAACAGTTTATTATCTTCTTTGTGCAGGAGAAGATAATCCCTTCTCTCTAGATTACTGAATTATAGATTAATTATTATAATATATCATTAATTATTGTTTGAGCGGGATACAAATTGCGTAAAGGAAAAAACCACAATTGAACGGTATAAACGAAGTTATATAACTGAACGGGTAATATGAATATAGTTTTTAACGGAGCGGATTTCTTCGGATGAAAACATTTGAACAATTATGATGATCGTCGTGGGGTATTTTCATTGGTGGAGTGGAACAGGCAAACAAAACCGCATTGCCGTGCGCCCCCCAGCTGATGAAATAAGACAAGTGCCGCCAACGATTTATTTGTGATCAAGGATCTGTATGTAAGGGTAAACCTAATCCGGATGGAGAATACGGGAGCTAGCGGAATGATTTTGATTAGGTAACGGGTCGAACATCCTCTCCCCACGAATAGGGAACTATTCCATTAATCTTCTTTAGGCAAGGGACAAAGCTTAACTTGAGGACGGAGGTTAAAACAAATTGCTGGGCCTTGAGCTCATCGGGGTTCCAAGGGCGGACTGGTTCGACCGACTCAATTTCAAACATTTGACGCAAGAGAGAAAAGGATTGAGAACTGAGTGAAGCCAATACAGTAGGAAATTGAAAGGAGCTGGGTTGAATGGTTTTGAGATCACCGGTGAGCGTCTGATTAGTAAGATCAAACAAGTGGCAAGGGACCTTTGAAATGCGAAGCGGCGGAACAACAGAGAAAATATTTCTCACTACTGGCATGGGACAAGCGGCGGGACTGGCGGGATGATGAATTGGTGAGGGCTGAAGTTTAGGAGTGGTGGAGATAACGGGTATAACAGAGCGGATCTGATGGAGAACATCATCGTAGTAATTCTCTGGCAAAAACGAGTGTAGGGAATAAGACCTCAAACCTATAGGAGTACCCTCCTGAGGTAATGGTAAAGGGAGTCGGAACGAAGTAAGTGGCACCTCATCAGGGATGTTTTCCTTAAGAAACGGCTCAACGAGACAAAGTGGGTTGAATCGGACACGTTTCTTAATTGCAGGAAACACGGGGCCAGTAACTAGTTCTGATTTCCACAGACCGGGCTTGGACACACCAGTTAAAACCCTTGAAAAGATATCAGCACCAATGAGCATATCAATGACCCCCGTTTGAAAGAAATAAGGATCAGCGAGTTGGGAACGAACTGATTTCTGAGGCCAACGATCTAAACTGGTATTGACGTCAGGAACTGGAATAACCAATTTGTCAAGAACGAAAGCTGTAAACGGGATAATCCTGTCAGTGCGGGTGAACAACTGAGCTACAATCTCGCCATGCATCTGCTGGGACGAACAACCGATCCCAGTGATGCGTCTGAAAGAGGGCTTAGGCTGAAGGCCAAGTTTTTGAGCGGTTGCAAGAGAGATCATACAGGCAGAAGCCCCAGAATCCAGAAGAGCTCTAAATTGTAAGGGTTTCCCCCCTTTACAATACGATAGGGGAACAAGAGCAGTCAGTGGGTAGAAGACCGGAACAGGATGTCTTAAGACATGAGTGAGGCCTGGGTGAATGAAGGTTATCCTTACAATGGCGTGGTAAGCGACCTAGGCCTAATTGTGAGCGCTTACTACTGATGAACGGACCCTTAAGATTAGACCTTAAGATTAGATTAGACCTCCAATAGAACGTGCAGATGTGGTAAAAAACATCATCCACTTTTGCACGTTCAACCGATCAAATCAAGAGGCGCCTTCCCCTACTTTCTCCCCGGCCCCACCTCCGTCTGTAACTTAAAGTCGAAGCCTACGACACCACCAGCTTCAAGAGATCGATCGCCAGCCCGTTCTTTTTCCTGGAGTGACGAAGTTGAAGCCTTTTATACCGAAAACTAATTGGAACCGAAAACTAATGAACCTTCAAATGAAGCTGCACGTCCAATAGAACTCTTTCCATTTGTGCAGAGTAGAGAAACAGTTGGGGCAAGCCCCTACATTTCGCTCTACTTTGTCCTGTGTGTCAAACTTTTGTGCTTTAGTCGGAAACGTTTTCCGATCACTCACGGATCTCATTAGTAATAACTTTAAAGGACAACGAGCCTAACCATTCAATTGTTGCCACGACTCAAGTGGGATTTCAATCGAGCAAAAGTATAAAATAGCCCAAAGGAGGGTGCGGATGGGATGAGTTCAGACTGGAGTGATATTGATGTGTTTGCAGCAACCATAGTTGATGTGACTGGGGTTGTCAGAGGGATCGTTGGAGCTGAATTGTGTAGATGAGAAGGAAAGGATGGATAAAGGGACAATTTCACCTTGGATGCCATATTGCACTTATATAGAAAAATAAATAATAACCTAGATGTGGGTAACAGGGTGATAGTGGTGTTCAAAGACTTCTCAAAGGCGTTCGATACAGTTTCACATAACATATTAATAAGAACAATGTTGGAAAAAAGGTACCAGTCCACATTCATAAAATGGGTTCAGAGCTATTTGGAGGGGAGGGTGCAACAAGTAAGGTTAGGAAATAAATTAAGCGAACCGACAAATCTGTTATGTGGAGTACCGCAAGGTACGATAATTAGTCCAATCCTCTACCTTATATACGTGAATGATATTTTGAGTAACAAAATAAATGGTGAATTAGTCTCCTACGCGGATGATACAGCCTTGATATCAATTGGGAGAACATGGGAGGAGGCTAAGTATAAAACGGAGGAAGACCTGACAAACTTGAATGGGCTCTATGAAAAAAAAAATTTGAGATTGAATCATGAAAAAACGAAGTTCATTGCATTTTCACTGAAGGCCATGGATATACCCAACATCACGAACCTAAAATGCCACAGATGGAAAAACTGCAACACAGAGAGCTGTACATGCCCAGTAATTCAGCAAATTGCAAATATCAGATACCTAGGGGTTTTTTTTTATCAAACCATATCCTGGGAAATGCACACGGAAACAATAAATAATAAACTTAGAAAACTAATACCCACCTTTTACGAAATACGAAACATATTAAATGAAAAAACTAAGCTGACTGTCTACAATGCATTAGCCCAATCACAAATTAACTATGGAATTGTAGCATGGGGTAATGCTTACGCAAACAAAATTCAAAATATAGAGCTCACACAAAAATTACTAATAAAAATTCTCTTCAATAAACCCTATAGATTCCCCTCCCTGAAACTTTTTGCAGAAACAAAAATCCTATCAATTAATGAACTATTTAAAAAAACAACAATTACAATCATTTATAAATATCTCTTAGCTGGGAAACTGGTGAGAGCAAAAAATAACACTAGGTCGGATAGTAAACTTAAAATAATATTGCCAAGGAGGTACACAACTGCCGGTATTAAATGTTTCGATTATTCGGGTGTAAAAGTTTTTAATAATTGCTTATTTGATGAAAATGTACTTAAATTATGTCCTACACAATTTAAATTTAAGATTAAGAAGATATTTTCAAAATAGAGGCTGTTTAGCTCATTCTGTTTAATTTAATATCTAAGTTCGAACTAGAGCTCATAGTTGGAACTCACTCTTTTATAAAACAAATTTTGTACAATTCATATAGATTGTTCTTTTGTTTTTTGAAATTGATTTGTAGTTTGTAATTGCTGTTGCGTTGTACAGTAACTTTCTTCTTTATTTTTATACAAAGTTTATACAACTCCTCCCCGCGTCACAAGTGTTACTTAGTGCGGGGAGTAGCATAAGAAGAAGAATATTATTTTGCAGTTGTAATTATTCATTTCATTTAATAAATGTATTAAAAAAAAAAAAAAAAAAAAATTGTCATTAGGTCAGCTTGTAATTTAGTGAGAAAACTGAAGGTAATCTGAAGGAGCCATCACTTGGAAATGGCCGTCCGGTCACGCTCTCGAACTAACTCACAATATTTCACTCATTCATCCCATTATTTTGAATAGTACGAATATACTGTACAGAGAAGGGCGATCTGTACAGAAAATATTGAACCGTTGTGGAGGGATTGTATCGTACTCAAGTGACTCACGACCAATCAGGCTTTCATCGCCCAGTACATGTATCTCATCAGTCTCTATCAGTGGTTTTGCATATCTATCCTACGCCACGTAGATAAATGGGGAAAACACCCATACATTACACGGTGAGGATTTATCAGGGATAAACTTAGGAGTGGTTATCTTACGTGTAACATTTTTGTCTCTTGTCTGAGGTCCTGCCTCCGTTTCTTCAAGACGTCAAGTTCTGTTTCAGCTGGCGCCATTTCGTCTTCGGAGTCATCAGACAGCATTCCCCTGAGAGACAAACGTGAGCATCCTAAGTGAATATTCAAGATGATCAAATGAAACAACGTATTTAACACTCATAAGGCTTGAGTTACAGTTGGCTGCATTTTCTAGTTTAAAATTGTTCCATGGTCGAGATTCAACCAAAGAGAAAAGATTTATAATAATAATAATAATAATAATAATAATAATAAACTCTTTTATTATCCAAATAGGAACAAAGTTCCCGCCGAGCCTGGACAATAATATAAAACAACTAAACTATACTATTTTTATAAGAACCCAATTGGGGGTTAGAAAAAAAAGAGATAACGAGAAAAAAAAAAAAAAAAGAAAACTAGAATTGCGTATTATGAAAGAAGAAAGAGGAAGAGGGAGACTGAAAAGAAAAGAATATAAAGAAGAAGAGTAGAAAGAAAATGCAGTAGAATGAAGCAGGAAAGAGGATTACTGAAACGTGATGAAGAGACTATTGGTGGGTAAAATGTTCTTTTAGTGATTTCGTAATTGCTCCGAGAGTGGGGAGAGACCTGACAGCGAGAGGCAGACGGTTCCAAGCTCTTGCTCCTGCCACACGTAAGGAGTTACTAAATGCTTTAGTTTTTGCAAATGTTTGCACTAGAGTGAACAGTCGAGAGGACAAACTAACAGAAAAAATTCCATGAAGATAAGAAGGGACATTGTTCGTTTTATGGGCGACTTGAAAGATGAATCTGAAGAAACGGATGGACAAGTAATCAAAAAGGCCATAGCCTAATACAGAATTAATGTGGGAGGAGACATGCCCCCGTGGTTTAAGCTTGTAGACATATCTGATGCATCCATTGAATGCAACCTCAAGTTTTCTCCTCGATTCAGCATCACAAGAATTTACATAAAGGAGATCACCATAGGTAAACAAGGGAATTATGAGAGTCTTCACCAGCAGCAAACGGAGATCCTGAGGGGTGCTATATGCAAGTCTTTTCAGAGCATAAAGCGATCCATAGACTTTTTGGCAAATGGCGGAAGTTTGGGCTGACCAAGATAAATCTGGACTTAAAATTATGCCGAGGTTTTTTACGGATTCGGAAAATGGGATGGGAACTGAATAAATTTCGACTGCTGGAAGAGAGGACGTAATAACCGGTTTTGTGGTGCACAGCATTACTTGAGTTTTAGCAGGGTTCAGGGTTAGCGCATGTTGGCGAAATATTGTGTTTGCGTTGCATATTGTGTTTGCGTTCTCATCAGTACGATTTACAACATGAAAGTTCATAAAAGTTGATACAGATATTTTTGGTTTATTATCTTCAATGAAGAACCATTGGAATCGACCAAGAAACACTAAAAAAATGGTAGGTTTACGTTTCGAGGCAAGTGAAATCAGAAGAAACTCGGCCCTGAAGAGACCCACCCCCTCCCCTTTCATGTTGAGCCTTACGGCTAAACTTCTATAACCACTCAGCTGATCCTGGGCCTAGGCAGCGTCAAGTTGCTACATGCCAAATTACAGCTTCATAGTGTGAATGGCATAGAAATTAGCTTTCAGAGCCACTTAGCTGATCTTGACCCTTTGATGCTTAAAGTGTAATTCCTAAGGAGACTACATTCCAAATTATAGCTCTAAAGCTGCATAGAAATTAGCTTTAGAAGCCACTCAGCTGATCTCAGCCCTATGCTGCTTAAATTGTAAAGTCCTAAGGAATTTGGTATGTAGAGCCCTGCATACCAAATTGCAGCTTCATAGTGTGAATAGCATAGAAATTAGCTTTAGGAGCCGCTCAGCTGATCTCGTCCCTAATCCTATCCGCCAGCCCAATATACTCAATGATGATATCCATATTTGGCTGAATCCCGACCAATAACCAACTATGACGAATTCCATTGTACCCATATTATGCTTAATCATTATCAATAAACAAGTTGGATAGACTTGACCAGAGAGAAGGGTAACCCCTCCCACTAGAGACCTGGAGTGGGTAAACCCCCACCTAAGGACAGGAGACCTCCCCACCTCTCGTTGTCAATGCGTTGTTGATATGGTGGGTGCACAATCTCAAACCATGAAAATGGTAAAGGGCGTGCATCAGGGGTCAGTGCTGTCTGCTTTGATTTTTAGTATGTATATCAATAACTTGCCAGGTGTATACGCCGTGTTTCTAAGTGTATATAATGTATCATATATACGCCGATGATGTACAATTGTACATAGAAACTTCAATTGAGGATGTTGGGGAAGCAATAGCAGCTCTGAATGACGACATTTCAATATTGAATGACTGGTCCCACATGCATGGCTTGGATGTTAATCCTTCTAAATGCAAGGCCATTATAATAGGTTCGATTCGGCGAATCAGTGTCTTGGACGAACTGGCAACTCTGGATTCTATTAGGCTAGGAAGCACTATTATAGATTATGCAAATCAAGTAAAAAGTCTTGGAATATTGATTGATAGGGCTATGAATTGGAGCGGACAAATAACCTCATTATGTAGCAAGGTGTTCGGCGGCTTACGCCAGCTTAGGCTCTTCGCCAGTAGCTTTCCTATTGACATCAGAATTAGTCTGATTCAAGCTCTAATTATGCCTTTTTTCGACTATGCCTGTCTTGCCTACTGTGATCTCACTTCTGAAAAAGTTACACTGTTACAGCGTGCGCAAAATGCAATTATACGTTTCTTTTTTAAATTGCCGATCGATGAACATGTGACGAAATACTACGTTTAACTAAAATGGCTAAAAATTTCAGAACGCCGTGAGCTAGCTTTAGGTGTAATGATGTTTAAGTTGATGAAGTTTGACAACCCTGAGTATTTGAGTCGTAGCATTCTGAGGAGGGCACAAGTACATTGAGTACCGACTAGATCTGCCCGTAACACGCTCCATATTCCTTCCCATAAGACAAATTTCTACGGAAAATCATTCTCAGTATTGGGTGCTAAGTTTTATAACGAAAATGTTATGTTGTTTAAGTCTGTTAATGCTTTCAAAAAGAACCTAAAAGATAAATTGTTAGCCAGGTACGTTTCTTAATGATAAATAATTGCCTTGTCCCAAGTTCATGTAATCTTCATTCTGCATAATTATATATTATTAAGTTGTTTCCTGTAATACTAACTGACGATTAATGCTGTTGTCTTATGCTTTCTGTATGTATTGGAAGAGAGGGCCCCATGGTCCTAAATATGTACAGAATAATTTAATAAACGAAGTCATTCATTCACCTGGGGACCTTCTATATAAGGGCCTGCCCTTGCGGCCAAGAGTCATTCATTCACTCGTCCTTAACTTTCAAAACTCAAAGCTTTCTCTCTACCACTGGCCAAGTCGATTGTAACGTCACTTTCAAATTTATCCTCTATTCAGGTATCACAAAATTCTCAAACTTAACTTCCCTCATCTACTTCGCAATTTGTCTGTGAGAAAAGGAGACGACTCGACGTCTGTCTCCGTCGATCAAATTGCGAAATTCGATTCTATTCAGTGGCGGCTGCTGATAGGAGCATGTGCACCCCCAGCCAATAAACCAAAAATAATTCTCCCATCCCATTTGAAAAGTAAGTTGGATATTTAATTAACTATTTGAATCGACGCGCGAAACAGCTGCCCTAGTAGGAAGCCCAAGCCTGACCAATCAAAAGCAGGTTGGAGCAAAAGGCAGGCGCTGCTCCAGCTCCCCTCCCTTGTCGCAAATTCCTTATGAATTCCCATTGATAACTTTCTAGTTATAAATGGGTCGCCCTGTGAGATTGACCAATGAGAGCTTTTCAGAGCGCAACACTAACTCGCTGCTCCGCTACCAGGGGCGCTGTCATTCATTCTCCGTTCCAATGCCACCAAAGCGGACGAGGTAAATCATTGGAGTTAAATGCTCACTCGCTCGCTAGTTTGCATTTGCCAAGTACTTTCAAAAATAAAAATAAAAATCCCCAAACCGCAGATCACATATGTATTACATAATACAATCGCTGGACAGAGAGAAATGTCGACGGCGATTACAGCGCTGGAGTTGTTCAGCGGTGAAAATTGAACTGTAACAGTTCAATTTTCACCGCTGAACATTTGAGATAACAGTTATCTCAAATCAGCCAGTTATCATTGATAACATTGAGAGTGAAAAACTCTGCAAATTCTTGACACAACGGTTCATTATTTCTTTGTACAGATCACCCTTCTGTCTAGATCACTAGGTCTAAATGTCTAGATCCTAAATGTTAGATTAATTATTATTATGAATTATCACTAATTATTAATAATTTTATCTAGTACCTAGTGAAAATTATTATAATTTATTGTTAGGTATTAATAATTTGTGTGTGTGATTTAGTTTGACCATCAGTAAGAATGATGTTGAGGGATGTCGAGACCGACCCTCGACATGATTAATTATGATTAATTAATACGATATAATTCTGGGGTCTTTAATACTACGTCGGTAATAATTTTTCTATAAAAGAAGTACCTACCAACAAACATTCGAAATTACCTTCATTTTCGTAGCACGAAACGTACCTCAGAACAGAAAACTCGACATCACTAAAACCATAATATGGTTTTATCATATTATGATGTAATTATAGTGATTAAATTAAAAGTTTTTTGAGAAATCACGAGAAAGAACAATGGACAACGTTACCAGTCATGGTAAAACGTATACAAACACATGGTCACCTAGGAAAAGGTTTCATGACAAGAATAATAATAATATTTCCTTTCTTATCACAACACTTCCTGCTATAATATTATTTCATTTCTAGGGGAAGTGTTGTGATATTATGGTAAACACCACAAGCAAAATATTCTTATCACTTGGGCATCTGGCACAGTCCGATCAATTCACATTGATACTCAAAGCGTTTCCGCGGTAGAGGTTTGGTGAGAAAATCTGCTTCCTGCTCCACGGTTGTTATTGATTCAACAGCAATTTCTCCAGATGCTATCTTCTCACGGATAAACTTGGCGCGAATGTCAATGTGCTTAGTCCGATTGTGGGAAACTGGGTTCTTGAGAAGCTGGATTGCGCTATGGTTGTCCACCTTTAGCGCAGGCATCTTGACAGAGACATCCATTTCTTCCAAGATTCTTTTCAGCCAAACTGTTTCCCCTACAGACAGACTGGCAGCCACAAACTCGGCCTCTGTGGATGACAGTGCCACACATTTCTGCCTCTTGGATGACCAAACGATTGGACCTCCGGCAAACTTGAACAGGACACCAGACGTAGACCGTTTCGATTCCAAATCTCCACCGTAGTCCACATCAGAGAAGGCTTCAAGTTCCCTTCCTTTGTAGCTGTAAAGAATTCCAAGGTCTTGAGTTCCTTTCACATATCTAAGCAATCTCTTCACCATTTTCCATTCTTTAACGCCAGGACAATCTAACTTCTGCGACAGATAACCAACCGCAAAACTTATATCAGGGCGTGAGGCAATCGCTAAATACAACAGAGATCCTATTGCCTCCCTGGATGGAACTTTCTTTTCCAAGCTCTGATTTGTCAAATCCGTGTATTCACCTCTCTCAATTGGGGTTGAGATGGGGTTAGCATTACTCATGCCAAAACGATCCAATACTTTCCTTGTATAGGCCCCTTGATTAATGAAGATAGACTTATCTTCTAGTTGGTGAATCTCCAATCCAAGGTAATACTTCGCCTCACTGATACGTACCTTGAAAGCGTCCTTCAATGTATCAACGAATTCCGAAAGATGTATTTCATTTCTGGATACCACCAGCCCATCATCCACATGGAGAGTTATCATCAGGGTTTTCTTTGAATTCACAAATAAACACGGATCATTTTCACTTTGATCCAGTTTATATTTTGCAAGAAAATCTGAAAATTTCTTGTACCAACACCTGGGTGACTGTCGTAGTCCATAGATGCTCTTACGAAGAAGACACACACGACCCGTTCCATCGTCAAATCCTTTTGGTTGATTCATAAACAACTCTGTATCCAAGTCTCCATTCAAAAAAGCGCTTGTTACATCAAATTGCAACATTTTAAGTCCTTCTTGGGCACAAATACTCAACAAAGCTCTCACAGTATCCCAACGCACTGTAGGGCTGAACGTTTCAGTGAAATCAATCCCATGCTGTTGCAGAAAACCTTTTGCCACCAGGCGTGCCTTGAACCGATCCACAGAGTCATCAGCTTTATACTTTACTTTGTATACCCAGCGACAGGCAATGACGTGTTTTCCTTTGGGTATGTCCACAAGCTCCCAAGTCTGATTCTCACGAAATTGCATTTCTTCTTCCATAGCTTGAATCCATTGTGTTGATTCTCCCCCTTCAATGGCCTCGCTGTAGGTTGAAGGCTCCACTATGTGAGCCAACATAGCATAGTCTTCCAATTTGGATGGTTTCTTCAAATTTGAACGATCACGTAGAGAATATTTCCTCTTCTTGTTAGCAGTGGCGGCTCGTCCATAAGGCCACCTTGGCCCTCGCCCCACCCAAAAATTTGCAAAGGAAAACAGAAAAAACATAGAACAAGGAGAAAAAAATCTTACCTACTACTACCCACCATGGAAGAAGGGAGATCTCCCTTCCTCCATGACTACCCACTTCCACTGAGTCGCATTTTGTTTCGATTTATCGATTAAAAAAGTCGATTATCGGATCGACCAGAAGTGCCCCAGTCTCAATGTTGAAGGTATAGGCGCTTCCTGGGGTGGGGGAAGGCACTCTGTGTTCCGAGATAGGAGGCGTTCCGGGCGGTGGCCAAAATATCGTATCAAGTTGAACGCCGAAAACAATCGATCGTTGAATCGTTTCTTGTCAAGGAAGAACGGAGTTTCATTCTTCCATGCTTTCTTCCATGTTTGATAAGAATGATATCAAAACGTTGCCTGACGTTATAATATTATTTTGAATGCATTGACTGGTGGTTTTTAGCTTCGTATTTACTCATCATAGTAAAAGTGAATTATTGTCTCCATAATATTAATCAACTAAACATTGAAATTTAATATCTCACGTGCAACGCGTGAACGCTTTGCTAGTCGTCAAGACTGAAGTGGATCCACAGAAAACCCTACTATACTACGTGGATCACTATTCGCCCAAGGGAATCTCATTTGTTGATTTCTACATTCTGTAAGTTAATAACAGTTAATAACCGTTAATAACAGTAATATACATAATATTATTATGTAGCTCAGCCAACCGTTGAGAATACTGTTTTATTTGTTATCCCTGAAACTGATGGTGACTTCGTTGACTCGAGCTTTGTTTGAGCTAACCAACGAACTCTAAAAGCTAGTTGAAATCAATCTTGCTGTTCTGTGATCGTTCAAAATGTTTTGATACGATTGGATAAGAAAACGTATGTGCAATCTGGGCATAAGAGGACATTTTTAGAGGGGGTTTTCAAGGTACCGCTCGGCTAGGAAGCAGATGGTCGCGATTGCTAATTTTTAAAAACCCCAGTAATAGAAACTCCAATAATATAATTTTTTGACTACCTTTATAATGTACTCTTTGAATAGTACTCGTACAGTCACAATTTCTCTTTTATTCTTCCTATCATTTTGAAGATAATTATTTGGGTGGGTAGGTGGGATTGCCTTGCAGCCACCTCCTCGTCGGTAATCCTGGATACTGGTCAGTAATCTTCCCTCTCCTCAAGAGAACTCTTTGGAGAACGATGTTTCCTGACTTGCTAAGAGCTGCATACCATTAATTATGAAGCAGTTTAGCTGTAAGGGTAGTTTGAGTTTAGTTCCTATAGTGAGTACCTAATAGGTAAGTATGCACCTAAATATTGCCCTGGTGCCCCACCAGTTTCTGAGCCCACGAGCCGCCCCTGCTTGTTAGATTCCACTTCATGAGTAAAGTAAAGTAAAGTAAGCAACCATTTCAGGTTGGATTTCCGTCCGACTGCCGTTTTTTAGGCGTCGCGGACGTCATCGGCTGTCCACCTAGGTGGATCAGAATTGTTCCGATGATTTTGCTTAAAGCTACTCATTGCCTCGCCCCCTTGAGTTGAGAGGGGATCGCCGTACAGAAGCGTGAAAGATTACTTGGACGGGAGACCCACCCACCGGCGGTCACCCATCCAAGTAATATCCACGCCCGACGTCGCCTAACTTCCGTGATCTGACGGGAACGGGCTCGTTGCGACGTCTGTCCCGTACGGCAATTCCACTTCATGACTTGATGATGAATTGTCTTCAGATTCTTTTCCATCTTCTGATGTTTCTTCCTCTGCGTAATTTCTATTATTTAGTCCCACAACCAAAACACTGGATGCATTCTCTTCAGATTCTTTAGGATCTTCCCCGTAATATTCAAAAGTAGCAGCAGAGGTCTTCTCTTCTTTGAAGACCACATCTCTTGAAACAACCACTTGTGAAGTTTCTGGAATCCAGACTCGGTATCCATCCAGGTTCCCACAATATCCAACAAGAAAACCTTTCTGTGCCTTTCTGTCAAATTTCTTGCGCTTCTCCTTTGACACATGTACAAAACATTCTGTGCCAAAAACTTTGAGGTGCTTAATAGTAGCCTTCTTCCCAAACCACAATTCGAAAGGTGATTTTCCTGTTCGATTGAGTACATAAGCAGATGTCATCACTGCCTCAGCCCATAAAATCTCAGGAAGATTAGAAGCACTCAACATTGTTCTTGCACACTCAACAATCGTACGATTTTCCCTCTCTGCCGCACCATTCTGTTCTGGAGTATAAGGCATTGAAGTTCTGTGTTGTAAACCATACTCCTCGGTAATTTGCTGAACATCTCTATTGATGAACTCTTTCCCATTGTCTGTAAGTAATTCCAACACTGCATGACCAACATTCTTGGTTTCAGCTAGAAATTGCTTCAATTTCTCAGCAACTTCAGATTTTCCTTTTAGGCAATACACCGTACTATACTTGGTATATTCATCCTTGAATATTACAAAGAAGCGGCTTCTGTTGGGTGATTTTACTGGCATGGGAACTCATACGTCAGAATTGATTCTGTCCCCTGGTGACATCACACTCTGTTTCCTGGTGCCAAAGCTGAGTCTGTGCATTTTACCAATCACACATGCATCACAAAGCTCATTTTTGTCACTGCCAGTCACAACAATACCATTCATTGTGAGAAATTTCACAATATGTCACTTGTTTTGGTGGCCCATTCGTTCATGCCACACTTGAAGATCTTGCTCAACTGCAATGTGACTCTCTGCAAACACACTCGAGATAACTCTCATGTTCATGATGAATAGACCATTCACCTGTGGTGCTTCCACACTTTGTTATTATTTATTAATTTCAGAGTGTTTTAGTTGTTGGACAAACAGGTGTTCAACCTGTTATAAAAAATACACAGTTCTCAATTTTCTCGCTTACCGAAAGTCTACCATTTTATATTTACTTCTCGACATTATAATTTAACCTGAGGTACGCTCCAAACACCCTTCTTGATTCTGCTTTCAGAGTTCCATCTTTATACAAGCTGCATTTACTTCCTTTCAAGACCAACATATAACCCTTGTCCAATGCTGTACTTAAGGAAAACAAGTTCTTTTCTACTTGTGGAACAAACCAGACGTTGTGCAAACTACCAGGTTCCCATTTTCCTCCTACGAGCATTTCCACGTTGATTGCTCCTCTTCCAAGTGCATTCATGGTTTGTCCATTCCCAATTTTACATTTTTCACATTCTCAAATGTCTCAAATGAGGAAAACCCGGGTTTGTTCCTACACATATGCTGAGTTGCTCCAGAATCAGCAATCCAAATGTTTTCAGGACACTTATCTGAAAAGCCGTCTCCAAGAAAAGCTGCGTTTTTTGGTTTATTATCTTCGATAATGAACCATTGGAATCGCCCAAAGAAAAAAATTTTTTAACCCCCCCTCAAAATTGGTTGGTTTACGTTTCAAGACACGTAGATTCAGAAAATCGAATAAAAAAAAATCCGTCCGTCCGCCGTACACCGTACGCCGTCCGCGCCACTTTGCCCAGTTAGCGTTGAGCTAAAATTACGAAATTTGGTTTCTGGGTTTGGACCAGCCCCACAATGATCCTCGAAACTTTTCATAACCCAAGGTCAAGGGGAAGGGGTTCAAAACGAAATTTAAAATTTCGACGATGTCTTATCTCCAAACATTTAACTGAACCGTGTAAATTTTAGTTCACCTTTGAATGACCTGAAAAATTACGAATCTTTTAAGACCAATTGGAGTTTTGTGCGATCAGCCGTTCGTTCACAGTGACCGCGCAAAGTTTTAGGAAAAACACTAAACTTTCGCGTCGAAAACGGCCATTATGTGACCCAACCCCCAGACGCCCATAATAAAACTACCTTTTTTCATCTTCCCGGTAAACTACAGTCTAGAAATTTTAACCGTGAGTCGGGGATAGACCACATTGCAATATTCACTCGGTTTCTCATCTGTAAAATGGTTTAAATAATACCTTTTTGTAATAATACAAATTAAATTTTGATGATGAGCTATTGACTTGAAATTTTACAAATAGGTCAGAACTGGATAACAATGCAATATTCACTCGGTTTCTTGTCTGTAAAATTGTTTAAATAATACCTATTTGTTTAAACAAATTAAATTTTGATGATGAGCTAGATACTTGAAATTTTAAATATAGGTCAGAAATGGATGACATTTAAATATTCACTCGGTTTGTATGACATGGTATGAGTATGGTATGGTATATTATTGTATGTATGATTTGGTATAATACAGTATGGTATGATAGGAAAGAAATTCGTATGGTATGGTATGAGTACGGTGAGAATATGGTATGGTGCCGATTTGCAGTACAGTCTGGTATAGACAGAAGGGTGATCTGCACAAGGAAGATAATAAACCGTTGTGTCAAGAATTTGCAGAGTTTTGTATTTTCACTCTTCTTCTGTATACTTTTCTTCTCATTTTTACATTCACTCTTGAAATGGCCAAATTCCAAACACTTGTAACACCTGTACTTGGACTTGTCAACAACCTTTGGTTTCTTGGAGTCTTGATTAGGTTTCTTCAAGTTAGAACTAGAGCCTTTTTGATTTGCATAGTACGCAACCTGATCACACAAGTCATTCGCTTTCCCTCGTTCTGCCAATCTCATTTCTACTATGCATAGCCTTTCCCTTAGGTGCTCAAGTTTCCGTTGATCCTTTGGAACAGACTCCCATGCATTAATGAATTCATAATATTCAGCTGGCATAGTGTTGAGAACTCTATTTAGGAACAAGGAGTCAGGTAGCTTCACCTTATCTTCTCTCCAAGTTTCATCCTGGAGTTCCACCCATAGCTTCTCTAATTTAGCTATATGCTTTGCAGTACTATCGGAGGGGTCTTTTTCTTTGATACCGAAAAATTCATTGAATATTATGAATTCATATTATTTTCTTGTCTCTGCTCAGTTCGCTGCTCAAATTCAGAGTGGAGTTTGTCCCACATTTGCTTGGCTGTACTACACATGTTCACTAACTGCCTAACCTGAGAGCTCAGCGAACTTACAATAATGTTCTGAGCCAAATATTCAAGTTTATTTAAAGCTTCAACCTCCTTATTGTAAGATTTGACAGCCTTTACTTGAGCATCCGATGGTTCTGCCACCAGCTCAACAGATGCAGGGTTCTTTAGTTTTCCAGCAACTGCATTCATCACACCGTTAACTTGTAGCTGAATGTTTACCTGGAACTTCCAGTCAATCCAGTTTGACTGACCTTCCAACTTGTCTACAAGACCTAACTTTGGGAATTCCATGACGAACTACTAAAGAATACCACTACACACTTTTACTTTTCAAAATCACTTTCCAAATCACTTCCTAGTTTACACTTCAGCAATACTGGGCGTCATAACTGTAGCGTCTTCAACCACCACAAATACCACAACCACCTCCTTGTGATACCTTACTCATGTTTTGATTACCTTCCATATTGTTATAAATTGTTAACCTACAGAGTTAGTTAATGGCATGAATAAAAGCTGCACGTCAATATATTCGTTTCGTCTCTTATTTTCAGTTAATACACTACAAAATATGGCGCAATCGGTAAATTAAGTTAACTTGTGGTGTTGACTGTAATCTAAAGTGTGTTTTCGCGCGTGGAGTGTGAACCATTCTTACAGTTATGCAGGGGGCAGATGTGAAAGTTCTGGTGACTGAGGCCGTCCGGGCGGCGCTTGGAGCTCATTCACTTGTGGTCAAGCAACAACTTGAGGAATTAACTCTTTCAGCGGCAAATCAGTCCGTTCAAGAAGGGGGTACTTATAATCCTGCAGTTCTTCAGCCGTTTGATGAGGTGAATGAGACATTCGCATCCTACATGCAGAGGCTTGAGAATTTCCTCGAACTCAAGCACCTGAGTACACGCGACAATAATCAGGAGTGTGTACGAGTACTGATAAACTGCCTTCCTGCGAAATATTATCAGCTTTTGATATCGCTAACAGCACCAGACCGGCCTAACACAAAGGAGTTCAAGGTGCTCTGTGGTTTGCTGCAAACTCACCTGTGCCCTTCACCAAGCGAAATTGAAGAACAGCACAATTTTGTAAGTAGGATTCAAATGCAAGATGAAACAGTATCACAATACGTGGCAGAGCTCAAACGACTGTCTATAAATTGCAAATTTGAGTGTGATGGGTGTAAAAAATCCACTTACTATCGTAGACCCACCTACGAGCACAGTTTGTTCGAGGTGTGAGAGAGAGCTCAATCAGAGAAAGGCTGATTCAGGAAGCTGACAGGTCTTGTGATCAGTTGGTAGAGTTAGCAGTCGCCATTGAGACTAGCTTGAAAGAGAGCAAGCTAATGGCTGAACAACAGTCACAGCCTGTTTCAACTGAGCAAGTTAACAAAATTAAAAAGTTTCAGAACAAAACAACGTATGGGAAACCACAGGAAAGTCGCAAGCCCCAATTCAGGAAATCATTCACAACCTGTAAAAGCTGTGGTGGTATGTGGCCCCATTCTGGCAAATGCCCGGCTAGTGGAGAAGTTTGCTATCGATGCTCAAAGCCAAATCATTTTGCATCAGTGTGCCGAGCGAAAACTGTCAAATACGTGGGAGAGCGGTATTTTGGAGCCAAGGGCTCGGAAGCTCAGGAGGATGATTCGGACGTTGGGGATGATTCGGTCTTTGCAATCAATAGCAACAGTAGAGGGATACCAAGTGTCACACTCCAACTCAACAAGGGTAATTATATTAAATTCTTAATTGACACAGGTTCTAGTGTGAACATTATAGGTCGCAAGGTGTTTGATAACATTTTACCCAGCCCACCTCTTCAAGAAGGTGATGACCATAAGCTATATTCGTACCAGGCACAAAAACCACTTCAGGTCATGGGGAAGTTCAAAGCAAGCATGTCCATAGGGGACCGTAGTATTGATGATTACATTAAATGTAATCATCAATACTATGGTCCCCTATGGACATGCTTGCTTTGAACTTCCCCATGACCTGACATAAATTTTATGTGACTGAGAGTGATGCACCCTCCCTACTGGGTCACTCATCTGCTCTGGCACTGAACGTCATCAAGATTCTCTATAATATAACGTCAAGTGAAGGTCTAGTCAGTCAATACCCCAAACTGTTCAATGGGGTGGGGAAGCTGAAATCAAAGCTGGTCCATCTTCATATTGACAAAGATGTTCCCCCCGTAGCAAATCAACACAGAAGAATCCCCATACACCTACGTGGTGCAATGGAGAGGGAGATTGATCGGCTTGAGGCAGCTGATATAATTGAAAAAGTCTCTGGTCCTAAGTCGGGGGACCAGAAAGCACTCAGATTATGTGTGGACATGCGGGCACCAAACCATGCAATTAAACGGGAAAGGCACATAACACCAACCATGAAGGATATCCTTAGCCACCTCAAAGGTTCCACGGTCTTCTCAAAGTTAGACTTGAATGAGGGATATCACCAGCTTGAGCTGGATGAGGGGTCTCGGTACATCACCACATTCTCTACCCATATGGGTTTAAGAAGATACAAGCGTCTAAGCTTTGGGATATCTTCTGCAGCAGAAATTTTTCAGGATACTATACGTCAGCTTATTTGTCACATCCCAGGAGTCAACGTGAGTGACGACCTGTTAGTTTTTGGGAAATCCAAGCCAGAACACGATCAGGCACTGCACAACGTGCTCCACACCCTACAAGATCATGGGCTGACAGTGAACCCTAGAAAATGTGAATTCTCCAAGAGTGAGATAAAATTCTTCGGTCATCTTTTCAAATCAGATGGGGTATATCCAGACCCAGAAAAAATACAAGCATTCTCTCAAGTCCAGGCACCAACCACAACCAGTGAAGTACGATCGATACTGGGCATGATTAACTATTGTGGGGCATTCATACCCAACCTCACGAACCACTCCGTAATTTAACAAAGAAAGGAGTTGATTTTCACTGGGGTCACGAGCAATCGATCGCACTAGAAGAACTGAAGGCCAGGCTCACTAGAGAGGTGAAAAAATCGTACTTTGACACTAACAGAACGTCTCACCTTGTTGTTGATGCTGGGCCTGGTGGGCTAGGGGCAATTTTAGCTCAACCCAATGACGAACATGGATTTAGTGTGGTTGAATGTGCGAGTACATCCCTCACTGAGACACAAAAACGGTACACCCAGCTGGAGAAAGAAATGCTAGCCATCATGTGGGCAGTCTCCCACTACAGAATATACTTACAGGGTAGCCATTTCCTACTTCTATTACTGTCTTTACTCTTGGAGCGCATCACCTACATCTTCAATCACATCATCACAAATTCTGTTTATCCATCGGCATGGAAATCTGCTGTAGTGAAACCTTTACCGAAGACATCAAACCCTGCCAGCCTCTCCGATTTTCGGCCAATCTGCATTTTGCCATTTCTCAGCAAAGTTTTTGAGTCTTTGATTTGGGCTCAAATCAATGAACACTTGGTAACGTATAATCTGCTGTGTCCTTACCAATCCGGATTCCGTCGTCGGTTTAGTTGCGAGTCTGCCTTGCTCAGAATGGTTGAAGACGTCAGATCTGCTATTGAGGATGGTATGTGCACTCTGGCTGTGCTGCTTGATTTTCGAAATGCATTTGGTTCGGTCTCCCACGACCTTCTTGTGGGAAAGTTGCGGTCATTTTTTCATTTTTCTACGTCTGCCTGCTCGCTGATGTCTTCGTACTTGGGTAACAGAACTCAACGTGTTGTCAGCTGTGGCAAACAATCGTACAGACTGCAAATTGGCTCTGGTATCCCTCAAGGAACGGTACTCGGACCGCATCTGTTCTCAATTTTCATAAATGATTTGCCCAACGTTCTTAGCCACTGCAAATTTCATGTCTTTGCCGATGACTTTCAAATCTACATACCTAGCAGATTGGGCGGGGGCCTGGTGAAATCAGTTCAAAATATGAACATTGATATGTTGGCCATCTTGCGGTGGGCTAGACGAAATGGGATCACTATCAATCCAGTTAAAAGCCAAGCCATTGTCATCTATTATGCGGCACCGAGTCAGAAAGGATGTGTTGCCTATAATAGGCAACACATCCTTTCTGACTCGGTGCCGCCAGTCTTGGTCGAGGGTGTCGCAGTCCCTTACGTGCCATATGTAAAGAACCTGGGCCTATTCATGGATGATACGCTGTCTTGGGACTTCCAAGTTCGCCATATTTGCCAAAGGGTATATGGTGCACTGCACTCTCTTCGTCGTCTTGTCAAATTCACACCATGTTCGTTAAGGCAAAGACTGGTAACGGCGTTAGTAACCCCCCATTTCCTGTACTGCTCCATCGTGTTCTCGACTGGCCTTTCTTCCACGCTGGAAAAAAAGATAAAAGTGGCATGTAATGCTTGTGTTCGATATGCACATGTGATCAAACCTCGCCATTCAACCACTGGTCTCCAACTGCTCTCCCATCCAATCCTCGATGTCTACAAACTTCGCATCCTCAAGACCTTGTTCACCATCTTACATGGAGGACTGGCACCATACCTGCGGTCCCTTGCAAATAGAGTGGTGTCTGCCAGATCAGGTGCGTTGCTTGTCCGTTCTCATGGGAGTATGGCCTTCTCGAGGTCGTTTGAGGTTGCGGGGGCGAGGCTCTGGAACGCGTTGCCTGTTTCGGTGCGCGCACTGCCCACTCTTGGACGGTTCATGTCAGCCATTGCGGAACATTATACTGTTACTTGAATTGGTAAGCACATTCCCTCTCCCCATCCCCCCCTCACATGATTGTAAACTCCCCTTTTAATTCTTTGTTCTTATGTTACTTTCTTTTAACCTTATAAGGCCTTTGTATGACCCGAGATTTATATTTTAGTTGTTTATGTGTGTATAATATGGACAACAGACTGTCTTTACACAATAAAGGTTTTTATTATTATTATTTTGTAATACATTCGGACCATAAGCCCTTGGTCAGCATTCTCAGTAAAACTACGGATGTGCCATCTCCACGGCTGGAAAGAATGATATTCCAGCTACAAGGATATGATTTCAAAATTGTCCACACTGAGGGAGCAACGAATCCTTCAGATTACTTCTCACGGCACCCCTCCCATACCACATGTCCTATGTATGGGGAGAAACATATTAATATTATCACAAACCTATATTTACCAAAAGCATTAACAAGAGTTGAACTGGCCAATGCCACTAGGGTGGACCCAACGATTCTGCCCTGGATTCAGTCAGCAAACCAACACAATGTGGCGTTGGGAAGTTTGAAGAAAATTGGAGAAGAGGTTAGCATCACAGAAGACGACATTGCACTTAGAGGAAATCGTATTATTGTCCCCGAGAAGCTGCAAGATAAGGTGATTGAGCTAGCCCATGTAGGACATCAGGGCATTGCAAAAACCAAGGAACTTCTGCGATCAAAAGTATGGTTTATGAATATGAATGAGAAGATTGCGCTGGTACGATGCCACGAAGATACGAGTATGACAACTATCACATGGGATCACTAGCTGGGGAGCTTTCAAACTATGAGCCCACAAGCCCACAGTCCTCTGAAGAGGAGAGGAGTAGGAGAAATCCACCATCCACCCCGCCACAACCAATTTCAGAATCAGAGGCTCATACTCCAAGCCCGCCACAGAAACTTTAGAGGCCAAAGCGCACGATCAAAGTCCCACGTAGATTTCTGGATTGAGGAGGGGAGGGTTGTAGTGTCTTCAACCACCACAAATACCACAACCACCTCCTTGTGATACCTTACTCATGTTTTGATTACCTTCCATATTGTTATAAATTGTTAACCTACAGAGTTAGTTAATGGCATGAATAAAAGCTGCACGTCAATATATTTTTTTCGTCTCTTATTTTCAGTTAATACACTACAATAACCTGATGTAATTATAGTGATTAAATGAAAAGAGTTTTCTGAATTGGGAAAATCACGAGAACGACAGCTATATTGCACAAATTCGGAAAGAACAATGGACAACGTTACCAGTCATGGTGTTTGGTTCTATTCCGATTAGAGTTGCCCCCGCTCGAACTTAGTACACAGTTTTCCCGCAAGGGGACCAGAGCGCTAGAGCCCATTTGTTTACAGCAATCGTGTTTCCGTCTTCGCCCCGCTCGCACGCGACGCCACTAATTTTTTATTAACAATTCAATTAATAAATCGTCATTAAATCGTCAAACCCGCTAGCACAATTAAAGTTAGGTGCTCCACCACCCGCCATCGACAACGACATCGTTTCCACCATCCGCAGGGGCCCCTGCCAGGAGCATCGCCATCAGCGCCACAGGTGAGTCTCTAACTGTTAATTGTGCCTCCAAATGCAAATCTCCCTGAGCGATCAAACATTTGATCCTTCGAGCCACGATATTCAAAATTTTCGAACCTTTTTCGCATTATATTCGCAAGTTTTCACGTTATTTCATTCGCAAGTTTTCTAATTATTTTACTCGCAAGTTTTCTAATTATTTTACCCGCAAGTTTTCTAATAATTAGAGTAAAATAATTATTATTTTACTCGCAAATTTTCTCGTATTTTATTCGAATTTTTTTCTCGCTATTTTATTCGCAAACTTTTACAACTACGTAATATACGTAAGGTAATATTTCGCACGAGGTAGCAAAGTTCCACTTTGTGCGAGCAATATCTGTACCTTATTCCTATTTACACGATATCCTTCACTCCTTTCCGCCCTTTTACCTTCCTGTCTTATCATGGAATCGAAAGAAATAAAATTAGAGTCGCTTTCCAAGAAGAAAGATAAGTATTATCAACGAATGATATGCATCCACAACTTGGGAATGGGAATACAAAGTGCCAATATAAAGAAACAGCTGCCCAACGCCGCCGATTACGAATCATTCATTTCACGTTTCAGAAGAATTGAACAAGATTTTCAATCCTTTGATGCTATTTGTGACGAGATTAACGAACTTAATTGTCAAGTTCCTGAAATCTCCCGTGTTGATATCAAGAAAGATTATCAAGAATATGAAAAAATGTTTTTTACCGTCGAATCTATGGCTCGAGTGTGGAACGTCTCGAAAGAAACACCCAGTACGACGCATCCTGTCACAGCTTCAGCAAATCCTACGCCTAATGTACCTTCTCTAAAGCTGCCCAGAATTGATATTGAACCATTCGATGGAGATATTGACAAATGGCCCAATTGTTACGCTCTATTTGACATGTTGGTTCACAAAAATACGGCATATTCAATAAGTAGAGAAATTCACGCATCTTCGTAGTCTTTTAAGAAATCACGCCCTTTCCCTTATTGAAAATCTTACATTCTCGAATACAAACTACACTCTCGCCTATCAAACTCTATTGGATCGTTTTCAGAATACCAGATTACTTGGTGCAAATTCTATTGACAAAATATTAGCATTCACGCCCATGTAATCGTGTACGCACGATAATCTTGTAAAATTTATCGACGTATTTTATACCAACACGAATGGTTTGAAGGCTTTAGGCATTCCTGACTTGTTTGATTTTTTGATTTTACACATTGCACTTCGATCGCTACCCACTAAGACTCGCAATGAATTTGAAAATAAATTTGCGTCTGTTCAAGAAATTCCCACATTTACTGATCTTGCCAAATTCATTCAAGATCAAATCCGCATTTTTGAAATTTCGCCTGATAAAAACAAATCTGCGCACACAGACAACAAGTCAAAATTCAAACAAGAAAAATGCCTACCAAAAACGTATAATCGATCATCCATGATGACAACTTCTACAAATAATAAAAAAAACTACGCTAAATGTCCATGTTGTGAGGACACGACGCATAAGCTGTACCATTGTCCAAATTTCAAGAAATTCAGTTTACATGAACGCTTCACTTTTTTAAACAAAAATCGATTGTGTGAAAAATGTTTGGGATTCCATCAATCGTCATTTTGCCGATCCAATGGTGTTTGTAAAGATTGTAAAAAGAATACACACCATACGCTCCTGCATTCGTCTGATTCCAGAATCTCTAACCCGCATCACAGTCCACTGTCTTACTCGCCCCTTCCCAAATCAACAGACGATGTAACAGTACATAAAGCTAGTAGCTCACCGCACTCTGGCTTAGCCTGTAATACCGGAGTAGCCGCCAAGAAAGGTGTTTTACTTATGTCTGCAATCATCATGATACATGATTACAATGGTATTCCACGCCCCGTTAGAGCTCTACTTGACAATGGCTCACAAATAAGTGCTATTTCGGAAGCATGTGTTCAAAAACTGGGTTTACCCAGAAGACATGGATCCTTTGGACTCGTAGGACTCGCCAAGAGGAATAGTGTACTGCTCTATCACTTCTTCACACCAACCAGACTTGCTAATTAACGCAGAGTGTCAAATCATGACCCAAATCACGGCACCGCAGCCGAATTTCCATGTTGATGAACTAGTAATACGTGAGTTCAAGATTCAAAAACCCCAAACACTTCATATTGTCACTAAGGACCCGCCTGTATTACTTACGCTGATGAAAAGATTCTCCACGATATCTTCTCTTCAACGAGCAATCGCTCGTCTCCTGCGATTTATTAACAATTTTAAAATCCGCCAGAGCAGTGGAACTCCTGATCACGCTCCCCTCAAGCCTAGGGAGATGGAAAAAGCTCTTCACATTTGCATACACAGGAATTCTATTTTTCCAAAGAACTCAAAACTTTGAGAAAAAATCTACAAACATCAACGAAAATAATCAAACTCGCTCCGTTTATTGACGATCAGGGATTTCTGAGAGTGGGTGGTAGGTTGAAACACTCTAACCTCCCTTTCACTTCCAAACATCCACTCATAATCCCACATCAAGCTCATCTAGCTACGCTTTTATGCGACTATTACCATCAAACTACGCTGCATGGAGGACCTCGTCTGATTCAATCGTTGATTCAACGCAAATATTGGATTCTGGGTATTCGCCGCCTCATACGTTCGCGCATTCATCAATGTATAGTTTGTGTCAAGATGAGAGCACTTCCTGTCGAACCTCTAATGTCAGACCTGCCCTCTTCACGAGTCCAAGAAGCTAGAGCTTTCCTCAAAGTTGGTCTTGATTTCGCCGGCCCATTCACAATCAAAGAGAGTCACCGCAGAAAGGCCCCACGGAGCAAAGGTTACATGGCTCTATTCGTCTGCATGACAACCAAAGCAGTACATCTCGAGTTCTGCTCCTCTTTATCCACACCTACCTTTCTCGCTGCATTAGACCGTTTCATTGCACGCAGAGGTCTGTGTTCAGAACTACATAGCGATTGTGGAACAAATTTCCAAGGAGCTGCCAATCACTTTCATTTGGTTCAAAACTTTCTGCGCTCTAGTGACTCGGAAATCGCCCGACATCTTTCAAACTGTGCCATGAAGTGGAACTTTATTACTCCTGGTGCTCCTCATCAAGGCGGTTTATGGGAAGCTGGAATAAAATCAGCTAAACACCATCTGACGCGAATTTTGGGTCCACTCGTTCTTACTTTTGAAGAAATGAGTACCGTACTTTCCCGTATCGAGGCAGTACTCAATAGTCGCCCATTAGGAGTACTCTCGTCCGATCCTAATGACGGCACAGATTATCTCACGCCTGGGCATTTCCTAATAGGCACACCGCTCCTTTCGCCTCCAGAACTCGAAATAGATGACTCCATTCAAAATCTTCGCGACAGGTACCAGATCTTGCAAAGTGTCACACAGTGTTTCTGGAGAAGATGGTCGAAGGACTACCTGCAAACCCTTATTCCTCGAGAAAAATGGACGCAATCACAACCCAACCTCTGCATTGGAGATATCGTATGCATAAGAACTGCCAACACTGCTCCATTGAGGTGGCCAATTGGGAAAATCGAGGAAATCTATCCCGGAGTGAAAGGAGTTGTGCGCAATGCCAAAGTGCGCACGGCCACTGGCACTTATTCAAGACCAGTGCAAAAGCTAGTAGCGATGCCTGCTGCTGACAGGCCCGCTAATCCTAAACCTTGATTTCCATCCCACCTCAAATCCACAACTAGAAGGTACTCACATTTATTTTCTTCTTCGTTTCTTTCAAAACAAATTTTTTTTTTTGGTTTATTATCTTCGATAATGAACCATTGGAATCGCCCAAAGAAAAAATTTTTTTAACCCCCCCTCAAAATTTGTTGGTTTACGTTTCAAGATACGTAGATTCAGAAAATCGAATTAAAAAAAAATCCGTCCGTCCGCCGTACGGAAATGAAGGTAATTTCGAATGTTTGTTGGTAGGTACTTCTTTTATAGAAAAATTATTACCGACGTAGTATTAAAAACCCCAGAATTATATCGTATTAATTAATCATAATTAATAATAATTATTATTAATTATAAATACGAATTATTAATACCTAACAATAAATTATAATAATTTTCACTAGGTACTTGATAAAATTGTTAATAATTAGTGATAATTTATAATAATAATTAATCTAACATTTAGGATCTAGACATTTAGACCTAGTGATCTAGACAGAAGGGTGATCTGTACAAAGAAGATAATGAACCGTTGTGTCAAGAATTTGTAGAGTTTTTGTTCCTAGGGTAGACACCCGATTCGTGATATTTTTTTTCCTGGGGTGTTATCGCCCATTTATATACGATAATTTTATTTTATTTTTGTATTCCCCACTATTTACCTCAATGATCACTAACCCCTCACTTCCCCCATAACCGTTTCCTCTACCCATCCTCTTTCCTTCCCTTCCCTGGCTAGAGTAGCTTATTCATTTCAGCTTTAACAATAACATACATTTTTTGGGTTTACCCCATTATGATTATTTCAGAATTTCGTTTTCCGTTAGAGAACATTTTTCATGTCTATTGTACGAGTATGTACTTAGTCGCGTTTGTAATTTGAAGATGAGAAAGCTTACAGGATTTATCCCACTTGCATATGGTTGAAATTTGTATTTGGCTGAGAAAAGCATCTCTCCCGTCCCCTTCGCCATATTCCCGCTTTATCTATGTGCACCCCCTGAGTTTCAGGGCAGGAGCCGCCACTGATTCTATTATAAACTGAACTGGAGACGCCTCGGCTGTCCCTGTCAGTTTATAACAAGAACTTCCTTCAAACTAGAAAGGAGACGTCTCGTGTCTGTCTCTATCTAATTGAAGGAATATAAATTAGGTACTTTAACTTCACTCTCAACCAACAAAAACCCTGGGTAGGATATATCCCAATATCAAATACTAGGAGTCAGAAAACCTACCAAAACGGAAGACTACGGTACTAACCACAAGTTGGGGAGGCCGCCCAAAAGCTGGATCTTCTCCTTGAGTTTGCTTATGTCGAGCCGCTCGTTCTGGCACTCAGCTTTCAACCTGTTGATGGTGTTCATCAGCTCCTCGGACTCGATGATCGCCTTTTGCATTCGATCCGCTTTTTCAGTCGACTCGCGATTGATATCTTGTACTTCCAGAGATTCAGCGGTGGCCACTAGAAACAGCAGGTTATCTCTAATAAAAGCCAGGAATGCCATGAAATATTATGGTTCTTCTTCAAGCATTAAACTATCTTCAAACTCAGTTTGGACAAGATTGAATCAATAAGGTAACATACCTATAAGTAATTGTTCTAAGTAATAAAAGTTTTAGGTGAGGATTCATGGGAGATACGTACTTGGAAACGTAATACTTTGCTTATGGATGAGAACGGATTCCTCCTGCTGAACCAGCGGAGGGCGCTTCATCCAAGGATTAGTGGAGTCTGTGGGCAGTGGCACTCGCCCTCTCATTGTCCCAATCGTTGCCGATTTTTGTTCAGCAGTGAGCTTGCAGGGATTCCCCCATATCGAGTCATCGTCATAACCTTTACCAAAGAAAAACACTGTAGGTGCTACGAAGAAATTTACAAGTGGTATAGAGGTGACACTAACACATATTTTACCATGGAAAATAGTGGTTTTCCGGTCTAGGGTCCGAGAATTTTCAACTGGAGTTGAGATGGCAGCGACTGATGAAGGAGGCGGAGGTATTGCAGCTAGAGGTGGGATGGCAGCGACAGTTGAAGGAGGTGGAAGTATTGCAGCTGGCATTGGAGGTTGCAGCGAGAACGTTGAGGCAGCTGGCGGCACAGGGTTTGGAGGAGGCAAAGAAACCAGAGAAGGGAGAGACATCGTAGGTACTGACGTCGGCCCACTGGAGGCCTGAGGGTTCAGTATCGAGTTGGGGGCAGAGACGGAATTTTGAAACGCGGGTGGTGGCGGTATCATCAGCGTATGTGGTACAGTTTTCTCGTCTGTTATCCTGGAGTCCAACGTCTTAGCGAGGTCTCCAGGTGAGGTATTGGTCTCCTGCCTATGCAGGACCAAGGAGTCCGGTTCATCCAGGCTCCTCTGGCCACTGGTCCTCTCCAACGACCTCAGCATCCTCTGCGGAAGATAATGAAATACGAGTACAGTCCCAGAGCAGAAAATACCTCATTTCAGTTGAAGTATATGAACTTTAGTTGGAACTTTTCACTGACGTTTTTACGAGTGATACTACTGTGGTGGTCATACTGTAGACGCAGAATATAATATATATTATTCAAGGATATGGACCATCAGAGAATCGAATAGTGTCTTTAAGCTTGAATGATGATCACCTAGGTACAAGTGAAATGATTGATAAACCACAAGACTCATTGAATGGGTCTTGGGAAATCCAGTGTTTGATGTACCAGAGGCAGGGTTTTAATAAAGTGTTACAAAACCAATTACCAAAGGCATAAACGAATAATATAATTATCAGGTTGGATTGAGAAAATAATATATAGATATCAAATAAGGAGCTCCTTCTAATATACAAGTAAAGATACCTAAATTTGGACCAGTTCTCTTCTGTAGACTGATGATAGGTCGGTACTATTAATTAAAGAAAAGAGTTTCTGATCGTATGGTAGGTGAACGGGGATCACGCGCAAGCAGATTGTAGAATATACCGCTGGAAATCCTCACCAAGTCGTCTGGTAGGGAGGAAATACGATGAAGTGTGATGAAATGCGTTGAAATGCGTTGTAGTTCGTTGGATGCGTTGTAATTGATTGGATGCGTTGTAATTGATTGGATGCGGTGCTGCCGACGTCCGATTGACCGTCGAAATGGTCAGAAATCCGTGAGGATGCTTTCCAGATTAGATGGAGACCTTATTGTGGGATGCTGATGACCCAGGAGTTGGGATGCTGAAGACCCAGGAGTTTGGGATTCTGATGACCCAGAAGTTTGGGATTCTGATGACCCAGGAGTTTGGACGCTCAATGGGAGACCAGAGAGACAAAATGGCGTGTGGAGAGCCAAATCTGCTTGGGGATAATGACGAGGTGGGGGGTATACAGGATTGATCAGAGACGACGCTGTAGAGGATGAACCTTCAAGTGTCAGGGGACAGTTCACTTTCACTTCACATCGGTTTTCACAGTTCTTCTTATCTTATAGCAAATAAATTATACATACTACCTATCTGTTGGTGTAAACATCCAGATGAAGCCCCCCATCAAGACCCTTGTTCTTCTTTCTCATCACAATGTTTGGCGAGTTTATTTACTATTTAGTATGTAGGGGCGGGGGTGGGGGGGGGGGAAATATTGGGTAAGTAATTTAATATTATTTCTCACAACCAAACATGACGTTAGTTTTGGTTTATTATCTTCGATAATGAACCATTGGAATCGCCCAAAGAAAAAACTCTGCAAATTCTTGACAACGGTTTATTATCTTCCTTGTGCAGATTACCCTTCTGTGTATGCCAGACTGTGTTGCTAATCGGCATCATACCATATTCTCACCGTACTCATACCATACCATACGAATTTCTTTCCTATCATACCATACTGTACTATACCAACTCATACCATACAATAATATACCATACCATACTCATACCATGTCATACAAACTGAGTGAATATTGCAATGTCATCCTATATTTAAAATTTCAAGTCAATAGCTCATCATCAAAATTTAATTTGTATTATTACAAAAAGGTATTATTTAAACCATTTTACAGATAAAAAACCGAGTGAATATTGCAATGTGGTCAATTCCCGACTTACGGTTGAATTTCCAATCTCTAGTTCACCGGGAAGATGAAAATATTAATAATTATTATCAAGTAGTGTAAATTATTAATATTAAATATTAATAATTTAATATTTAATAAATTTTATTGTTGGTTATTATTAATTTCTATGCTTCAATATTAATAATAATTATTAAATATTATTCATTAACTCGATATTTGAAAACCATGTGCTATTTGAATCAGCTGGGCCAGTTTGAAAATGGTAGGCCGACAGGCTGCCTCACGATTCACTCTCATGTTGACAATTTTCGATCTGGTCCAACTTTGAGCCCTCATTGTGAACGAACAGTTGGTCGTACGAAGCTGTGGATGGTCTCAAAAAATTCTAAACAATAAACTCTAACTAAAATTTAATGTGAAATAAAAAACATACCGTTTGATGGGAATTTTTCGAGTTTTGAAATTTTCAAAATTTCAAAATTCGTTTTGAACCCCTTCCCCTTGACCTAGGGTTATGAAAAGTTTCGAGGATCATTGTGGGGTTGGTCGGAACCCGTAACAAAAATTTCGAAATTTTAGCTCAAAGCTAACTGGGCAAAGTGCCGCGGAAGGCGTACGGCGGACGGACGGATTTTTGGTTTATTATCTTCGATAATGAACCATTGGAATCGCCCAAAGAAAAAAAATGTTTAACCCCATGTCAAAATTTGTTGGTTTACGTTTCAAGATACATACGTAGATTCAGAAAATCGAATTAAAAAAAATCCGTCTGTCCGCCCTACGCGGCACTTTGCCCAGTTAGCTTAGAGCTAAAATCGTCGAAACTTTTCATAACCCTAGGTCAAGGGGAAGGGGTTCAAAACTAATTTTGAAATGTTGAAAATTTCAAAACTCGAAAAATTCAGAAGAAATGGTATGTTTTTTATTTCATAGTTAGATAGAGTTTATTTTCTAGAATTTTTTTAAGATCATCCACAGCTTTGTACGACACACACAGCTGTTCGTTCACAATGACGGCTCAAAGTTGGAGCAGATCAAAAATCGTCAACATGAGAGTGAATCGTGAGGCAGCCTGTCGGGTCCATTTTCAAACTGGCCCAGCTGATTCAAACAGCACATGGTTTTCAAATATCGAGCTAATGAATAATATTTAATAATAATTATAATAATGAAGCATAAAAATTATTAATAACCAACAATACATATTAATAATTTACTCTACTTGATAATCATTATCAATAATTAATGATAATTCCTAATAATAATTAATCTATCATTCAGTAGTCGAGTCAGACGGGTGATCTGTACGGAGAAGATAATAAACCGTTGTGTCAAGAATTTTCAGATTTTTTTTGGGTCGAAACTGAAATTTACTAACCTTCAGATGAGTGACAGTTCTTTGGACAGTCCACAACTGCTCAACGCGATCCTGACCAGCAAGCCCCTGCGCCATCTCACGATGAAGATGTGCCAGAAGGGACTCCTGTTTCTGAAGCTCCAGCGCCATACCTTCAGGCGTGTCTGGGAGACCCGGGCTCACAGACTTGAGAGGCGGAATGTATCTGAATTAAATCGAAAAAAGTATTGTGCAATGCTACAGTTATCTGACTGAAGATAGACAAGCCAAGCAACATTACAGAGGTTCAAACAGGATAAGTGTGCTGATTGAGTATATTCAAGTGTGGTTGAGATAAACGAGGCATTGTTACAATGTACAGTACTTACCTGCAGATGAGAAAATAAAATTGCGCCAACAAAGTATGCGTATCTAAATGTTTACCTCAATTACTCACGGATTATAACATGGTGATGAAAAACTTACTTGACGAGTGTAATGTCGGGGAAAACGTCTGGAGCATGACATAATAGAGCGGTGAGGAGACGTTGACTAACTTGTAGCAAGGGGCTGAGGGTCGTTCCAATAGCTTGAGCGTTCATTTTGTTGTGCTTTTCCTTTAAATTACAATTTAAAATCATTAACAGTGAAAGCCAATAACAGCAATAATAGTGTGAATTCATTTTGGTGTTCTCTAAGTGGCCCAACAGGTAGAATGAATCGGTTCCTGTAAGACAGCAATTTGACAGGTGAGGGAAGCGCATTAATCACCTACCAGCAAGATAGAACAGCTGATCAGGTGCTCTATGGGGATTGATGCAATCCAATATGACCATTGTAGCTGTTGTGCGATCCTAACTCTACTCCAGAGGACAAAATCTTATCTTCATTAGAGGACAACTGATCACATCTTCAACACACAGCTGACAGCGATTTCAGAGGGCGCAGGCAATCTTTTAGTTTATGAGAGCGTACAGTCGTCTAATTTACCAATTTAGTTTCACCATGGAGTGGAACAGGTTGATGCAGGTCAAATACATGCAAAAACCCGTGAAACCTGTCTAGCTCAAGTTGGCAGAGCCCTATACCATCAAATGTTGCCACTGCTTATGCCTGAAGATCATCTGAGCCGAGTGACCCACGCTGGACACCATAGTTATCCTACCAACGTTGTATTATGAAGGTAACTCACGTGTTGAGTAACTTGGTCGAGATGAACCAAAATCCAGCCGAGGAGGGATCTATTACAACTAGGCAGTTCCTTGATCAGTTCTTTGAATTTATCTCCGCGCTCCAGAGCCTCCTTGATGGCGCCTGCTTCTTCAAACCGCTCGAGAAGTTCATTCGTCAGTACAGGCTCAGGGAGTTCCCTATGACACAAGTCGTACAAGTAAGAAGCACAGTTTGAGGATTTCGGTACAGCTAAAACTGATGAGCAGCAATGTCAATAAATGCGCCATTAAATGACACCGAAATATACGTGGAACTAACCTCAAAAACTGTTTTAGCAAACTAGTAGCTACAGGTAAGTCGTAATCAGCAATGGACACGGGTTCATGATTGTTGTACATCTTCTTCACGAGTTGAACTCGGGATTTGATACCGGACAGTTTATACACATTTTCCGCAGTTAAACCTGAAGATGAACAAAAATCAGAATAGAACTCAAAGGGCAGGACGAAGTTATAAATAAACGAACTCAATAATTATTCTATTTTACGAGGTGCTTTAGGACGTGAAGTAGGCATGGCTAATACGGTTATTTCTTGGTAATGGGTTATCGAGTAACGGCGACCGTCTGGTAATGGGTTGTGGTATTAGTTTATTTTGGTAATATGTTCTCGAATATCCGGTAACATATCACCAAAATAACCTAATACCACAATACCCTAATACCTATTACCAGACGGTCGCTGTTACTCGAAACTCAATACTCACTCAAATAACTTGTCGACAGTTATGTTCGCACACCGTTCACGCATTCGGTTTCCGTAACCTACTACCTGGTATAACCTAGAATAGTCCCAGCCAACCTATTATACATCACAGAATCCCGAATGGCCGGCGTCAAAGAGGCCCTCAAAGGTCTTTCCCCCAAGTTCTCAAAACAGTTATGTACTCCAGTAATAGGGTTTTTCTGGTAATAGGTAATCTGGTATTAGGTTACTGGACAGTATTAGGTTATTAGAAGCGGTTACATTAAATATTCCCCACCCCAACGTGAAGTACCTAGTCCTTCCAATGATTTCGTACATGACAGAATTCAAAGGTAGACAAGTAGCTCTTAAACTTCTCCACTGGGCGCTCCCTGACCAGGCAACACTAAGAGATTCGCCACCATTTTTACTTTCCTTTTGAGCTCTCAACTGACTATATTGTTCAATTTCATCATAAATATTAAACAGAAATGTTTTTAATGATTTCCGATGGTGAAGCTTACCGACTTCCTGTATGTGATCTATGCAGTTTCTAACAACAAGAGGTATATCCACTCCATCGTGACACTTGCACCGCTCGACAGCAACACTGAGAGGAACGCCGAATACTGGAAGGTCTTCTGCAAGGGAGAAAAGAGAATCAGAGAGAATCAGGTCTTTGGAGAAGTATCATCCACCAGATAAGGGTTTAGTGAAAATATAATATTCAAAGATCACTACCAAAAGGAAGTGTGTTGGTTGCACATAACGATTTTTACAGTGTTAAATACAAAAAATGGGTCTTGAACTTTAGGTGAGCAGCTTTGGCGGCTTGGCTATGCCAGGATGTATAATATACCATTAGTATAATTATTTCATCTACCAATTGTACATATAAATAAATTGTAGAGCATCACAGAGGTGACCTTATAGCTCAGGGAAGTTCATAATACGATATATTATATCGGCAAGGGTGTGATACTGATTGAAATCTTACCTGATACATCAATGACATCTTCAGGGCATTTCTTGTCCTTCTTCTTTTCTTTGAACTTAAGCTTCACTTTGGTTTCTTTCTTCTTATCTTCCGCCTTCTTTTTCTCTTTGTCCACCTCCTTGTCCTTCACTTCTTTATCCCGAGATTTCTCCCTTTTCTCTTTCTTGGAGGAGAACTTGAAAGGTTTCGATTTCTTGACTTTGGAAGGGCTTCTGAGCACAAAACAGATCAATGTTTCGAGATATGGAGGTGGAGCCGTTTAAAATTAACCACAAGTTCAACACAATCAGTTGTTGTGTACAAGCAATTGGATATAGATTTATCGAACTAATAGTTTTTTTCACGTACAACAGCAACAACTCGTAGCAACTAACCTCATTTCTGGGTCTTCTTCAGGTGAACTTTCGCCTTCCAGCGTGGCATACCCTCGATCTTTCTTGTCTTTCCTCTTCCCGATTAGAAGGTCTTTCTTGGACAGTTTCTCGTGGCTCTCATCGCTGACTGTTAACATAGAGATATAATGTTCATTGCACCATCTTATGTAGAGAAGTATACAACAATCCAGTGCAGTTCTTAAGAGGTAGGTTCATTGTGGAAACGACGTATCTAGTGGCCTTAGTGGGGGAGGTAAGACGCCTTATGTATGAGGCCGAATAGGTCGAACTTAACGCAATAAGTTAAAACTCATCCGACGTGCATGCGCAGTTGAGATACGTTTGGACCTATCTTCTATGACTTAAGGCGGGTTGGCATTAAAGCGGAAAGTCCGGATTGCGTATTGCTCTGTGATTGGTCAAGGCCATGGAAGTACACTCCCAACCTTCGACGCTGGCCAATCACAGAGCAATCCGGACTTTCCGCTCCATGTGAACCCGCCTTAGAATCTCTCTACAGCATCAACAAGAGAGATCCTAAGAGATAAGTTCATTGTGGAAAGGCCGTATCTAGTGGCCTAATCTAATGGAACCTATGGTACAAATTAATTTCTTTCTAAATTTATTTTTATGTTACTATACCTACCAGATGTATCTATTTATTTTCATTATTCATTGAATAAACTTTATTCATTCATTCATAAGGCGAGCAACTTTCGGGTGCTAACCAAATAAGTCAGGTTTTGACGGAAGTGGCCTAATCTAAAAGTAACGTCAACTTAACTTAGCACAACGCTAAGTTAATAACGACGGTAGGGGAGTTCGTTTTACACTCATAGCTACTCACTACCAACTAGAATACCTAAGAAATCAAGCAAGTAGGTATACTCACTTTCAATCGACAAGTAAGTGTGTATACATACGATAAGTAGGTATAATAAAAGAATGTACCTAGATAGGTAATAATTTTCGTGAGAACACTTCGTGGAGAAAGGTTTGAGCTGGCGATGGCGATGACACGACTAAAAACGCGACAAAAGGCACTGTTATCCTGGAGTGAGGTAATAAAAGACGTTTCGTAAGTTTGAGCCTAAAATAAATCCAACTTGACTTGTTCGAACTCAGCAGAGAGCATGCGCAGTTGAGATAAGTCTGAGCTAATCTTCCATGACTTATCTCATAGGAACTCAACAGCGCACTTTAGTAGAGACGATAAAATGATCATTCATACTAACGTATTCTGCGGATGGATTTCGATAAATAAACCACTGTCCGGGTTTTAAATGGCATTCCAGTGATTATGAAAATCATACGACCGCCGTCATTTTCAGACTAAAACCCGTACCAAGCCGACCAACGCAGGAATCGCGTAGGACATGATGTAGGATACCAGGAAAAACGAGAAGACGCTGTACGCCAGAATCAACAGGTACATCGGCAGGGTGGAATGAGCCATTGTCAAACACCACCGAAAATCGACTCACGTGTTTAACATTCAAGAGTGTATTAACTTTCGAGTTGCAACTCAAAGTGAAATCATCAAAGAAAACACGAGCGTCAAACGCTAGGCACGGAACAACGCGAACGAACCATTATTGATTATTTGTATCCTTGAGATTGTAGGATGTCGTGAGTGTAAATAATGAATTATAATTTCATCGATATGAGACACCGTTAGGTACATTTACTTCATTGAAAACACAGTTTCGTCATTCAACAACATCTTTGTTCATAAACCAACTTACAATCGCTTTCGTTACTCCTTTTGCCAGCTTCTGAAGCGTAGAGTCCCGGAAAGTCTCGTTCGACGTCTGGGCTTTCGAATTCCATTTTCTTCAAACTCTACTGATGACTTGACGATCGATCAGTGCATAATCACCTAGGTTTATCACAGATAAACCCGATTTGAAAACATTAATTGCCGCAAGGTAACTTTGACTTAGAACGTAAAAATGAAAACTGTTGAAACTGTCCAAATTGTTATAAAATAATTACTCAACGATCAATCTGCAAACAATGCAACAGGATAATATTAACAATGCAACAGGATTATGTAAAATAATATTTATACATATTTCAATTGAGTGAATAGTCAGCTGTAGTTGATACCTTTGATTGCACATGTCACATGGATAATATAATCGTATAGTATGGATAATACAAACGTTTAATCGTAATATTATCCATGACGACACGAGGAAGATTTTTTATACGGGAAGTCATTCAAAACTTAGGTATCAAAACAGTCGATTAATGATGGACACTATTAGCCTACGAAAATACAGTTAAAAATCACACTTATAACAAACAATTGATCGACAAAAAAAGAAAACACCACGATTTCAAAGAAGGGGATTTTGTTTACGTAGACCATGCTTCTAAGATAAATAGGAACAAATTAGAAGAGATACGAATTGGACCTTTGAAGATAATCAAGAAAATATCAAACTCCATCTTTGAGCTGAACACAGGACACAGGAAGGAGTCGAACATGTTTCACGTCTGAGACGTGACGTCTCCAAGTTGGTGCCTCTCCCCGAGGGTGGGGGGATGTAAAACTCCAGTTTTATACAAACTTCATCTGTGCTCGCGGCATCACCATGGACGCGTGGAAACATTGAAATAATTTGTCCTTCAAGAATTCATATCACTGAAAGGAATACGTACTACGTATTACGTAGTATAGTAGTGTTTTCTGTGGAAAGGAAGCTTGTTCGTTTCGATTCGTTTTCAGGTATTCATTCAAAAACTCACATCTAATTGACTTTATTCATATTATCATGATTATTAAACGTTTTCAGAACGCATCGCACCTGCTTTCTTAAAGTTCCACGCTTATAAATACTCCTTCCATGCTAACCCGTACTTGTACTTCTAGGTATGTACAATCTGAGTGTTCGCAAGGAGCCAACTCGAAGCGAGTTGCTGAAAGGTGAAGAAGAAGTTTCGATATCATGGTTTGAGTCACAGAAAACCCTACTATACTACGTACAGAAGGGACACTCAGGGTGGGGGGTGGTTGCCAGCATACAGCTGGCGCGACGCGAAAATTAGATGGCGGAAACCTGAACTAAGACCCCCGAATCCTCGCGCATGCGCCTGACACCTTGGTTACCGCCCCACTCCTACTTCGTTGCTACAACAAACCCCCGCCACCGTTCCTCAACCACCACCCCCCCTCCCTACACCATTTCCATCCGCCTCTCTTCCATACCCTTGGTAAATGTACGAGACAGGATGAAATTAATACAGTTAAAGCAAATGTACGGTAAAACAATATTTATTCAACAATATGGATTGAACAGTTATTACGATTCGAACATATGACATCACAGTTCGTGGATAGTTGATATCATTAATTTAATTGCATTATAATTATCTATTGTCGTCACAATGAAATTATTAGACCATCGTCAATATTGATTGACTAGTTATTACAATTCGAACATAACATATTATTGACATCGCAACTCGTGGATAGTTGATATCATTAATTTAATTGCATTCTAATTATCTATTGTCGTAATAATGGAATTGTTAGACCATCGTCAATATTGATTGACTAGTTATTACAATTCGAACATAACATATTATTGACATCGCAACTCGTGGATAGTTGATATCATTAATTTAATTGCATTCTAATTATCTATTGTCGTAATAATGGAATTGTTAGACCATCGTCAATATTGATTGACTAGTTATTACAATTCGAACATAACATATTGACATCACAGCTCGTGGATAGTTGATATCACTAATGTAGGTAATAATTACAATTATTGCATTCTAATTATCTATTGTCGTAACAATGAAATTGTTCGACCATCGTCAATATTGATTGACTAGTTATTACAATTCGAACATATATTGACATCACAGCTCGTGGATAGTTGATATCATTAATTTAATTGCATTCTAATTATCTATTGTCGTAATAATGGAATTGTTAGACCATCGTCAATATTGATTGACTAGTTATTACAATTCGAACATGTATTGACATCACAGCAGGTGGATAGTTGATATCACTAATGTAATTGTATTCTAATTATCTATTGTCGTCACAATGATCGGATGATGCCGAAGGTACACTCCAGGAGGTCTTGATTGAGGCGACGCACCTGCAAGTCAAAGATGAGCATAAACGGTAAATCAAACATGAATAAACAGTTAAATAATATCACGTTTGTTTGATCACAAACGATCTGTCCCAACATTTGACCCAATTTTTTTGACAAAAATTCTCATCGAAATACCTGCACCGTCCCCTCAAAGTCCGTCACCGTCGCCATCCCACACTTCAGGTGAATAATACTGATTTTAGCCCTTAATACCAATTGTTCATCCCCGAAAATTCTAATTAGATCCCTATTCTGTGTGAAAAGCAAATGAAATGATATTTTTGTCTCCACTCAACCTTCCATGCCACTTTCAGTGATTTCATATATCATTTTCAGAACATGAATGTTTGAAATATTTTTATAGGCAAATCCGTTTCAGAGCATCACCATTTCATCCCTAAATTTAAAAAAATGATGTATATCTATGTGCCACTCCAGATAATATCTGTCCTTGGGTACATGATAAAAATTCCAAATTTCCCCAAAACGTTTGTACCTATTGCCAAACAAAAGGTTGAGTTCAAAATTAGCAATTTTAAAACATTTCAAGGGGGTCAAATTGGACTTTCTAGGGGTCAAAAATCGGTAAAAACGGCTAAAATTGTAATATAAAATGACTGGAAGTGTATGGAAGGGTGAGTAAAGACAGAAAAATACCATTTCACTTGTTTTTCGCACAGAATAGGGGTCAGAGATATTGGTTTTTGGGGGTAAAAATAGGTATTTATGACTAAAAATTATTATTAATTCACCTGACGTGTGGGGTGATTAATCACGACAGAGGGACCCTATTTTTCTGAAAAAGAAGCGGGTCAAACTTGACTTTAGAGTCAAAAATCGGTGAAAATGGCTAAGATGACGAAAAATTATATAACTTTAAGAAAAGTGGAATGGTTACTAGCTGTCATTTTTCTACGCATTAGCAGGAATACTTCTTTGAAGATTCGCTCTTATAGCCATGCTACATGACAGGAACTTTTCAGTTCATCAAAAGTTGCGAATAAATGTGTAATGCTCGTCATACAATCGTAATTGGGCGTGCTATTGTTATTGTGTGTAATCACCTGTAGGTACTTCACATCAGGAAGCTCAATGCTCAAGTACTCCCAAAGGGAACGAATAGCTTTCAGCGTCCGGAGCCAGGCGTTGACGCATCGAGGGGTAAACAGCTTCTCGGTCCCTGAGGCGTTTTTCCTGAGAAACTGAAGTTTCTTGAGCTGAAACAGGAAAATTCCACCAGTAGGTCAACATTATGTCATATTGTACTTCAGGGGCGTTGCGTCCATAAGGCCACTTGGGCCACTGCCCCGGCATCCAGAAACACAAAAAACTCGACAAAAAAAATATGCCACCCAGTTGGCATTCGAATATCGTTCCGTATACTGCACCTAGCATTTTCACGAAGTCAAAGAGTTCTCTCTCTCTCTGTCCCAACCTATGTCCAGCATGGCTGCGGCCAAGACAAGTAACTGGGAAGAAGAAGAAGAAGAACGATATTCAATCATTCTATCAGAATATATCGACAGTAATCGATGTTTTGCAATCGAAATCGAAACCTACGCTTCAGGGGCCTGGGACCGGGTATTGCCATGGCAACGGACACGACGCTTTACGAAGTGGCCTCCCTGCGCATGCTCAGTAGAGTAAAAATTCGGTAAGCCACGCCTCGTTCCGGCCCGGGGCCAAAAAAATCGTTTGTGTTCACAATCGATTCGATCGTTTCAATTCATCTTGTTATCTCGATAGTAAAACTTGTGAATCACTTATTTCGTCATAACAGAGTTCCCGTGACAGATTTGGATTTTTTTGTGGTAATTAAGTGCGTTGTTTCTTGTCTGTGGTCTTGTGGATTGATCAACGTAAACATACACAGATAAGTACCTAGCTTCTAGTTTTTAGTTGATGTTTAGTTTATTTGTTTCTGTATTTTTGTACCACATGAATTCGGTGGCTAACTTACAGTCGAAGTTTTCGACGTTTTCCTACGAGGATCGGGTGATGATTAAAAGTTTAGGAAGAGATAGGCCTTTGCTGAATATTACTCAGGCAGTAAATAAAGGAAAGGGTGTTACTGCCTTGAGGAAGTTCAATGTTGACATGTATAACAAAGCTGAGTGGCTCACAGGATGTCCCATTAAAAATGCATTCTTCTGCTTTCGCTGTTTATTATTGGGTGGTGAACAGGCATGGACGATTAAAGGTGTCACTGATTTGAAACACCTGCCAGAAAAAGTCAAGGTACACGAGTCAAGTAAAGTTCACGTCAAAAGTAGCACTGATTTTGCATTGCTTGGTAGGGCTAATATCGCTACTCAGTTGGATTCAGCCCATCAACTTGCCATCAGACGTCATAATGAACAAGTCGACCGTAACCGGCATGTTCTTTCTAGCCTCATAGATTGTATTAAATTTTGTGGTTTGCACGAACTGGGACTCAGAGGACATAGTGAGAAACAGGAGTCCCTTAACAGAGGAGTTTTCTTAGGATTGGTGGATCTGACTGCCAAATTTGATTTGATTTTGAAGGACCATTTAGACAAGTCAACCGTTTTTAAAGGAACGTCGAACACCATTCAGAATGAGCTGCTCGATTGCATGTTGCATGTCAGTCGTGAGGTAATTCATAACGAAATTGCTAGTGCTAAGTTCATTGCTATACAAGCAGACGAAACGACCGATGTTTCGAATAAAGCTCAGTTTGTAATAATTTTTCGTTACTATCCAACAATAAAGTTGTCGAGCGATTCTATGGTCTTTTTAACCCTGCAGCCTGTAATGCTGAAAGCTTGGCATCAATAATTCTAGAACAGCTACGCACCATTCTAGGTCTTGATCGTTCAAAATTGGTTTGTCAAACTTACGATGGTGCTGCAGTTATGAGTGGGGGAACTCGTGGTGTTCAAAAACGCGTTCAGGACGAATATCCTTTCGCAAATTTCGTACACTGTTACGCTCACCAACTCAATTTAATAATGCTTCAAGCTGCTTCCGGCAGCCCCCAAGTTCGTCGATTTTTCCTTAATTTGACTGGGTTTTCGTCATTTTTCTCACGTTCTCCCCTGAGAACTAGAATTCTTGATTCCATCGAAAATAGTCGTAGGTTGCCGCGTCCTTCGAACACGAGGTGGAATTTTAATTCTAGACTTGTACAAACCGTTTACGAATACCGAGATGTACTTGAGGAATGTTTAGAAACGATTTGTGATGATCGAGAATCCAACGATATCACGGTTCGAGAAGCTACTGGCCTTCTATCTCAGCTCAAGGATGAGGCTTTTCTTTACTGGTTAGAATTTTTTCATGCTGTGATGCCCCACGTTGATATTTTGTATAGTCAGATGCAAGCTCGAAATTGTGACCCAGTTCAGGCTCTAAAAAATGTAAACGATTTTGAACGGGCTATAGGATTACAGAGAGTACGAATTTCCAATGAAATTTCTGCTGTAAGAAATTCCAGTAGCAGTTTAGATTATTCTAGTCAACCGTCAGGATACAAAAATAGGAAACTAGGTCCCGAAGTAAAAATGAACCGGTTAGGTACTGCAGTGGAGGTGTGTGATATTATCATTGCTCAAGCTAGAAGCAGATATTCGTTCAGGGGGCATTTGGCAGCTTCAAGACTGCTTGATAATGCAAGTTTTCCGAATTTTTCAAAATGTTTTCCAACTGAAGATTTTGAAAACACGGTCACTGCTTACTCTATCCTAGAATCTCGGAAACTTAAAACTGAATTGGTGACAATTTATCAGAGAACCGATTTTACTCATTTCACAGGCGCAATACCATTTCTGTTGTTTTTGCACAACAATAATTTAGTTGATACCTATTCTGCAACTGAGAAACTACTAACATTATTGATTACAATTCCAATGACTTCTGCAGAAGCTGAACGTTGTTTTTCTACCCTTAAAAGAATAAAAACGTTTATTCGATCAACTGTGACCCAAGAGAGACTTAATGCTTTGACGATGTTGTCAGTAGAGAAGGAAATGATTGCTAATTTTTCTGATTTCAATAAGAAAGTTATAGAGTACTTCTCATCTCTAAAAGAACGAAGGCTGGATTTTACTTATAAATTTTAATTCCTTAGTTTTTTAATGGAATTCCTTTGTCAGAAGAAGAAGAAGAAGAAGAAACCATGTTTATTAACGTTAATAATATAAGTACATAATTATTTACAGTTTTATACGAAGCAATCTTAAATTTAGTACATATATTTGTAAGTATAGACCCTTTGTCAGTAATAGTGTCTTAATTTTACAGTTACTGTATTTATTGAGCCTAAAACGTTGAAATATTTCTGCTTCGTACAATAAAGTTAAGTATTTGTAGTGTTATTTGCTTTTTTTTTCGTTCGCTTAGTCTTTTCATTTCTTTACCTTTACTCTAGTTCTCATTTCTTTTGTCTGCCATTAATCTCGTTAGTCTTTACTTAGTCATTTCTTTAGTACTTTGGTTCTAGTCATTACTCTAGCCATGAATAATCTAGTCACTATACTCTTCAGTCATAATGTTATGGTCCTAACTCGTGATCTCTTTCTTGTGTGCTCTGAAAGTGGTGGTGGCTACCTACCTAATGACATTACTCATATTTTTGTAAGTACGTTGTCTTCACACATTTTTGTACATATTTTATTTATGGAAGTGGGTGGGTGGGTGGGATTGCTCCGCAGCCACCTCCTCGTATGAAGCTATAGCTTCTGGTAATCCCGGGTACTGGTCAGAACTACTGTGAACACAGAGCTTACATTCTGACTTGCTAAGAGCTGCGGTTGATTAAAATACACCCATTTCTCATAAGAAGACTCCTGTTGGAAAACATTTACAGGTATTTTGTAGAAAAAGCTGTTAATTTGTGTTCCGAATTTGGTGGCCCACCATTTTCAGAGCCCACGCACCGCTACTGTTGTACTTCAAGTCTGATGTCCACTCGACTTGATAGTAAGAGTAGGTACTCACAAATTCTTCAGCTTTGTCCCATAGAGAGTACAGAACAGGTAGAGTTGGGATTAAGCGGCCCGGTACGATAGCTGGGCACACTTCCTCGGACCAACCGAAGTCTATCGCTGTCGTAAAATTGCTTTGCATCAAAGTGTCTTTGGCACAGCTTGTGTGAACGTAACGAGTCAGTTTGCCCCGATACCTCTCGCCATATTTGCAACCTGAAAATGATGGATGAACAAATTATTATTCCATGAAGTCTGAAAAAGTAGACGGTTGGTCGCCTTAAAATCACCCTAACTTTACTATAATTATTCTTGACTAACTTTGGTAATTCTGAGCAATTGTCCGGTTAACCTCAATTCTTTCTATGCATTACTATACTTATGTCACTAGAAAAAAATATTTAGAGTAACATAAGTGTCGGAAAAGGGAAATCCACATCACTTATTCTGCTCAGAACAAAATAATAATCAATTTAGAAAAGGTAGGTAGTATGATAAGGAAAAAGTGTAAAATGATCGCTTCCCTCCTTATCAGTTCACGTTTGCGACGTCTAATTCTGCATTTTATTGTCGTCTATTTATGCCAACAACATTATATCGCAGTGTGGAGAGTATTTAAGTTGACTGGATTAGGCTCAGAATTACCCTAACTTTACTTAATAATCCCATTAAGGTTACTATAATAGAGAATAATGTAGGTAAATAATGTGTGCGGTGCGGGTGAGTACGGTAACCAACGAGGTACGGGGTCGGAAAGTAAACAAGCAAATAAATGCACTGCACAATGAACGTGTACCTACTACGAACGTAATTTAAAGTAACCTTAAACGAAACCATTAGAATAATTTAACAGACTCACCTCTTCTGATGGTCGGGCTTGATCACATTCGGGTCGGGAAAGCAAAAAAAGGAAGCAGTTTCTTGCAGTGAGTCTTAAATCGAACGTCACATCCGATAGCGGCGCACTTTAAATTTACAACCCAACTCATCTAGAAAACGAACGACTTCAGTTAACGAAAAATACGAATTCCGTTCACGACAGCAGTATTTTCAAATTTCACGAGCCTATTACGTACGTAAGTTTTATTACTAACCTCGTCGCACGTCTGTGGATGAAATCGTAGGTATAACACAGAAAACCCTACTATACTACGTAGGTATTCATCACTACAATTTTTACGTTTTAACGCGCGAGGAGGTTTTAATATTTAATTTAAACCTACGAGGAATAATAATGAATACCCCTATTGTCCACAGAAAACCCTACTATACTACGATTATTACAGATTACAGATTCGATTGTTTGAAACCGATTTAAATCGGTATCGGAGGTTAAACTAAAAAATGCAAAATACTTGTGCTAATGTTTGCCTCACTTGCCGGGCCGGCGATGGCTGCGGCCCTACTGTGACTGCGTCCAGTGCTATTTTTTTAAATTGTTGCAATGAAAATGATCTTTCCCCAATATAATAGTGTCGAACTTCCCCCATAGTGTGTCATGTGAAAATCGATTCGATTAATCTATGAATCGATTTTTTTCAACCGATTAATCGGATAACCGATTTCTGTAAAACTATCGATAATTCCATAATCGATTATCGATTAATCGATTATTTTGATTATTTGTGAAGTCTGTAAAACTATCGATAATTCCATAATCGATTATTTTGTCCCCGTCGGCCATCCCTAGTCGGAGCGTCTACACGAGTTGGTGGGTGGTAGGGTGGGAGAAGACGTGCGATCGCAGCGAATCGTGAAAATTAATGCCAGAACCGTGAACTAGCACCGGTGTCATGGGGCACCGGTGTCATTGAGTTTGATAACAAAACTGCTTGTGCCACAAGCCTTGTGGTGCTATTCTAAATTTAAGCATACCATAAAGCATATATATCAAAGCTACCTCTACATTTATCCAGGTTCGAGTCAGGTCTGGTTTATATCATGTTTCTGACTAATGTGTTGTTGAAGAAGAAGCCGAAGAGCAAGTGAGTAGAAACACCTACAATTGCGAACTAGACTCGGTGTACAGGTCCCATAATATTATAATAATAATTTTATACGGAAAGGGTATCGTGACGGTAGATTGCTTGGTAAACTTACCACACGAAATTACTGTTCGCTACGATCTAGTCGTGTTGAACTACCGATAGTTTCGGTTTCCGATAGTATCGATGGTTTTTCCAAAACTACTAACCAGATGGCCTCTATTAAATAGAGGCCAATTTGTATTCATACAAAATTTGTATGAAACTGTATGAAAATTTGTATGAAACGACAACTGACAAATTATTGTATTGATACAACATTTAATGTTGTATCAATACAATAATTTGTCAGTTGTCGTCTTTCATGAGTTTTTGACATTTTATGTCTTTGCTATGGCACACAAACAAAAAAATCGTCACGAAAACTGTTGACGAAAAGTAACTTCCTCATTTTCCAACCCATGAAAATCGTTCACCACTCGTTGGAAAGCCCTCAATTTATCGAATATTTCCATGCCCTGCACACGACCGTTGATGTACGGAAAGCTGAGTTAAACAGAAGACAATGTAGAAGACAATGATACTACAACCGAAACAGTTGTAGTATCACAACATGTGTGTTTAATGTACCATGGTTTATTAGGGTGTATATATAGGAATGCTACGTGAAATTGTAGTTGGGTGTTTGAGGTGTTTTCGAGTTCATTTTGAAGTGAATTTTGAAAGTAAACCTTAATTCACAGGATAACCGAAACAGTTGTAGTATCACAACATGTGTGTTTAATGTACCATGGTTTATTAGGGTGTATAATATATGTTATATAGGAATGCTACGTGAAATTGTAGTTGGGTGTTAGAGGTGTTTTATGACTTTCCCTTAATGTGCGGCCACTGACACAGCGGAGTGGACTTCGGCCGAACTTACTCCTATGCCACCAGTCTCTGGGGAATCTCCGAAAAACACATCATAACATTAACAATCCGGGGGTCTGGGGGTGTCCCCCACATTTCATTTCTTCGCTATGATCCTTCTCAAAAGTCCCCAGGTAATGGGGGAGGAAATGGGGGGGTGATGGTGGTGGAGACTAAAGACATAAAATGTCCCAATGTGTTGCAGACTCGTATGCAAGCCGCTTGCAAGCGTTTAATAGTTTGTAATAGTTTTGCAGCAAGCGTTTAATAGTTTGTAATTTATCTCCATCGCATTGGACGCTGGGGTTCTCCGCATTGTTTCTTCGTCTCTGGAGTCTAGGTTGCCGGTAATGAATTTAATTACTGACCCTAGACCGTTGAGTAACCCTCTTCGAACTCGTTTAGCAGGTGTAGGAATATGTACGTCATATAATTTCTCTTGTATAACAGAGAAGGTGTGATTTAAGGTTGCAAGTAGGAGTTGAGTATGGTCAAACGCATGTTGGTCAGTTGAAATGTTGCGTATGATTTCCAAATAAGTTTCTTTCAATGATTGAGTTTTTTTAGTGAAGTGAAACTATTCCTAATGAGTTCAGTACAAAAATCAAATGCGTTATACATGCGAAAGGCTTATTGCTGAATAAAAATATAAAAGTTCCTTGGTAACAAAAAATGACTTATGGTTACATTTTTTACATTTTTAAATTTTTTTTTCAAATTATTCTTGGCAAAAGACCCAACAGACCCTATTTTATAAATAAAAATTGTCATGTCTGATTAAATTTTTTGTTTGTTTGACCATTTTCGCCTGGGAAAGAACTGGAAAAGGCAATTAAGAAAGAAGGCTAGAAATAAACTATAACTGTTTTGAATGAACTGTGTTGAGAATGTTCCGAACTAGTGATAAACTCGTGGGCCCTTGAATTGTGTATTGAATTGCGTATATTTAAATATATAGTGTTGATGGGATTGACTAGTGTGAAGAAGCAGGTTGTATAAAATGACCAAGCTAGTCTTTGTTTGGTGTTTATTTTCTCACGACGTTTCGGCAATGGAACAAAGCCCTATTCATGCGAGGTTACATGTAGAAGTGAAAAGTTTTTACATTAAACTGAAGAACTGTTGTGGAGAAGTAGACGTCTACTTCTCCACAACAGTTCTTCAGTTTAATGTAAAAACTTTTCACTTCTACATGTAACCTCGCATGAATAGGGCTTTGTTCCATTGCCGAAACGTCGTGAGAAAATAAACACCAAACAAAGACTAGCTTGGTCATTTTATACAACCTGTTTAAAATTTATATTTTAATTTAATACCTGTTTAATTTAAAAATTTAAATTTTTATATTTAATATATATTAAAAAAAATAACTTGAGGTAAGGATCATCTTGATATTAATTCTAATACGAATAACTGCTTGAAGACCAAAAATTATCAGACAAAATAATGCTACGAACAAAAAAAATTAATGAATACAAAAGTGGCGCTGATCAAGAAAGAAGAAAATTTCTTTGTATTTAATACATCTAGAGCAGTAGATTCTTCCTCTCAGGTAATTTTGTTCAATTTCCACCTGCATTGAGTACGTGTTTTTTCTGGGAACATGTGGGTTTTCAGTTGGTACCGATAGTACTATCGATAGTCAGAAACTATCGATAGTTCAACACCACTACTACGATCGTAAACAAGCAATCTACCGTCACGATGTACATATACAGGGTGTTCGCCACTTGGTGTAGAACAAAAAATTGGGTAAAACTAGACTAAAAATGGAGTAGAACGCAGCCAACCGCTCCTTTCTATCTCATTCCGTCCCCAAGATATGATTTTTTAAAGGGTTTTTTCAGAAAACAACTTTTTTGCCATGAAAACCCTCGTTTCTTCACTTTGAAACAACTTTTTTCTACTTTTGAGCACATTTTCGGATTTAGCGTTATTTCCTACATACTCCTAATGAACGTTTGTAATTAAAAAAAGAACTCATAAGGACCGCAATCGCAGTTCAAGCATTAACAATTAAAAAATAAAATAAAATAAATTTTTGAAAATACTTGTACGTTAATGCATTTCCAAAAAACGTGCTGGAAGCTGTCAAATCTCAGGAAAACTTGCAAATTTAATCAGCTTTCTTCTTGTAACTATAGTCAACAGTTACTGTGCGATTCCTTATCGATTTCATGGAGAATTCAAGTTTGAATGCGGAAACATCTGGGGAAACATCTAAATGTTTGCTGGGTCGCGAAACGTCACAGATTCTACTCAATTTGAAGCTTTCCGATGCCCAATCCAAAAGCTTTAAAGAGATTATATCCGCACTCGATGGGTACTTCCTACCTAGGGTGAACATAATTTATGAGAGATACCTATTTGGATCCGCTGTTCAGGGCGAATTAGAGACAATTGATCAGTACGTTGGTAGGTTGCGTCAGTTGTGTTCAGCTTGTGAATATCATTCAATTGAAGAGGAGACGATACGAGATCGTTTAGTCCTCGGTATTCGTGATGATGAGACAAAGAAACAACTAATAAGTAATTCTAAGCTTAACCTTCGGACTGCGATAGATATCTGCAGAGCTAACGAATTAGCTGATAGGCAATTGCGCAGCATGCACGGATCAAGCAACACGGAACCTGTAAATAAGTTGACAGGGAGGCAGGTGAGCAACTACACGCAAAGAGATAGGAACAATAAGCAAGCGATCCCGTGTAAATACTGTGGGAAAGTTCATGTGCACGACAGGAAATATTGCCCTGCGTACGGCAAGACTTGCAGGAAGTGCGGTAGGCAGAATCATTTTGAGCATGTATGCGGTTCCTCAGCAATCAATTATTCTCGGCCTAATAGGAGTTCGGATAAGCGACGCTCGAATGTACGTCGAGTTCATGAAGAAGAAAGTTCAAGCGGCGAGGAAGATTGTCTTTCAGATGCATTCAAGATAGAGATTGTCAATAGCTTCAGGGACAACAAAGCTAAACGGATATGGACTGCATCATTAAATTTTTGTGTTAATACGATAACTCACGAAATCGAATGTCAACTAGACAGTGGTGCTACTGTCAACGTCATTGAAGCGAGCCTCATCAAGCAGTATTTTGGGGACAAGCTGGACATCAGACCCAGCAATACTAAAATCCGCTGTTTTGGAGGTGGCCTCATCAAGCCACTTGGAGAAATTTCGGTTCAAGTATCAAGCAAAAGTGCCAAAAGTACCATGAAATTTTTAGTGTTTGACAGCAACTGTAAAATGAAGGAATTGCCGTTGATATCTGCCGCAAGCTGTGAAGAGTTAGGACTCGTTCAGCTTTCAGACCTTAACCAGTTGACCATTTCAAGCAAGGCTGAAAGCGTTTTGCGTAAGTATGAGGGCGTATTCACGGGAATTGGATGCCTAGAAGGTGAATGCACGCTTAATGTAGACCCTGACGTCATACCTACCAAGCAGAAGCCACGCCGTATCCCTGTGCCTCTGAGAAGCGAAGTTAAATCTAAGCTAGAGGAGCTTATTAAAAAGGGCATTATTGCAAAGGAAACTGGCCCAACTGACTGGATAAGCAATCTCGTTGTGGTTAAGACCCCCAAAAAACTGAGACTTTGCCTCGATCCGTTGTTTTTGAACAGAGCCCTACTCCGTACTGAATACGAGATACCAACTATTGAGAGTATCATGCCTGAGCTTAACGGTGCTCGGTACTTTTCAGTAGTTGACACGAAGGATGGGTTCTGGAACGTGAAGCTCGACAAACAAAGCTCCAAGATGACGACATTTTGGATCCCTTTTGGACGATTCAGGTTCCTCAGACTCCCGTTTGGCTTGGTTGTCTCATGCGATATCTATCAATGTCGTCTCCATGAAGTTTTTGCTGGTATCGAGGGCATTATAGTGATTCAGGACGACATTTTGATAATGGGCCGTGGCGCAACGGATCAGGAGGCTTCAGAGAACCATGACAAAGTTCTTGAGATACTTTTAAAAAGAGCAAGAATAGCCAATCTTAGGTTCAACAAGGATAAGATCAGGCTGAAGAAGCGACAAGTAAAATATATGGGCCACATAATATCCCAAGATGGACTGAAAGCAGACCCAGAGAAGGTGAAGGCAATTAGGGAGATGAAGCACCCAACAGACATTACACAAGCCAAAAGCTTTATTGGTCTTGTGACGTACTTGTCTAAGTTCTTGCCTCACCTATCAGCAATTTGTGAGCCTATCCGCAACCTAAGAAAGATGTTGAATGGAACTGGACTGAGGAGCATCAGCATGCAGTTGAAGCAATCAAAGAACTAGTAGCTAAAGCACCAATCCTGGCATATTTTGATCCACAGAAACCAGTCACATTGCAATCTGATTAATTTGTTCTGCTTATGGAATTTAATTAAATGTAAAACGGTTGGTAGGGGCAGTAAACTTTATGGATTTTTTGTAGATTTTAGATCTGCATTCGATTCAGTTTTGAGACCAGCCATGTATTACAAGCTGTACCAGATGGGCGTCTCAACGAAGTTTGTAGGGGCCATTGAAAGTTTATATAGGAACACGTATGCCCAAGTATGGACGCGAAATGGTTTATCGGGTTCGTTTGGGACGCATGTAGGGGTAAGACAGGGTGATAAATTGTCGCCATGTTTGTTTATATTGTTCCTATGGGATTTAGTGGAGAGAGTGGGGGGTGGAGTGATTGTGGACGGTATTAGATTCAGTTTATTTAGCTTCGCGGATGATGTGATTTTGTTGGCAGAGGATCCAGTAATGTTGCAGATCATGATAGACAGATTGTACCAGTATACAGTACAGTGGAATTTGGAGATTAATTTGGATAAATCCAAGATAATGATTTTTAAAAAGTGTGGGGGAAAGATATCGAAAAGGGAGCGGTGGAGGTTGAATGGAAGGGAAATAGATGTGGTGAAAAGTTACACATACTTAGGTGTGACTTTGACACCGCAGCTGGATTTGGGAGGGCATTTTGCTTCAAAGCTCGCAAGTGCCAAACTGGGATTGAACACTGTGTGGTCAAGGTTCATGGAAAATGGTGAAATACCTTTAGAAGCCAAATTTAATGTTTTCAAAGCAGTCAGCAGAGCAAGTTTGTGTTATGCGGGTCAAGTCTGGGGTTATGAGTTCCACGTACAGTTAGAGATGCTTCTGAAATTTTTCATTAAAAAATTGTTTGCATTACCTACTAATACACCTGACTACATGGTCTATTTGGAGAGTGGGGTAGAACAGATGTATGTGTATACGTTTGGTCTCAGTTTGAGCTACGTCATGCAGGTCTTAAAAGGTCCAAGATCGAGATATACCCACGTGATTGCGCGTGAAGTTATTCGAAAAAACGTTTCATGGGCGGCAGCTTGGAATGACCTAGCTGGAAGGCATGGAGTAGTGTTGAACATTAATGCAGAGGAACCTACAGTTATAACTCAACAAATAGAAAGGTTAATGGGTTTGGAAAAAAATAATTTTGTTGAGACTTGTAAAGCAAGGGCCTGTGCAGCGCGGTTTCACAAAATTTATAAACAGCTGGGTCCACCAAATTACTTGCAGGTAGCCAATCTCAGTCATTTTGCTAAAAGAAGTATTTGTAGAGCGCGGTGTGAGATGATGGATTTGAATTATAAACCATGGGTAAAACACCGTATATTTACATGCCCACTCTGTAACTCAGGAGAAGATGAGACTGTACTCCATTTTCTAGCCCATTGTCATATACTGAAGGGAATCCGTAAAGATTTACTCGGCTCACATTACTTGACAAATGAGGAAGCGATAGAATATTTGAACGGGAAGAACTGGTTGGCTATTGGAAATTTTATTATGAGGGCTTTAAGATATAGGGATCGTCTGGTAGAGGAATGGAATTTCTAAATTGTTATTATGTCTCTAAATAGTGGGAAAAGATTAAGATAGACAGTAATGATTATAATTATGATGTGATGGTAATAATAATGTAGATGTTGTTAATGTTGAAAATTTTTATTGGATTCTTGTTATGTTTTTTGAACGTTAAATTACTGTAAGTTAAATTATTGCCAGTTGAATATGAAGATGAAAAGTGTTGTATAATATATATTTCTTTATATGATGTATATGAGCTTTTTTGTTTTGTTTGAGTATTTGGTAAATTTGAAGTAGTGATAAAGACCGAACTCCGGCTCATAGTCTCGGGCTACAGCCGTATATGTTTTTGTTTTTGTATGGAAAATGGGATGTATGTACATTATTACTTAATAAAACATTTCAATTCAATTCAATTCATTGCAATCTGATGCTTCAAATAAAGGACTGGGTGCAGTGATTTTGCAAGATGGTCGGCCAGTGGCATACGCTTCTAGAAGCCTTACAAAAAGCGAACAGAATTTTGCTCCAATTGAAAAGGAATGCCTCAGCATACTTTTTGCTTGTAAACGATTCTCCCAATATATTGTAGGATGTGGCAAAGTGACGGAGCGCATTTTCAAGAAATCTCTTTTGGAAGCACCCATACGCCTACAGCGAATGATTTTACGAATTCAGCGGTACAATCTCGAAGTTCATCAGTGGCTCAAGGATGCATATAGCAGATGCCTTATCACGTATGCAGCTAACTGATACTCATCAGGGTACCCGCTTAGACGAAGTCTACTCCATTGATGACATTTATCAAGAGCTGGAGTCAATCAGCATAGCAGATAACCTTAACATCACCCAAATCAGTCTTGAACGAGTGAGGAGAGAGACAGCAACCAATGACACGCTTCCCCTTTTAGCAGCCACAATAAAATGTGGATGGCCTGATGACAAAATGAAACTTCCTACCTCATTGTACGAGTACTGGCCACTGAAGCACGAGCTCATGGTACAGGATGGAATCATTTTCAAAGGGAACCAAATTGTAGTACCTAAGTCGCTACGATCTCAATTTATCCAGAAAATCCACTTGTGCCATTTAGGCCAAAATGCTTCCTTGAGGAGAGCCCGTGATACGCTTTATTGGCTTTTATGAGCTCCCAAGTCAAAGATGTAATCCAGACCTGTCCCACATGCCAGGAAATGTCCTTGTTGAGGACCTGATGTGAAGGACATGATAGTTAAGAAGAGAGGTTTGGCCAAGCTTTACTACGATAGGACAGCAAAACCACTGCCTGAACTGGAGATTGGACAAGAAGTTCTTGTTAGACCCAGCAACGGAAACCTTTGGTCGAAGGCGGTCATAGAAAATAGGAACGATTCTTCCTACAATGTCTCGCTTGATGGAAAACTTTTTCGGCGGCATAGGACATGGTTGAAACCATTCCACAGACCAGACCAAGCATCTGCACGGAAGTCCATTGGATTACCCAAAACAACATCCCCAGCCAAGAACACTCAAGAACAAAGTACATCAGAACAGAATATAATGGAGGAAACCGATAACGCCCTAACAGACTCCCTCAATACTCGGACCCCGGAACCGGAGATACAGCCAAAAGATATTCCAACCCAGAAGAGAAATGAGTCAACAACGCACAAACCAACTAGGAAATCACTCTCCATTCAAACCGCAATCTCAGAAACTTCTAACACACCTGAGACACAACCCAAGCAGACAAGTCGATATGGTCAACCATACAAAGCTCCCCAAAAACTGGTGAAACGACTATAAAACCAAGTGCATAGTGAAAAAAAAAAATCGAAGTTCATGGTAAATGGTGATTGAATCGTAATCCAATGTTCAGTGAGATAAGTTGAAATTCTGTGAATTTATTAATTTGAAGTTAACATATAACATATAATTTGAAGTTAACATATAACATTATGAAGTTACATTGAAGTTACTTTGAAGTTAAATATAACATTATGTAAAAAAAAGAAAAAAAGGAATTGTTTGGTATGAAACCACCACCACCGGCGATAACCAGGAGAAGGTTACTGACGTGTGGGGTGGAATAAAGATTATTACGTAACTGAACATCGTGGGTCTAATGTAAATTTAATCAAATCCCTAATTAAGTATATGTACGAAGACAAGTACGAAACATACGGTGTTTCGGTTGTTGTGGTTTTTGCGAATTTTGTGGAGGGAAGTTTGGTTTTTTGGGTGGTCCCATTTGATTGTGTTGGGGTTTGGTCGAATGCCACTGAGGTTTTTGGCGTTGGTAATTGGGGTTGGACTGTTGGTAATTGGGTTTGGATTGTTGGTAATTAGGTTTTGATGGTGACATTTGTTGTGGTTTCCTGTCTAGGTATTTCTTCCGCAGAGCTGAATAAATATTCTAACCAACGAATATCAATTATTGATATTCCTTGGTTAGAATATTTATTAAATCCTTAGGACCCTTCGTGATAAGAAGCCGTCCTATGTCTTCATGCAACCCCATGAGGAACCCACGAAGTGCTGTTCTTTCCATGAGTTTCATGGTCGTATGAGTATATTCCTCTGGTGATTTTCTTAGTTTGAAGTAAGAACCTAGATACGTACCGTACCGTCGAGTACAAAGTACCTGGGAAGTATTCATCCTGTGGACTCTTTCATTGAATGAGAACCTCAGCAGTTTCCCACCGAAGGATAGATAGGTACCTTCTTACCTAATTCAATACTTACATAATCAAACCCTACAAAATTGGTGTATAACTAATTTTGTTTCAGGCATATTATGGTCTTGATGGAGAGCATGGTTAGTGGTCACCAGTTCAATTGGATTCGAGAGAGGGCCGCTGAAAAATTGGAAATTATATTTTTCGATCCTTACAGTGAGTGAACCTTGAATTTCCTTTTTCTATACTTTTTTTTTTTTTATACGCTCACAGGTTATTACACCTAGTCAATTTGCGAAGATAATGTAAGTAATGGAAATGTTTTTGATTGCAGTTCAAAAGGAATCGGTGTATCAAGAAAGAAAGAAAATCAAGAGCATGAAGTATTAGATGCCATCTAGTTATGTGTAATTAATTGGTATTTTTCATCAGAATTGTACACTGGTAAATATGTAGTAATACATTGTTCATTACTAGTACATATTCAATTTCCTTTAGCACAATCGACAGACCAAAATGGGAAACCTACAATCATCTCTTTTTGGTTGTTTGGGCAATGAGATGAATTTTGGCCCATAGAGGCTTAAACGTAAATTTGATCAACACTGGAATGTGTTCCATAATTAATAATTTTTACGGAGTTGATTACAACAAATCTGAATCATGTAATAGAAAAGAGATTTCCCCCAAAAACAGCACACACTGAAACTTATGAAATTCACTACTTTCGTTTTGGTTTATTATCTTCGATAATGAACCATTGGAATCGCCCAAAGAAAAAATTTTTTTAACCCCCCCTCAAAATTTGTTGGTTTACGTTTCAAGATACGTAGATTCAGAAAATCGAATAAAAAAAACTCTGCAAATTCTTGACACAACGGTTTATTATCTTCCTTGTGCAGATCACCCTTCTGTCTATACCAGACTGTATTGCAAATCGGCACCATACCATATTCTCACCGTACTCATACCATACCATACGAATTTCTTTCCTATCATACCATACTGTATTATACCAAATCATACATACAATAATATACCATACCATACTCATACCATGTCATACAAACCGAGTGAATATTGAAATGTCATCCATTTCTGACCTATATTTAAAATTTCAAGTATCTAGCTCATCATCAAAATTTAATTTGTTTAAACAAATAGGTATTATTTAAACAATTTTACAGACAAGAAACCGAGTGAATCCAGTTCTGTGATCCAGTTCTGACCTATTTTTAAAATTTCACGTCAATCGCTCATCATCACAATTTAATTTGTATTATTATAAAACTCTGCAAATTCTTGACACAACGGTTCATTATCTTCTTTGTACAGATCACCCTTCTGTCTAGATCACTAGGTCTAAATGTCTAGATCCTAAATGTTAGATTAATTATTATTATCAATTATCACTAATTATTAACAATTTTATCAAGTACCTACCTAGTGAAAATTATTATAATTTATTGTTAGGTATTAATAATTTGTATTTATTATTAATTATGATTAATTAATACGATATAATTCTGGGGTTTTTAATACTACGTCGGTAATAATTTTTCTATAAAAGAAGTACCTACCAACAAACATTCGAAATTACCTTCATTTCCGTAGCACGAAACGCACCTCAGAACAACCAACTCGACATCACTTAAGCCATATGATGTTAAGCCATATGATCTTGTTAGTATGAAAATGGACCTGTATTTCAACAGTGTGATTCACGATCGGGTTGTGAGGCACAATCTTTGAGCCCTCATTGTGAACGAACGGCTGGTCGTACAAAGCTGCGGAAGGTCTTAAAAAATTCTACGGAACAAACTCTATCGAAATATGAAATAAAAAACATACCGTTCTATATGAATTTTTCGAGATATGGAATTTTCAAAATTTCAAAATTCGTTTCGAACCCCTTCCCCTTGACCTAGGGTTATGAAAAGTTTCGAGGACCATTGTGGGGTTGGTCGAAACCCATAAAAAAAATTTCGTAATTTTAACTCAACGCTAACTGGGCAAAGTGGCGCGGACGGCGGACGGCGTACGGCGGACGGACGGATTTTGGTTTATTATCTTCGATAATGAACCATTGGAATCGCCCAAAGAAAAAATTTTTTTAACCCCCCCTCAAAATTTGTTGGTTTACGTTTCAAGATACGTAGATTCAGAAAATCGAATAAAAAAAAATCCGTCCGTCCGCCGTACGCCGTCCGCGCCACTTTGCCCAGTTAGCGTTGAGTTAAAATTACGAAATTTTTTTTATGGGTTTAGACAAACCCCACAATGGTCCTCGAAACTTTTCATAACCCTAGGTCAAGGGGAAGGGGTTCAAAACGAATTTTGAAAATTTGAAAATCTCATATCTCGAAAAATTTATATAGAACGGTATGTTTTTTATTTCATATTTAGATAGAGTTTGTTCCGTAGAATTTTTTAAGACCATCCGCAGCTTTGTACGACCAGCCGTTCGTTCACAATGACGGCTCAAAGATTGTGCCTCACAACCCGATCGTGAATCAAACTGTTGAAATACAGGTCCATTTTCATACTAACAAGCTCTTTGGAACATCATATGGCTTAAGTGATGTCGAGTTTGTTGTTCTGAGGTGCGTTTCGTGCTACGGAAATGAAGGTAATTTCGAAAGTTTTTTGGTAGGTACTTCTTTTATAGAAAAATTATTACCGACGTAGTATTAAAAACCCCAGAATTATATCGTATTAATTAATAATAATTAATAATTATTATTATTAATAATAAATACGAATTATTAATACCTAACAATAAATTATAATAATTCTCACTAGGTACTTGATAAAATTGTTAATAATTAGTAATAATTGATAATAATAATTAATCTAACATTTAGGATCTAGACATTTAGACCTAGTGATCTAGACAGAAGGGTGATCTGTACAAAGAAGATAATGAACCGTTGTGTCAAGAATTTGCAGTTTTTTTTTATTCGATTTTCTGAATCTACGTATCTTGAAACGTAAACCAACAAATTTTGAGGGGGGGTTAAAAAATTTTTTTCTTTGGGCGATTCCAATGGTTCATTATCGAAGATAATAAACCAAAAAGGTATTATTTAAACAACTTTACAGATGAGAAACCGAGTAAATATTGCAATGAGGTCTATCACCGACTCACGGTTAAAATTTCCAGACTATAGTTTACCGGGAAGATGACAAAAGGTAGTTTTATTCTGGGCGTCTGAGGGTTGGGTCACATAACGGCCGTTTTCGACGCGAAAGATTAGTGTTTTTCCTAACCTTTGCGCGCTCACTGTGAACGAACGGCTGGTTGCACAAAAATCCAATAATTGATTCGTAATTTTTCAGGTCATTCAAAAGTGAACTGAAAATTACACGTTTCAGTTAAATATTTTGAGATATGACATTGTCGAAATTTTAAATTTCGTTTTGAACCCCTTCCCCTTGACCTAGGGTTATGAAAAGTTTCGAGGACCATTGTGGGGCTGGTCTGTTGTGGTCTCCTGAGGGCGTACACCTGAAATGATTTCTCTATATGGACCCGTGGCGGTCCGAGAGGATGTAGCCTCAGAAAACCCCAATCGTTTACGTTCTACCGGGAGCTGGCTACCGGGTGCACGTCCAGTAGACCTAACCCCTTTCGAGCGTTCGTGTTGGATATCTCTGAGGGTAGCCCTGAAAAGGACTGTTGAGACGATTAGTCCTGAAAAGGACTGTTGATAGAGAGAGAGCTGGTCCTGAAAAGGACCGTTGACAGAGAGAATTGGTCCTGAAAAGGACCGTTGAAGGGAGTATAACCGTCAGGCCTCTGACGTACCGGGAACACCGTGACGAGAGCTCGTCGACACGAGTGAACCTTTCGGGCAGTAGGGCTGACAGGCTATAGAAGGTGGTTACGAAGTAACCTGGGGGCGAGGGATCTGTCTCGAGCCAGAGAGAGCGAGCCGGTGGAGGTGAGCGTGGTCCAAGGCTTCAGGCTGGTCCTCGAGTGGAGATCGTCGGCTTCCCAGAGGTGCGTATCCTTCAACTATCCTTCAACTATCAAGGTTGGTCTGATAATTGTTTTGGTTTTGATCGCTTCGGCAGGCTCTTGCCCAAAGGCTGCCAGCGGAGTTAGTTTTTTGGCTGATGGGTGCAAGGAGAGGTACACTTAGTGGCCTTGTCACCAAATCTCCTGTGATACCAGCAGACGGAGTCCTTCGTTGGCGCAGGGCTCTTACTGTTGGATCCTCGAGATCGACTTTTGCTTCTGCTTCGGCTACGAGTATTGAATCGTTCGAATTTCGTCATCAACTCGGCCATTTGTTGCTTCAACTCGATGATGGTCTGGTTTGCTGGAGGAGTATGTCCAATGGCATATACTGTAGAGGACTCAACTTCGGTGATTTTGTCTGCAGTGATTGCAAGTTTATCCAAGTCGTCCGTTTCTACAGTAGTAAGAATTTCCTGGACTCTCTTTGGTAGTGCACGAAGCCATAAATTCTTCAGAAGGTTGTCTTGGATCAATGGTCCTGCCTTCTGACGCATACTGCGGAGGAAGTGAGAAGGCTTTTCATCGCCTAGAGTCGTTTGCTCAAGGAGCTTCTTGACTTTGGAGCTCTCACTTTCCTCAAACGTTGTGAGCAGTCTAGCTTTGAGAGTCTCATATGGTGTATCTCCAGGGTTTTTCAATATATCCGTCACCTGCTGAAGCTGTGGCATTTCTAGATTTGCAACCACTAGTTGATATTTGGAGGCGCTAGAAGTGATTCGAGATGTCGCAAATACCGCTTCCACTTGGAAGAACCACAGAGATGGGTCAGATCTCCAGAATGGCGGGATTCTAGGTGAGGGTCCAATAGAGTGGACTTGCTCAGGCATTTGCGGTTGACTCTTCGAATCCTCAATATCTCCTGGGTTCAGCATCGTAGATATTCTTTGAACGTCGTAGGTCACCAGTTGTTGTGCTCTTCTAACGTCGTAGGTCACCAGTTGTTGTGTTCTTCTAACGTCGTGGGTCACCAGTTGTTGTGGTCTCCTGAGGGCGTACACCTGAAATGATTTCTCTATATGGACCCGTGGCGGTCCGAGAGGATGTAGCCTCAGAAAACCCCAATCGTTTACGTTCTACCGGGAGCTGGCTACCGGGTGCACGTCCAGTAGACCTAACCCCTTTCGAGCGTTCGTGTTGGATATCTCTGAGGGTAGCCCTGAAAAGGACTGTTGAGACGATTAGTCCTGAAAAGGACTGTTGATAGAGAGAGAGCTGGTCCTGAAAAGGACCGTTGACAGAGAGAATTGGTCCTGAAAAGGACCGTTGAAGGGAGTATAACCGTCAGGCCTCTGACGTACCGGGAACACCGTGACGAGAGCTCGTCGACACGAGTGAACCTTTCGGGCAGTAGGGCTGACAGGCTATAGAAGGTGGTTACGAAGTAACCTGGGGGCGAGGGATCTGTCTCGAGCCAGAGAGAGCGAGCCGGTGGAGGTGAGCGTGGTCCAAGGCTTCAGGCTGGTCCTCGAGTGGAGATCGTCGGCTTTTTTTTTTTTTTTTTTTTTTTTTTTTTTTTTTTTTTTTTTTTTTTTTTTTTTTTTTTGTGTGGGGGTGTATGAGCCGCCACATGGCTCCCCCCAAAAGCGTCAACGGGAAATTGGCTAGAGGTCGAACTGCACCTTCTTCTTGATGGTCCATGAACTGCACCTTCTTCTTGATGGTCCATGAACTGCACCTTCTTCTTGATAGTCCATGAACCGCTGGAAGGTTTGAGCTGCATTCCTTAGTCCAAAGCACATTCTCGTGAATTCGTAGAGTCCGAATGGTGTCACGATTGCTGTCTTCGGAATATCTTCTTCAGCTATTGGGATTTGAAAGTATGCCCTTTCTAAGTCCAGCTTGGAGAAGATTGTTTTTCCATGCAGTCCTATGTTCATGTCTCCGATGTTAGGAACTCCATATTTATCTGGTGTTGTCTTCTCGTTGAGACGGCGATAGTCACCACAAGGGCGAATAGAATCATCAGGTTTGGTAACGATGTGTAGAGGGCTGGCCCATTGGCTCTTCGATGGTCTGCAGATTCCCTCTTCCATCATCTTGAGAAATTCCTGCTTCGCTGCGGCGAACTTCTGCGGTGGTAGGCGTCGAGCTTTTGCGGATACTGGGCGGCCTGTGGTCTCAATATAGTGTTTGACGTCGTGTTTCACTGTCTTGGTAGCGAAAGCCGGTCTAGTGATGTCTGAGAACTCTTGTAGTAGCTCAGATACTCGTGGGTTAGTTGGGATCGTGCTGGGTATGTCGATACTGGCGAGGCCTGCACGACCTTTTGCTGAGAGTTGGGTTTCGCGATCAGTGATGCAATGTCCACGTATGTCGACAAGTAGACCATGTTGATTCAGAAAATCCGCTCCAATGATGGATTTCTTGACATCTGCTATTATGAAGTCCCATGTGAATCTCCGTCGAAGTCCAAAATCGAGAGAGAGTGTCTTCGTTCCGTAAGTCTCGATTGGAGTTCCATTGGCGGCGTAGAGAGAGTAGTTGTCATTTGGTTTAACCTTCTTTTGAGGAGGTACTACCGACACTGATGCTCCTGTATCTACGAGGAATGTCGTTCCACTGTGTTTGTCGGTCATAAAAAGGCGGGCGTTGTTTGCATTTGAGAAGACGAAGGAAGCCTTGCTAAACGCTGTTCGACTTGGCCATCCATCACATGATGCAGAAATCGCTCTAGATTGCGACGCCTCCAATGTTGGAATTGGGGCTGTGCTACAACAGCGAGACGTTACCGGATGGGTTCCTCTTGGATTTTTCTCTAAAGCGCTGTCTCCAGCCCAGCAGAAGTATGCCACCTACGATAGGGAACTCCTGGCAATGTACCTGGCTGTTCGACATTTTCAACCACTCCTGGAAGGCCGGAAATTCACCATCCGCACAGACCACCGACCTCTCACCTACGCCTTCTCAGCACCGTCGAACACTAGTTCTCCAATCCGAACCAGATATCTGAGCTTTATCGCTCAGTTCACCACAGATGTGCAACACATCAGCGGGTCGGACAACCCAGTCGCCGATGCTCTATCCCGCGTGGAAGAAGTCGGAAATCCAGGCAGCTGGGAAGAACTTGCTACAGCACAGACCGCTGAAGAGGAAAATGGAACACTACCAACTGGAACATCATTCAAACTCGAAAAAATTCGCATTCCAGGATCACTCACTTCAGTCCTATGCGAAACCTCCTTACCAGCTCCACGACCATACCTACCTCAAGAATTCAGGAGAGCCGCCTTCGATCTTGTTCACAATCCCAGCCACCCAGGAATAAGGGGCACGAGGAAGATGGTGACACAACGCTACTTTTGGCCTGGCATGAATACAGACGTCGGAAAATGGGCAAAAGCCTGTACTGCCTGCCAAAAAGCGAAAATCCACCGCCATACAGCCTCGCCCCTAGGCTCCTTTCCACGGGCTGCTCGATTTGAACATGTCCATATCGACATCGTCGGACCTCTCCAGCCTTCAGAGGGAATGCAGTATTGCCTGACGATGATTGATCGTTTCACAAGGTGGCCAGAAGTCGTTGCCATCCCAGACATCCAGGCTGAAACAGTTGCAAGAGCATTCATCGAACACTGGATATCACGTCGGGGTCACCAGTTGTTGTGGTCTCCTGAGGGCGTACACCTGAAATGATTTCTCTATATGGACCCGTGGCGGTCCGAGAGGATGTAGCCTCAGAAAACCCCAATCGTTTACGTTCTACCGGGAGCTGGCTACCGGGTGCACGTCCAGTAGACCTAACCCCTTTCGAGCGTTCGTGTTGGATATCTCTGAGGGTAGCCCTGAAAAGGACTGTTGAGACGATTAGTCCTGAAAAGGACTGTTGATAGAGAGAGAGCTGGTCCTGAAAAGGACCGTTGACAGAGAGAATTGGTCCTGAAAAGGACCGTTGAAGGGAGTATAACCGTCAGGCCTCTGACGTACCGGGAACACCGTGACGAGAGCTCGTCGACACGAGTGAACCTTTCGGGCAGTAGGGCTGACAGGCTATAGAAGGTGGTTACGAAGTAACCTGGGGGCGAGGGATCTGTCTCGAGCCAGAGAGAGCGAGCCGGTGGAGGTGAGCGTGGTCCAAGGCTTCAGGCTGGTCCTCGAGTGGAGATCGTCGGCTTCCCAGAGGACATGTGGCGGCTCATACACCCCCACATGGTCCAAACCCAGAAACCGAATTTCGTAATTTTAACTCAACGCTAACTGGGCAAAGTGGCGCGGACGGCGTACGAGCAACATATATTTATATATAAGAGAAAAGCCTGCCAATGATGGAAGAACCACAAAATATAAGAAGAGGTGGGGAGTACTGAGGCCTAGCTGATGAGAAAATAGATCTCAGAAAGGGATCTACCCCTCTGCTCCTAAAAAATCCCGTACAAAACCCGGCACCTCCACGTGGTCCGTCTGGACATGCCTATGCATGACTAAGACCGGAGGGGGCAGAAAAAGGGGGACCTGCTGCTGTGCTTGGCATTGAAAATGCCAAAAACAAGTCTGCCAAAGCCTAAGAGCCTGAAAAACATTGTCATGGGCCCCATGGCCTAGATACAATGTACCATAGAAGTGCACAGCAGTACGGGGGACGGCGGACGGACGGATTTTTTTTTATTCGATTTTCTGAATCTACGTGTCTTGAAACGTAAACCAACAAATTTTGAGGGGGGGTTAAAATTTTTTTTTCTTTGGGCGATTCCAATGGTTCATTATCGAAGATAATAAACCAAAATCCGTCCGTCACCCGTACGCCGTCCGTGGCACTTTGCCCAGTTAGCGTTGAGCTAAAATTACAAAATTTGGTTTCTGGGTTTGGACCAGCCCCACAATGATCCTCGAAACTTTTCATAACCCTAGGTCAAGGGGAAGGGGTTCAAAGCGAGCTTTGAAATTTCGACAGTGTCATATCTCTCAAAATTCTCATGAAACGGTGTACTTTTGGTTTATTATCTTCGATAATGAACCATTGGAATCGCCCAAAGAAAAAAAAATTTTAACCCCCCCTCAAAATTTGTTGGTTTACGTTTCAAGATACGTAGATTCAGAAAATCGAATAAAAAAAAATCCGTCCGTCCGCCGTACGCCGTCCGAGACACTTTGCCCAGTTAGCGTTGAGTTAAAATTACGAAATTTGGTTTCTGGGTTTGGACCAGCCCCACAATGATCCACGATTTAGTTCACTTTTGAATGACCTGAAAAATAACGAATCTTTTAAGACCAATTGGAGTTTTGTGCGACCAGCCGTTTGTTCACAGTGAGCGCGCAAAGGTTTAGGAAAAACACTAAACTTTCGCGTCGAAAACGGCCGTTATGTGACCCAACCCTCAGACGCCCAGAATAAAACTAACCGTCAGTCGGGGATAGACCACATTGCATTATTCACTCGGTTTCTCATCTGTAAAATTGTTTAAATAATACCTTTTTGTAATAATACAAATTAAATTTTGATGATGAGCTATTGACTTGAAATTTTAAAAATAGGTCAGAACTGGATAACAATGCAATATTCACTCGGTTTCTTGTCTGTAAAATTGTTTAAATAATACCTATTTTTTTAAACAAATTAAATTTTGATGATGAGCTAGATACTAAGTATCTAGCTCATCATCAAAATTTAATTTGTTTAAAAAAATAGGTATTATTTAAACAATTTTACAGACAAGAAACCGAGTGAATATTGCATTGTTATCCAGTCTTGAAATTTTAAATATAGGTCAGAAATGGATGACATTTCAATATTCACTCGGTTTGTATGACATGGTATGAGTATGGTATGGTATATTATTGTATGTATGATTTGGTATAATACAGTATCCATACCATGGTATGATAGGAAAGAAATTCGTATGGTATGAGTACGGTGAGAATATGGTATGGTGCCGATTTGCAATACAGTCTGGTATAGACAGAAGGGTGATCTGCACAAGGAAGATAATAAACCGTTGTGTCAAGAATTTGCAGAGTTTTTTCTCTTTTTTGGTGTGCTGCTAGGCGCAGCAGAAACAACTGAGGTCGACGGTTGGGAATCCATCGTCTGTGAATGAAACGAGAGAGAGAATACTATTTATTTGAGAATAAATCTCATAAATAGGGAGAGCGGTGCGCCGCTTACAATTCCGTTTAACTTATATTACGAGTATAATAATAACATATTATGTTTATCTGAATAATTTTCAGATTATTATGTTGAATTTATCACATATATAATTATCACATATTATGTTGAATTTCTCGTTATAATGTTCCATTCGACCGCAAACAATTTGGACTATTATTACAATTTTTCGTATTTAGCTTATTTTATTCATTTACTACATAATACTTACATTTTATACATAATACTCTTAAAATTATTCTAAACTAACTTTATTTATTTACAACATGCTCACAATAATGATAGTACCCTGACATTATTATATTATTAAATTTTACTCATTTCTCAAAAATGCTCTTAATATAGTAATAAATCTTGGGAGATAATTTATGAGATCTATATGAGATAATTTATTTATGAGATAATTTAGGAGATATTTATGAGATTATGCTGGCATAATTTATGAGATCTACCATATTGTAGCAGCCCACTAGTGTTTACCGAGCTCGTACTACTTACAACAGGTAAAAACGTTATTTCTGTAAACCAGAAAAAATGGTATAGGTCCTCTTGCTTATACAATCTGCAAATCGAGCAGATGTCCGTTTGCTCCCATGCATATGAGACACCTTTGTGGAAGACCCTTAGAGTGTTTTCGTTAGAAATTCTCAATTGTGACAGTAGGCGAGCTGCTGAAAGGTTTTTTCCCAATCTCAAAAAACTTTCGTCTTGTAGGAACTGATAGATTGGGCTACGGGAAGATTTTTGGAGTCGCCTTACATCTTCCTCCAAACAAGCACTGTAGTATACCTCCAGTATCCTTTCCATCTCACCTTTAATTAGTGCTGCACTGTCGGTGGGCCACAGATGCTGGGACTGTGTTACCTCTAACAGGTGCTTCAGATGGAAAACCCAGTTATACTTTACGTTGGATGGGTCCGACTCACTGAGAGCACACAGCCTACGAAAACATTTTTTTGGCAGCCTCTCTTCGTCCATTTCCAAGATCTTTACCCACCAAGATAGCGTCAAGCACCTACCTCCCCTGCGGAAAACTACTACTTTAGATTTATTTTCATTTACAGTCAAGTGATTTATTTGGGAATACTCGTTTAAGGAATTTAATTTGTTCTGAAGTTCGACCTTTGAACTCGCTAGGATGCACAAATCATCTGCATATAGCAACGTGGTCACCTCATTTGAGTGATCAATAGATACTCCATGGTGGCCTTTGATTCTCATCCAATCCTCCATATCATTTATAAAAAGAGTGAATAGGTTGTCACCCTGGATAACGCCCTCACGATCAGAAACTTGGAGCATTCATAGTTTGACCTGACTCTAGCTTTTGAGTACAAATCCACTATTAAATTGAGACATTTTGAACTCAGTCCCATATTGTGCAATTTTGGCCAAAGTAGTTCATGCTGAACATGATCGAAGGCTTTTTTATAGTCTATGAAGGCCACATATAGTTTGTATCCCTTTTGTAGATGTATGTGTATTTATACTCTGTAACGAAAAGACTCCGTCCTGGCATCCCCGACCGCTTCTGAAACCTTTTTGACCCTCGTAGTAGAGTTTTGTGGATTCAGCCCAGAACTTTAGGCGCTCTGACAACATAATTGTAAGAATTTTACAGATGCAGTTTAACAAGAATATACCTCTATAATTATTAGGGTCTGCTGAATCTCCCCCTTTATGGAGTAGGGTCAGATCAGCCTCGGGCCATGTAGATGGTACATTGGCCACCTTTAAAATACTATTCAAAGATTGTAGCAGATACCGTCTGGGCCACTGGCTTTACCCGGTTTGACCCTGCACATAGCTACTTTCTGAATGAAACGAAAAACTTACTTATACAATTTGCAAAGGAGAAAAATCCAAAGAAAAAGTGGCAAAAAGCTGCAACTTATTGCATAGAGTTTTAAAAATATATAAATTTTCATTTTTTCCGAGCTATTCTGATGAAGAATGGGATGAGTAGCGACAAAATTAACAATAAACCACGTGAAGGTAGGAAAACATTGATATAAGTTTGAAAAATACACTTACTGGGAGTTTATGAAGACTTCAAAAGCTGTGGCGGCCAGGAAACGAGGTGTTCACAAACGTAATACGATTTTTGATGGCTGACCTCCGACTGATCAGTTCTGCTTCGAAGCAGAAACTCACTATAAGGGGACCAAGACCCCACCTAGCCTGTAAGTTCTGGAACTACACCGCACTGGGGATTCCAGTTGGTGTTTTGTCTTTGAACAAATAGGAAGATATTATTGTAAAAATACTGCTGAGATCTTGGATGAGAGGTGTAGAGATACAAATTAACAGATTCAAACAAACAGTAGGTTTATTGGTGTATCACGTATTGAGTAATACATAAGATGGTAACCGCTCATTTAACGCATCGAATAGTGCTGATTGATAGATACTCGTACCAGTAAATAACACAAAATATAGGAATGAATGCAATCATCTGGGTTAATTAGTAATTGCCGAAATGTTTGATTCTAAATAGAAAAGCTGTTTTTCTGTTGTTGACCAAGGACAGGTAACCACTGTGGGGGGAGAAGGCGACGTCCTGAATCCTGTGCAGCTGCGAGGATAAGAACGGGAAGTTGGGGAAAACGGTCATGGATGGGAGGTGAACCAATTTGACGGCGTTTTCTTTTTCTTCTGAAGCGATGGCCAGGATTTGAGAAGAGTGGTTGAAGACTGCAGTGGTGGTGGACGTAACCAGGTTCATTATAGCTTTGGCAGGAATGGGATTCTTCTCGCGGAGAGCATGATCGGCCTCGTATAGATTGACGACGCCGGAAGCCGACCCTGCTGCAATGTAAGTTCCACAAGGGGAGATGGTCAGTGAGACGCCTTTTATACTTCCTTCGTCGTGGAATTTGTGAGTGAGCTTTCGACTTCCGATGTTCCATACATAAACATCACCTTGATCTCCATATGCGAACAATTGTTTACTATCCGGGCTGAAACACAAAGTATCGACGCTGCCATTCATCGACAAAGTTCCCACCCATTCTTTGGAGTCACCAGTCAACAAACTTATCTGGCCGAATCGTCCGACCACAGCTATGAACTTCCCGTCAGGAGAGATTTCAAACTTCTTCATATTCGTCTGTCCAGTATTATAATGCATAGGGTATTTAATATTAGTTCCAGACATCATATCATAACAGTAGAAGTGGGATTGTTGATTGGATCCGACGATGAATTCTTTGCCACTGGGCGAAAACCTGGCACATCTAATTGGGAATTTTTCGAAATGGACTGTTGCTAGTCTATTATTGGCAGAGCCGTCCACTTGGAAAATTGATGCCGTGCCACTCATACCAGCGACCAGTGCTACGGCCGAGGTAGGATGAAATCGCACAGACTTGATGATTCCTTCGTCTCTGGTAGAACTGTTCAAGCTCGCCATTTTTTTAATTTCTATTGTGCCTTTGTTGAGGTATTTTGGTGTCTCGATCATATGACCGCAAGTTCTGAGCAATGCCAGGTCAGGGTCAACCGCCTCTGTCCGGTTCCGATCGAGTCTGGCCCATGACGGCTCTCCGTGGACGTCGGTAAACTTCTTCCTGAGGTACTTCTGATAATCGGAGGTTGGCTTCAGACCTAGCGGCGCTTTGCGGGCCTTTCTAAGCCGTAATGCGTCACTGACACTCAAGATGTTATCATCGTCTGCATCCTGCCACGCTGGGGTCCTTTCCTCTCCTAAAGTGTCAGAGTACTCTGAATCATTCGCGGCCTCATCCTCCAACCCAGAATCCGCATCATGCGACCTCTCAGCTTGTCCAAGCTTGTTTAACACAGTGGAGCCATCTCCCAAGACCAACTTCTCTAATTTCTCGCGTTCTTCATCCAACAATTTCAACCTCTTCTTCGACAAGACGATGATATCTTCGTCGTCCGAATCTGACCCAACGTTCACCACAACAACTCTTTCCCGCTTCAGTCTTCTTTGATGTCTTTCCAAAACATCACTTCCACCTGCGTATGCATCGAATCTTACACCACTACTTCCAGTATTAGAAACTGACTCACCATGCTTAACAGCTTCCATCTTGCGACGTCAATCGTTCGAAACCACCCCTCGAAAACCAACGTTTTGTTTGATCCAAACCACTTTGTTGAATAGATCACTGGTTCTTCAATACAGACCAACCCAAGATCAAGATTGAAACACACAAAACGAATAACAATCACCAAGTAACAGAAGTCCGATCAAATCTTAGCTAGACAGTAGGCAAAATGTGCATGGAACTTCCATGATCGAAGAATGAATTCCTTCTTCCATGCAAAATATGATTGAAGTCTTGTAGAGGAAGTAGGAATGGCCGATACTAATCGATAGTTCAAGCATCGATACTCCGACAGATAATTGAATTCCATTAAATCACACTGATATTAGAGCTGCGGTATCATATTTATCCCCCTGAACCCATGTTATTAATTTTCGTGCATCCCTCACAATCGTATAGAGAAATATGATCAAACAAAGTATCAAACAAACCTCTCTAGTTACTATCAATACTTTACATAGTATCGATTCACTCCACGATCCTACCTACTCGTTTTATTGAACATCTCTGAGGAGAAGCATGGAAGATGGAATATAGAATATATATATATAGTGCGAAACTATTGGAGTATTATTATTATAACAAAAAATAAAAAATAATTCACCATTACAACAATGAGGAACATCTCAACGGGTTGAGTTGTAAAATCGATATAGGATTTCAATAAATTGTCGTCATTGATCATTCTTTTGGATTGCGTGGAAGTAATCGAAGAGGCCTTGGAAAAAGTGACCCTGCTTGTGACTGATAAGAATGTGATACGCAATCGTCACCACTCGTCCATTTTCTGTGGTTTTAGTAGCTTTTTTTTTTAAATCATTTTTCTAGGTATTTGCGACAATTGGCTTTATGAGAGTATTTTCGCTTGGTTCTCCGAGTTGATTATTGCAGTGGGGAAATGGCATGTACATCCGTTGATTCATATTGACGTTGTGTTAGTTGGTAAACTAGGTCTCATCAAGTCATGCCATAGCCCAGTCACCATCTGCCAGAAAATATGGAAGGCCTATACGAATCTCTCGATGCCAATATTTCCTGCGATGGTTACGAGGTAGGTCGAAATATGCGAGAGGCGTGATAGTGTTTAACCGCTGATCAAGATTGGGGTCAGGGATATAATTAGGAAAGTACCAAAACATTTCGAGAATGGTTGGTCCTAGGAGTGCTGGTTAATATGCGAATATGTATTTCTTGTAATATCAATTTCAAGGTTGATGAAGAATGTCGCCTGCCTTCAGGACGCATTCATCTTTTATGCTTTGCCATACAAGTTTGTATACAACCCTCCTACGATTGTGTACAAATCTTCATTAGTGATTTACCGAGATCTACTGAGACAATGTAAATTGAGTTAATTTGATATTGTGTGGGTTCTCAGGATACGGAGAGCAGGGTTTCTGACGAATTCTGTAAGGAGGACGGGGAGCGCAGAGATTCCTGGGTGGACACTGGTCCTTTATCGGAAGAACTTCGGCTGTTAGATGAGGAACACAAACGTCAGCTCGATGAAGCCAGGTATGCTTCGCTTTCTCAACGTCCTATGGTAGAATTTAGACCAGTTGTATGGAAAGAATGGAATGTAATATATTACGAAACGTTAGAAAATTTTAAATACGATAAACTTGAATGGGCTCATAATGCTTTTGAGTTGAACAGAAAAAATACAGGATTTTGTTGTTGCTTTAAAATTTTATTTGGCACAGTGGACAGTGGGTTGCGGATTAAAAAAATCCCCCAATCAACTGATTAGTACCACATAGGTTAGTTGGACATATAGATCAACTGCACGGGGTTGCGGAATAAAAACATCCCCAATCAACTGATTAGGCTTTGTCTGTGATTTCTTTATATAAATATCCTACCTATAATAAAAACCGGCAGCCAAGAACCGCTTACCTGTGACCGCACTCCCGAAATTCGCACATCTCGCGCGACGCTGCGGAAATCCGCTTAAATGGCTCGGAGCTAACTTTACAGGAGACCGAATTGAAAAGTTTGAAGTCTTAGGACAACTCCAATTCACTTTTATCGATGAAAGTGATGCTTTTAAACGATGAACCATATCCTAATCTGCTTGGATTCTATCTACAAACATAAATATATCATCATTTCAAGGTAAGTATGATCCGAAATACGAAGGTGGAACAGCGTCGCTACGTGATGTTTCTCACTTAGACCGGACGATCTCTGAAATTGTCCTGTATTTTACTATTTAATGTAAAATATGATGTAATAACTCGTGTCATGATCACAAATGGAAGCTCAGAAGCGAATCAACATTTTTTTCCTGGGCCCAAGCGTTTTCCTTCGTGTCTGATGTATGCTACTGTTGGAGTGGAGGTAAACGTTACAGCATTGAATCGTTATAATATTTGGTAGCCGTTACATAACTGCGTGAACGTAAATAAGTGCCCATAATGATGGATTCAAGCGTGAATAATAACTCTGCAAATTCTTGACACAACGGTTTATCGTTTTTATCATCTTTGTGCAGATCACCCTTCTGTCTAGATCACTAAAATTTAGTAATGGTTAGGGATTATTATGAATTAGCATTAGGTAATTATTAATAATTTTATCAAAAAAAGAAGTGTATAGAAGTGGCTCATAATATGATACACACTATGTTTACTGATCCGTATGTTTATAAATTCATTCTAACACTTTGAGAACATTGTTACATTGATAAGTCATACGGTTTCTCCCACATAATCTTCATGTAGAATGACACTAAAATAACAAAAATAAAAGAAACTAAAAGCAACAGCAAAAGAAAATTAAACAACGCCAGCCACCAGCAGTTGACCGCATTCAACATGCATACAATCCCCCCAAAAAACACTCCGTGTGAAAATCACCCCGCCTCGCAAATATCATTCTACAGAGGCCGGAAAAAGTTATGATATCCACATTCCCCGCCCGCCCTTTTCGTCATTAAGGAGCTAAGTATAACGAAAAGCTTAACCCCTTTCGAAATCTCCCCTTGGCGCTATTGCGAGACGTTTTTATTACTTCCACAAGCAAATAATACTTGGTGGTGGTGGTTAGGGGAAGGAGGATCAGGTTTGTAGTGAAAGTGATAAAAAAACTACAAATACAAACTTTTTATACAAGTATTATTTGCTTGTGGAAGTAATAAAAACGTCCTTCAATAGCGCCAAGGGGAGATTTCGAAAGGGGTACGGTGCTTGTGAAGTGGTTAATCTTTTCATTATACTTAGGAGGAAAAGGGCGGGCGGGGAAAGTGGATATCATAACTTTTTCCGGCCTCTGTAGAATGATATATGCGAGGCGGGGTGATTTTTACACGGAGTGTTTTTTGGGGGGATATCACATCTTTTTGTTGTTGAAGTGGATCATGTTATAAAGAAGGTTTCTGCAAAATTTCAAGTCGATTGGTCCGGTTACCCAGGCTGTAGACTCGTGAAAGTTGCCAAAATTAGCCTAAATTTCAGTTTTTTGTTTCTAAACGTTTTTTGGGTTGAGATAATGGGTTAAACCTTTCAAAAGGCACTGGCTGATGTTGAAACGAAGCTCTGTGCAAAATTTCAAGTCAATCCGTGAAGCTGGAAAGGCCTAACTGATTAAGGAGAAGAAGAACAGGTAAGGGTGAAAAACCAGGTTTTTGAAGTTATATAACTCGGCTCCCTTTAGAGCTATCGACTTGAATCTTTCAAAAGGCACTTGCTACACTTGAAACGAATCTCTGTGCAAAATCTCAAGTTAATCGGCGAAGGTGGAGAGGCTGTAGCCTTGACCGACTGAAAAAAGTAGAAAAACATGGTAATTGGTTTTTGAAGTTATATAACTCGGCTCCCTTTAGATCTAGCGACTTGAAACTTTCAGGGCTTTCTATAATCCACACCAAAAAGATCCATACCAAATTTCAAGTTGATCGGTCAACTAGGAGCCGAGATATGGCCATAATTACCCTAAATTACCCTAAATTTCAGTTTTTGTCCCTACTTTTTTTGGGTTGGGATAATGGGTTATTTCGTTCAAATGGCACTGAGCCATGCTATAAAGAAGGTATGTAAAAAAATTCAAGTCGATTGGTCCTTTTACCCAGGCTGTAGACTCGTCAAAGTGGACAGAATTTTCCTAAAGTTTCTGTTTTTGTTTCTAAAACTTTTTTGGGTTGAGATAATGGGTTAAATCTTTTATAAGGCTCTGTCTCAAGATTAAATGAAGCTCTGTGCAAAATTTCAAGTCAATCGGTGAAGGTGGAGAGGCTCCAGCCTTGCCTGTCTGAACAAGGAGAAGAAGAAGAAGAATAAGCTAAGGCCGAAAAACCGGGTTTTTGAAGTTACGTAACTCGTCTCCCTTCAGACCTAGCGACTTGAAACTTTCAGGGCTTTCTAATATCCACTCCAAGAAGACCCATTCTAATTTTCAAGTTGATCGGTCAAATAGAAGCCGAGATATGGATACCTCGAAAACGCGTTTCGTGACGTCCTGTAAACATACACTCGGTACCGTTCGTTTTCTCAACTTCTTTGCTTGGCGGGGCGGAACGCTGCCGCGTTCCTAGATTTCAGTGACAAACTGTTTACTCACAATCATAAATGGATTTTCCCATGGTAACTGCTGAAAATAATATTTGCTCTATTATGTTAAGGTAGACTTGGTGAAGATTACCTCATCCACTCCTATATATGAGAACGATCCCCAAGATATCATGAGAGGGTATGAAGACCCAAACTCCACCAAGAGAGCTGAACCGAAGCGTAGGAGTGCCTTAAAAACATCAGTGGACATACTGTTCGACAACAACATGGTAGCTACAGTTCAACAAGAGCACTTCTTGGCGAACAGCAAAAACAAGACCAGGCTCATTGATCTACTCGTTCAAACTTTCGTTGAGAGTGGGATAGAAGCTATTGACGCTCCTGGAGATGCAGATGGACTCATTGTGAGATGTGGATTGGATAAGTCTGCAGCGCACTCCACAGTGGTAGTTGTTGGAGAGGACGTAGACCTGCTGGTGATTCTCCTTGCGCTTGCACCACCTACTAGCAGTATTTTCTTCTTCAAGCCAGGGAAAGGGAACACAGGAAACAAAACGTTTTCATGCCAGCAGCTCCAACTACAACCTTGGAGCGAACTAAGTAGGGCCATTCTGTTCATACATGGCTTCTCGGGGTGCGATACCACCTCCGCGATTTTCTCCAGGAGCAAGATTACAATGATAAACAGTTTCAAAAAGTTCCCCACCGAAATGAGTAACATAGCAAATGCATTTTACAATCCGCACTCCACAGCAGAAGAGGTTGGTGAGGCAGGGCAACAGGCATTCTTGAAGTTGTATCAAGCCACCCCTGGTCAAAACGACCTGGACACCTATAGATACCGGTGCTTCGTCAAAGATTCATCAAAGAAGAAAAGCAGCCTCCCCTCTCTCCCACCTACCAAGAACGCTTCGTACCAGCACTCCCTCCGGGTTTATCTACAAGTGCAGACTTGGTTGGGAAACTATCTCCCACCAGAGAGATGGGGGTGGAAGAGAGAGGAAAGAGGAGATCTAGCTCCTGTGACCACCACAGCCCCACCGGCACCAGATCACGTGCTCAACTCCATATTCTGCCACTGCACGAGAGGGTGTGAATCAAGATGCGGTTGCAGGAAGGCTGAGATATTTTGCTCAAACGTCTGCAGCAACTGCCAGGGGGATTGCACCAATACCACCACGATTGACGACGAGGAATACGAAGATGACGACCTCGACTTCGAATGATGGACAACGAATGGAATGATGATTCACATTTAGAAATATTTTTGATTTGATAAACATCAACAAACTGTAAATTGAAAAAATTTAAAATATATTTTAGAAACATAATAAGAACAACATGATGTGTATTTCTCATGCTTATTCATAACATTTTTATAAAAATGTTACCCACCATGACCAATGTTATCATTCTCCATTCTATCATGCTACCATTCTCATGTTAATTAACAAATATTAATATTCAATTCATTCATATTTCTCAATATTCAAGTGGTTTTATCAATTAAACTCGATACAACATTTTTGTAGTCTATCTTATAAAACCCCAAATTTTTGTAAAAATTCGTAGCCGACGACCCGTTAAAGATAAATAGGCATTTATATATATATTCTTGAAGGAAATTTAGTCCTCTACAACTTTTATATTCATACTTTCAGCTAAAAGTGAACAGGTTTGAGAAAAAAAGTTAGGTAAAAAATTTTTTTGGAAAAAGGTCACTTTTCCGGAGAAAAGTTTTAGAGAATTTAATAAGCTTTCATTTTATATTACAAAGTTGTCGTCTACGACGCACTGTTTTCAAGGTACAACCGAAAAACCACGAAAAGGTACCTTCAAACCCCCCCCACTCCATCGTGGTGGGGGGGTCGGCTCGGGAATTTATTGGACATTGATCAGGGGACCCTCCCCTACATATTCCCGCAAAAAAAACAAAATCCCATATTTTTTTCCGCTCCAAAGCTTAGATTGACTGGACTATATTGTTCCTGGTCCAAAATGTTTTAAACTCGAATTTCCAAAAAATGTTTATACCAAAATCGGTTTCAGAACAAAAGACACGGAAAATTATAATATATTATATTATAATACATGTTATGTATCCCCAAAATGATCTTATAAGTGCTATAGTCATTCTAGATGACATTAAATGTGATCTAGGTAAGTCTCTTTTTCATTTTTAGGGTAAGAGAGTTACGAAGAGTGTGTGTGTAATGGGGGGGGGGGGGGTTTAAATTGGTGCGGTACCCTCAAGTTCAGAGCCACGCTACGCTCCTGTATCTATTCCATGAAAATGTTGGATGTGACCGAGTCAAGATCGTCCGGATGTGCTCGGATGTTGGGATGGTAAAAAATTCGTCCTAATTCCACTTTCTAGCCACCAAAGCCGTACAAAAAACCCAATCCAGAGGCAACGAACCAAACGTGATATTAACAGCAAACATTTGGATTGTTTCTTATTTACGTAAAATAATTTGCATTTTTTAAGGCAATGGCTGGAGGAAGAGGAAGCAGCTGATGAGATGCTCCGGAGAGATCTGGACCAGCTTCAGATCGCTGAGCAAAAGAACCACGAGCTGAGTGCCCGCTTGGTGAGTGCCTTAAAATGAACGCTCACAAATTGAAGTGGACCACTAGGTCATTCTCAACTTGATGTTAATCGTAGGCTTCAGTGCTCTCACACAGTTATTGGACGAGCATGGTTTCAATACTAGGCAACAGGATTCGCTCAGTACACACATGGAGGAGGCCGAGTTCGAAAACTACTCTTCAGCAAGACCTCTGAAAATCCCAACCATTATGCAACGAGGGTTAACAGCTCATCAGATGCATAGCTCTTTTCAACAAGCAACGAGAGTCCGCCCTCCAGAGTTCTTCAACACTTAAAGTAAAGGCATTGTAAAACACTGTCTAGTGAACTGGTTGGAGTAATACTGACCATAAAAGGGAAATAATGTTTACAAAACAACTGGGAACAAACAAACATGACCTTATGACACAAATTCCTCTCAGCATAGTAAGACTTTGTTTTTTCCTAAATTTGGTTTGGTGTATTTATTTTTGTTGAACAAATACCATTACCAATGGATAAGTAAGGTATATAAGTACGAAGAGAAAAATAAAAATAAAATAACCAGAAGTATGGTTAAAGAAGAGACTTACCTAACTTTTGATGAGTGGTCCACTTCAATTTGTGAGCAGTTTATTTATATCTGTCTTGGGTTGGAATTAAAATAATAATTTAATAAATATAATGTGGTAGGTATAGTGCTTTGATCCGATCACAGTCGAGACAGAATTAGGAACTTGAAATGTCTACTAGACATTGGACCCAGAATATAGTTGGAAAGACATAACGATTCAATTTTGTCGATGTGTCGTATTGAAACAACCAACATTTTCCAGATTGCTCCTGATCCCGAAATACCTCCAGAAGTTCAGGATAGACTCAACATGTTGGAAAACACTATAAAATCCCTCCAGGTGAGCATTTGTGACATCCACGTTATATTTATTAAGAGACCCAATTGTACAAGAAGTATTTCAAGGACAGCCCCACCACTGACGGGTTCCCCCAACAGAACTGTCTCACAAGGGCACTTGTTTAATAAATAAAACTACCCAGTGTCATTAGAAAATGTAAGCAAACTTTTTGATAGATCGGTCTAGTTACCCGGCCAGCTAAGTTCGTAGATGGGCAGAATCCGGCCACTCTAAGGGAGGGGGGGGGGGAGTTTTAGGAGGGAAAATTCCTCATAAATTCCCAAAATTAAACATTCTGACAAATGACACCTCATTTTAAAGGTTTTTTTTTTTTCATGCTGAATGTTGTATGATTTAAATAAAAGTAAATATTTATATCTGCAACTAAGTATAATTGAATATAATAATAATATAAATTAATTGTAATAAAGTAATTAATATAATTACTGACACTGCCTTATAAATCAGATGTTATATTTAGTCACTCTTGGATTTGTCAAGGACTACTTCCAATATGTCGCTCGTCCAGGTCGTTTAATAAAGCAGTCAGTTTATTGTATCCGTCGTCATCGTCAATAATTCCCAACCATTCACAACCATCATTTAACATGGTGGCAGGTGAAAATCGGTCGTGTCGTCAATTCTAGTGCGTCGTCAGTCAGTGAAATTCAATATAGTGCCAATTATTCGCGAAACTTCGTGAACACATGTCTACAAATCCTCGCGAAGACTTTCCACGAGATTCAGGTATTGGTACACCTCTTCTTAACGACGATTCACAGGATAATCTGCCTCCGAAACGTGGTAAAAGGAAAAATATCAATCCTAAAAAAAACAGGTAAAACAAACATGTCCATCCGTCCGAATATTTCGCCACTCGAAATCGAAGGCACTCCGAGCGCTAACCTATCCATCAAATGGAAAAACTGGATTAAACAGTTTCGTTTATTCATCGTCGCCGCCGGTTTTGAAGAAGAAACTGAAAAAAGAAAAGTTGCTCTTCTTTTGTCACTAATTGGACAACAAGGCATGAATGTGTTCAACTCATTTAATCTTGATGAGGAACTAGTTAAGCTCAAAGAACTCGTTTCCAAATTTGACGCACATTTCAATCCAAAAACGAATACAACCGTCGAGAGGCACAATTTTTTCTCTCGTCAACAGAAATCTGGAGAGTCAATCGACGAGTTCGTAACTGCCCTGAAAAATCTCGCTTCCACTTGCGAACTCGGCTCTCTGAAAGATTCCCTGGTCAAGGATATCCTAATTCTAGGATTGCATAAGGACCATGTATCCATGAAAATACGCCTGCTTCAAGAAGAAAACCTTCAATTGGATACAGCCATAAAGATTTGCAGAAGCTTGGAGATTTCCAACAGACAAGCCATCAATATGGAGAGAACTCCTAGTGACCACAATATCAACAAAGTCGCTTCCACGACCATCCCCGAGCAGATGTACCAGTCGAGAAAGAATAGAAACAATAATCGTGCGAAGTCCGCAGGCAGATCGGACCGCTATCAGCAGCGATACCGCAGTTCATCGCAGTCATCTCGCCAATATGAACGAACGGGCTCGTCTAGCCGTTCGAAAGAATGGCATCGTAAAACCAGTGGTGAAGTTTGTGGTCGCTGTGGGCAAGTGCATCGTACAAAATGTCCAGCCGAAGGTGTTCAGTGCAATCGATGTTCAGCCCTTCATCATTTCGCCAAAATGTGCTGATCGCGAAAAGCCGTCCGTCTGGTCAACATCGGTGAAAACAGCCAAACCCGCTCCAAACAAGAAGGAGACTACTTCGTCTGCCTCGTCAATGAATCAAAAAATTCCTCGTTGAACGAAAAACCAGAACCCTTGTCAGTGAGTAGTTCATGGAATATCAATGTCGTGATCAACAACAAAAGAATAGGTATCTTGCCAATTAGATACAGGCGCTGGTGTAAATTGCATGAGTCTTTTAACGTATAAATCGCTCAATTTAAACAAACATCAGTTGTATCCGTCAAAAGCCAAAATTGCATCCTATTGTGGCACCCAACTACCTAATTGTGGGTACACCAATCTTGAATGTACATACCGTCAATTCAAAAAATGTCTTATTCCCTTCAACATCATTAATATGAAATGTCCTACAATATTGGGTCTAAAAACATGTGAACGATTAAATTTGATAAAACGAGTTCAAACTGTCTCCGCATTTTTGGGTAACTCGATAAATGAATTTAGGGATTGTTTTGAAGGATTAGGGTGTCTAAAGACAACATGTAAACTTGTACTTGACCCTAAGGTCAAACCAGTGGTTGACCCTCCTCGTAAGATTCCGTTTAAGCTGTATTCACGTGTCAAAAATGAGTTAGATCGAATGGAGAAAGAAGGAGTTATTGCAAAAGTCAATGGTCCGTCAGATTGGGTCAGTTCAATGATCTGCACCGAGAAAAAATCAGCTCAGATACGCGTCTGTCTAGATCCTAGAAATTTGAACAAAGCTTTAAAAAGATGTCATTATCAGCTTCCCACATGTGAATATATAATATATTCGGAATTTCCCCAGTGAGGTAGCCTCTCAGGAATGTACCTGCCCCCAGCATGTAAAATTAGAGACACTAAATTCCTTAGCAACGATGAATATTCGTCTGATACTGATTCAGTTTCAAGTGGAACTAAAAAAATTATGAACCTCAGTTTACACTGTCTAAAATCAAATGTCACCGACGACCCATTTTTTCAGAAAATTTCAGTTGACAATGTTGATGTTAATTTTGAAATTGATACTGGAAGTACTATTTCAGTTTTGCCCTTGGATTTTTTCGAAAGAAATTTCAGCAATTTTAAATTGAAACCAACTGATGTTAAACTTCGAACATACGATGGTAAAATTATTTCTCCGAAAGGTGAAGTTTACCTCACCGTTCAATATGGTAATATCAAGCAAAAATGTCCATTTTTAGTTGTCCTAGGTGGGCAACGCCCATTAATGGGAAGGGACTTGATACGCTCCCTAAAACTTCAACTTGTAAATGAGGTGGTTACCCAACATTCTCTAAAATCGGACTCTCCCCAGAATATTACAGATAAAATTTTCACGGAATATGCCGATTTATTTGATGGTAAATTGGGGTTATACAAGCATGCTAAAATAAATTTATCCGTTGATTCAAATGCTTCCCCAAAATTTTTCAGGCCTCGTTCAATTCCATATGCATTCCGGAAGGGAGTAGACTCTGAACTTGATAGATTAGAGAATGAAGGGGTAATTACCAAGATTCATACATCAGAATGGGGAACACCGTTGGTTCCGGTTCTGAAGCCTGATAATACTATTCGTGTATGCGCAGACTATAAAGTAACAGTCAACCCATTTTTAAAAGGCTTTGATCATTGCGTTCCTACTGCTGAGGATGTATTTACAAAATTAGAAGGTGGCAAGCAGTATAGTAAATTGGATTTTTCTTCTGCATACACCCAGATTTCGTGTGATTCTAAGACTGCTGAGCTACTAGCTTGGAGCACGCCAAAGGGAATTTATAAAGTGAATAGATTACCTTTCGGCGTGAAACCGGCTTGCAAATTATTCCAATCAATTATTGATAAGACTTTACTGGGTTGCGAAGGTGTTGCTTGTTTGTTAGACGACATCGTCGTAACTGGGAAGTCTTTTAAGGAACACATACGTAATTTGATGGTAGTGCTCCAACGGTTAAGAGAAGACGGATTTAAATTAAATAAATCAAAATGTAAATTTTTTCAAAAAGAAATCAAGTTTCTTGGTCACATTATCGACAATGTTGGGCTCCGAAAGGATCCCGAAAAAACTGCTGCAATTCTGGAAGCTCCTCGACCAAATTCTACGGATGAACTTAGAGCTTTCATAGGTACCGTGTCTTATCATGGAAGATTTTTGAAAAATATGTCTACAATGTTGTCACCGTTATATCAACTATTAAAGAAAAACGTTAAATTCGAGTGGTCGTCTGAATGTGAAGTGTCTTTCCAACAGATCAAACAGGCGATCGCTTCTGACAAAACGCTGGTGCATTTCAATCCAAAATTACCCATAATTTTGGAATGTGATGCTGCCGGAAATGGTATTGCCGCGATTCTTCTTCACAGGATGCCCGATGGCGAGGAAAGGCCCGTATGTTTCGCGTCTCGTACTTTGAAAGAGGCCGAGAAAAATTACCCTACTGGTCAAAAAGAAGCTCTTTCAATTTACTTCGGATGCAATAAATATTATCAATTTTTGATGGGTCACAAGTTCGTAATAAGAACTGATCATAAACCGCTACTGGGTACATTTGGTGAGGAAAACCGCTTCCGGTGATGGCTGCAGGCAGAGTACAGCGTTGGGCATTGTTTTTGTCAAATTTCGATTTTAAATTGCAATATATTAAAGGTTCGAAAAATTCCGCTGACGGGCTGTCACGCCTGCCTGTTACCAATAAAGATGTTGAAAATGATGATTTCGATTATTTAAATTTTATTGAAGAATTTGTACCAGTGGATCATGCTAAAATTAAGCAAGAAACTCGAAAAGACCCAATATTGGGCAAATTATATTTGTACATTCGTAATGGTTGGCCAATTATAATAAGTCATGTACCTACATAAGTTTAATTTAATTTACAACACAGAAAGAAGTCATGTACAAAAGTATAATTTTATTTAAAAAAAAAAAAAAAAGGTTGTTGTATGATTTAAATAAAAGTAAATATTTATATCTGCAACTAAGTATAATTGAATATAATAATAATATAAATTAATCGTAATAAAGTAATTAATATAATTACTGACACTGCCTTATAAATCAGATGTTATATTTAGTCACTCTTGGATTGGTCAAGGACTACTTCCAATATGTCGCTCGTCCAGGTCGTTTAGTAAAGCAGTCAGTTTATTGTATCCGTCGTCATCGTCAATAATTCCCAACCATTCACAACCATTATTTAACACTGAACACGATGGTGACTAAAGAATTGCAATATCTCATTCCGTTCTCAAACTGGAGCACTTTGAAGATGGAGAAACGTGGTTGAACCTTGATATATTCTTCATGGTTAGTCTGCTCTAATCTGATGACGGAATGCGATATCGCAATTCTGACTTCTCCGCCGTGTTCAGCGTTGAAATGTCCAAAAGCTGTGACGAAACAAAATTTATTTAAAACGTGATCACGAGGGTGGGGATGAACCCGCGAAAATAATGAACGAAATTACCATGCGAGGTTGGTAGAAAGAAAATCACTCTTTATTTGGAAAATGAAAATAAACTTTTTAAAATAGGTAAATGAATTTTCTCAGGGAATCACAGATAAAATCAAGCGGTAAGCGGTAGGTACGATATTCGTATTAGTACGATAAAACTATATTAGAGTACTTACAGTTCCGACTGCCGTGGAATGTATTAGGTACTACTAAAATGGTACGGTATAGATCTTCTATAAGATTTAATCTTATAGAAAAGAGCGGTGGACGATAAGGTGGTTTTCTATTTGATAGGTATAGGTTATGAAGGGAGGCGGGACGGGAAAAGTTGACGAAACGGATCCTTCTGGAGGCGGTAACGAGATCAGCTCGGCGGTAGGGAAGCCTTCGAGCCCGTACCTGAAACTGATTGAAGAAACAAAAGATAAGTTTCTTCCTGATGACTAAAATCGGTCTGTAGGTTTCAGACATCGGAGAAGCATACCGGTACGATAGATGTATGGCGAGACAGCGGGCGGTAGTTCTTCGCAGCAGAAGTGACGACGATACTGCCTCAGCTCCGAGGAGAGATCTGGAGACAATTTTATAATATCTTGATGAATATTCGGTACGAAATTGAACGAGAGACACGAGAAGGCATGGTGGAAAGGGAGCTTACCAGGAACTTGTTGATCTTCGAGGGTCGGACGGCGAATCCACGAAGAAAAGGGTACGATACGATATCCAAACTCCAACACTAGTTTGACGAAACGAAAACTGTAGAAATCCTCTACTAATTGCGCGGTATATAATTTTTATATGAGAGCACAATCGACGGTGGCCGTTGGAAAACGAGAAGTGCCGGTTCGATTCCTCTCGGGATCGGTAGACGGCAGCACACTCAGCGGCGCAAAACGAGACACGTGCAAAATTGATGATACATTCATTCGTTTCAGGAGAATAACTTATTGTTCAATTATAAATTAAATAAAAAAAAAATAAAATAACTAGAAGCTCCTTCAAAAATTGCGAAATAAAATAAATATTGAATGGTTTTCTTCTTCGGTACGGTAATCAGCTGATCGGGACAATCCTCGGAGAGCCCCGAAACCGCGAAATACGAACGATGGCGGTACGGTAATTTTATTCACGGTACAAAGCTGAGGGGGATTTTGAGGATGTAGGGGGGGGGGGATGTTTCTTGTCTCTAAAATGGTTTTGGTTGAAATAATGGGTTAACTGTTTTAAAAGGCACTGTTTGAAGTTGAAACGAAGCTCTGTGCGAGAGTTTAAGTCAATCGGTGAGGATGGAAAGGCTGTAGCCTTTTCCAACTGAACAAGAACATGGTAAGGGCGATAAACCGGGGTTTTGATAAGCTCTGCTTTCTTTAGAGCAAGCGACTTGAAACTTTCAGGGCTTTCTATTATCCACACTAAGAGTATCTACAATAAAATTTCAAGTTAATTGGCCAAAAAGGAGCCGAAATATGGATACCTGAAAAACGCGTTAAGTTACGCCCAGTAAACGTACACTTGGTACCGTTCGTTGTTCTCAACTTGTTTGCTCAACGTTGCAAATTCTTCCACCCCGGTGCATTATTTTCTGTGTAGGTCACTTTTTTGTCTGGATTTCAATCAATATTGTTAGGAACTTCTATGCTTTCGACGAGTTATATGCTCTTTGTTTATCTTTCAGGAGCAACTCAACGAGAAAAGCTCCAAACTCAGCCAGCGAAATGATAATTATTCAGAGCTGCTTATGAAGTTCAACAGCATGAATGAACGTCTACTGTCGACGGATCAAGAGTTCAAGGTTACTATCGCTCGGGTCAAACAGGAGTACGAGGATCTCGAGGGCGTCCTCAGAGCGAAGATGAAGACGTACCAAGACGTTAACAAACAACTAGAGCTGGCGTAAGTATTTCTTGAATTCATGTATTCAGTTGGAGTCACATAATTGGAGACTCCACTTCTCCACTTGAAATGAACATTTTATGAAAGAGCATTCGCCCATCCCCATGCATTCACTCGCTTTTAAAACAACGTGCGCACGTTTTATTATTTATTTATTTACTTTTTTGAAAGAAATGCTTCAAAAAGGGCAAAAATTGATCTCATGCGCGAAAATTACCTTCTTCTGAATTTATAGAAAATAAACAAAAAAGCAGTTTATAATTTTGGGGGTAAATGAGGATTGATAACAATGAAATTATTCGGCAAGCTAATTGGCTGGCGTTTAGGACACCAACGTACTGAAACTTCTTGAGCCCAAAATCCCACAACCGCGCGAAGTCAGCGCTCCAAGCGGCCGTTTTAAGGCTGTTTCGCAGTTGTCCCACGTAATCTTGACAAAATATTTCAAACGCTCGCTTCTTTCTTTTGAATTTTCACTTCAACCAGAATGAGTTTTTACCTGACAATTTCCGACCCATTTGCACACCCTATTAGATTTAAAGGAGAGAAGTTAGTCTAAAGGGGGTTAAACACGATCCGATCCTATCGACCGGATCGGAAGCTCCGCCCCTCCTGTCCGAGAAAAAGGAGTGTGTAAAACACTCTGAGGGGCGGTTTTTCAATGCTCGACTACAGCCCGATTAAAGGCTGACTCAGTTTTTTTTTAATTTTAATTTTAATGGCCTAGGCCTTTATTGACCATTAACCAACTATAACAAAACTCAGTTAAATCCCTCACTAGCACCCTCATACCTCACATCCCTAACCGCGTACTATCTTTAGCCGAGCCTTCGGGGCTCGGTTACGTAGTATTACTGCTCAGTTAACAGTAGAGATGGGGAAAATGTTTTTTCATTTTGCAAAATATGTTAAAAATTATGTCATTCGGCCGAAATATGTCATTTGAAACCTCAATATATAATATAGTGTATATATTATAGTGTATGATTCGGCTGTACTCACAAAAACCATAATAAGTATAATGGTGTTTCGACGTCTGAGGTCTAGGGTGAAATAAAGACCAATTTGCGTTGCTCTGTGAACAAGAGAAACAGCATTTAAAGCCCTTAATTCACTTTATAATAATTTTCAAACACTTTTCTAATACCAATTATAATTGTAATTATAATAATTATTGGTAACATACCTACCATTTATAATACCAATTATAATTATAATTATAATAATTATTGGTAACATCCAGTTCACTGATATCATCATAATCATATTATGATATTATGATATCTCGCCCCCAGCTGTCCATCATATCACGTATGGTGCGGCTAATTAAAAACGAAGGAAAGGTAAATGGGAATGAAGTCTTTTCTTTACATCTCTCCCCTTGGAAAAGAACAATTTTGAATTTTGAGGTAGAAATTGTTCATCTTCTGTTGAACAGTGGATACAGTTTTGTGATGTGATAGAGGTTTGATTCTTCTTTGTTGTGTCCGGTGTCTACTTCATAGATTGAATCCGAGATCCTGTTGATGATTTTGTATGGTCCGATCCGCATTCGTCCAATTTCTTCCTGTTAAGTCGATTTCCGTTCTCCACGTATACTCTGTCTCCCACTTCCAGCTTATGATAATATCAAAATATTATTTTCTATGTTTGTCGAATAATATTATGCGCATATTATGCGTTTATTATAATTATGTGATTTCATCGTATTTACGAAAGCTTGTTCCCTGTCTCTTTTCAGGTCTCCCTTTGTACATCCTGATTTCATACAGGTGGTAGAATGTTCACTATGTCGCCTTCCAAAAGGTATTTTGGAGCGAACTTGGTGACTGTGTGTTCTGTTTCGTTATATTTTAAGTATATTTTAAGTATATATTTAAGTATAATATATATAAGTATAGTATAGTATAGTTTAAGTATAGTATAGTATAGTATAAGTATAATATATATTATATATTTAAGTACGGAGGACGCGGTAGCCCATATGTCGATGGCGGTATTAGGGGCCTTGGATGGGGGTGAGAAGGCTATGACTGTGTTCATGGATATGGCCAAGGCATTTGACATGATCCCCCATGACAGGCTGTTGTCTGCGGTCGAGGACACCGGTATCTCGAAGGGATTTGTCAATTGAACAAGAAGTTACCTCTATCAAAGGAGACAGTGCGTTAAGATAGGCGACACCGTGGGTGAAACTCTTCCATCCAGGTGTGGGATTCCCCAAGGTACGGTTCTGGGGCCTATTTCATCATATACCTGGAACAGATTCTGAGACTGAACTTGGAAGGTGAAACAATAGCCTTTGCGGATGATACAGCGTTTGTGGTAACGGGATATAACTGGGCGGATACTATCCGGAAAGCGGAGAATGTTCTCGTGAAAATAGCCCATAGTTTCCTGGACATGGGAATGCGTCTGAATCTTTCTAAGACTAACTTCATTGCCTTTTCGCTGACGGCTTCGGGAGTACCCCAAATTGGAGAAATCAAATGCCATGCCGCTACTTGCAATGAGCGTACCTCTTGCCACTGCCCTGTAATTAAACAAACCCAGACGGCTCGATATCTCGGTATTGACATAGACCAACATTTGAGGTGGGACACACATGTGGCTAATCTGGTAAAAAGACTGAGGAAGTTGGTATACGTATGCCGACAGATGAGAGGGGTTCTCCCGCTACAATGTCGCCAATTATTCTACCATGCGATGGTCCAGTCGACCATCATGTATGGGATTGTAGGGTGGGGAGGATGTTCGAATGAACTGTTAAACTCCGTATATCGAGCACAGAAGCTAATCATTAAGGTACTCCTAAAGAAAAATATTCGGTACCCATCCCACCTGGTATTTCGAGACTTCGGGGTTCTGCCAGTGAAGGAAATTAGAGACAAAATGTCCACGATAAAAATCTTCCGAGAGCTCTGTGACAAAAAATGGGATTTCATTGTGCGAGGCGGTACGAGGGCCAGTGAGCAGGGTGTCCTAAGAGTTCTCTTCAGAAGAATGACGGGGGGCCAACTTGCGTATGATTTTAGGGGCTCCACGCCTTTTTAATCAGTTGCCGGTTGAATTAAGAGCACTTAAAGAAAAGAATAAATTTAAATTAGAAATTAAAAAACATTACATTAAAGGAATAAGTAAATTGTAAGATTGTAAATTGTATAAGTAAAATAGGTAAATTTAGGGTAGTGTGTTTGTCTGAGGTTTTTCATGGGTTGGTTTGGTTAGCAAAGTACTTTACTCCTGTGAATCGCCCTTTACTTTGACCCTTGCTTCAGGGTGTCCACATTCTGTGTAGTATGTATTAACTATTTATGTTCACTAATATTATTCTGTAAGTACACATATTTAAGCACAACTCCTCCCCTCAGCGCAAGTTTTACTTAAAGAGGGGAGTAGCATTTTGTCGTAGCTACATTGTGACATTTTCTTATTTTGTTAAATAAATGCAAAAAAAAAAAATTTGTCTACACACTTATGTGCAATGGTACTCCAAGCTTGTGTTTGTCGACTGTCATTTGTTCAACATCTTATCTTATTGACCAAAGTTTGGTTCAGTCTTTCATTTAGTCCGTTTGAAAATGGTGTATCGACAGCCGTGAAAACCAGTTGAAATATTAATGTGTCACATGTTTGCATCGTATCCATGAACGCGTTTGAATTTACAATTTCCATAATTTCTATTCAGTTTGATTCCGACCAATATAGCCTACTATTCTCTTATGATCTATACTACAATTTATTGGTCGGAATCCTTCATCGAAAATGGAACGCGTACTCCGGCCTCCAGTGTTGGATCTGAAACCAGATGCTCCATCCGCTCCTACACTTTGGCGCCACTGGCATCAACGGTTCCAGAACTTCCTTCGCACTATGGAGGTTACCGATGAAGAGAAGCTCCGCATCCTCATCAACTTTGTTTCCTCAGAAATCTTCGAGTACGTGAGTCATTCTCACACATACAATGACGCTATAAACATTCTTAAAGAGACATTCGAGAAACCGCCGAACGAGGTAGTGGCTAGACACTTGCTTTCTATTCGCGGTCAACAACCTAACGAGTCTGTTGATCGATACATGGATTCCCTTAAATCAATGAGTAGGGATTGCCAATTCAAGGCAGTTACGGCCGCGATGTACCGAGATGAGTGCATTCGTGATTCATTCATTCGCGGTTTGCTCAACCATTCCATCCGCCAAAGATTACTCGAGAATAGAACGCTAACGTTAGATGAAGCACACTCACAAGCGCGTGCCTTGGAACTGGCGGGTATTCACGCACAAAGCTACTGTGGGCCAAGGCCGACGGTCAACGCCTTATCTACTCCTATACAACCGACGATCAATCCTGTATCTACTCCTATACAACCGACAATCGATCCCGCCGAAGTGGCTGATGAAGCGCCTCAAATTAATGCTTTAAGAACCAGATCATTATGTTATTTTTGTGGTAAGTCAAAACACCCTCGCTCATCATGTCCGGCGTTGAAAGACAAATGCCATAACTGTGAAAAAGTTGGACACTGGATGAGTGTCTGCCGCTCTCGGAATGCAGCCAAATCTTAGGACATAGTACTAAGAACTCCATGGCAGCTACAGTCACTCTCCCTATAAGTTCATCCGGAATATCCAAAGTTAAAACGACTGTGCAAGTTGACGGCTACCAGATCTGCGGCACAAAACATTCCACAAGGTAGGACTAGCTTCTAAAGGTCACAACGCAGACATCCTAGGAAAATGTAAGGCCAACATCACCATGCTTGGGCACTCATATCCAAAAGCTGAGCTTTCTGTCATGCCCGACCTCTGTTTTGAGCTGATTGTTGGTCGGAATTTGCTGCAACAACATTCTAGCGTCCAGTTCGATTTTGGTGGCCCGAAGGCTCCATTACAGGTGTGCGTTGCAGTTGCGAAGGTAGCCCCAGCCCAGCTTTTCTCAAACCTTACCAGCGACTGTACTAGACCAATTGCAATTAAGTCCCGAGCCCATTCTAGCGAAGATACTCGATTCATTGAAGCAGAAATTCAGAAACTGATTGATGACGGCATTATTGAAAGTAGCATTTCTCCTTGGCGAGCCCAGGTTTTGGTTGCTGGGGGAGGGAATCACAAACGCAGAATGTGCATCGACTATTCACGCACTATCAACCGTTTCACTCAACTCGATGCCTACCCACTTCCTAGAATTAGTGATATCGTGAACAAGGTTGCAGGTTACTCTGTATTCAGTACCATTGATCTACGAAGTGCATATCATCAAGTACCCATTCCTGAGCAGGATCGGCCGTACACAGCTTTTGAGGCTTGTGGTAAACTTTCCCAATTCTCTCGCATACCTTTTGGAGTCACAAATGGAGTGGCCGGATTCCAGAGGGTCGTTGATGCCATTATTAGGGAAGAAGGGTTGAAAGATACATTTGCCTACTTGGACGATTTGGCAGTCTGTGGGAAGAATCAGAAGGAACATGACCTTAACCTGGGACGATTTATGGAAGCAGCTTCCAAATACAACCTGACCGTGAATAATGAGAAGAGTTCTTTCTCCCTTCGAGCCATACACCTCCTTGGTCATGCTATTAGTAACCATACTATACGTCCAGATCCCAATCGGCTCAAGCCTTTACTCGAGTACCCCCTACCAACAGACCAGGCATCTATGAAGAGAGCTCTAGGGATGTTTTCCCATTACTCAAAATTTATCCCAAAGTTTTCTGAATGAATCAAGCCCCTTGTCAACGGCTCTTTTCCACTTCCCGATGATGCAGCTAAGGCTTTCACGGATCTGAAAACGGCTGTAGCAGACTCTTCCCTCACTCACATTGACATAGAGAATGACGTCCCATTCTGTGTAGAAACCGATGCTTCTGACACTACAATCTGGCAGACCTGTTGCGTTCTTCTCAAGGACCTTATCAGACTCAGAAAGACGCCACTCATCAATGGAGAATGAAGCTTACGCCATTGTAGAGGCCATTCGGTATTGGAGACATTTCTTATTGGGGCGACATTTTACTCTTGTCACTGACCAACGTTCAGTATCTTTTATGTTCAACTTGAAACATTCGGGGAAAATCAAGAATGAGAAGATTGTTCGCTGGCGCATGGAACTAGCATGTCACTCTTATGACATAATATACCGGCCTGGAACGCAGAACCATGCAGCGGACGCGTTCTCAAGGGTATGCTATATTTCAAACAATCTCTCTCATCTCTCTGACCTCCATCGTTCACTCAGTCACCCGGGAGTAACGAGAATGAACCATTGGGTTCGAAGCAAGAACTTGCCATTTTCTTTGGAAGATATAGGCAGGATCACTTCGTCATGTAGAATCTGTTCTGAAGTGAAACCGCAATTTTTTAAGGACAAAGGAACCCTTATAAAAGCCACAGCCGCATTTGAGAGACTCAATATGGATTTTAAAGGTCCCCTACCTTCGAGAGAAGACGTTGGAGTGCGGCCTGTTGAGCCCACTCCACTAGCGCTACCTCGCGGCCTGGAGGTCAACTTGTACCAACTCCTTTCTTCGCGGTTCGTTTCAAACCGTGCAATTCAACCTAAAATGCCCAATGATGATCACACTTCTTCGGTGTGACCAACGGTACAAGTGCATTATACGCCCGGTGAACTCGATTATCGCGATAATCAAATGTTGCAATTATATATCGATTTCACTTGTTTCTCCCAGTTTCTCCCAAACTGGCATAATATTATTTTCATTTTTACAATGCAATATACCTATGACTTTAGATTGATCTATATGTCCAAGTAATCTATATGGTACTAGGTAATCAGTTGTTTGGGGGATGTTTTTATTCCGCAACCCCGTCCACTTTATTTATATGTCCAACTAATCTATATGGTACTAATCAGTTGTTTGGGGGATGTTTTTATTCTAGATTAGTTGGACACATAGATCAAGTGGACGGGGTTGCGGAATAAAAATATCCCCCAAATAACTGATTAGTACCATATAGATTAGTTGGACATAATATATTATAGATCAAGTGGACGGGTTGCGGAATAAAAAAACTGATTAGTACCATATAGATTAGTTGGACATATGTAACCCCGTCCACTTGATCTATATTATAGATCATGTGGACGGGGTTGCCGAATAAAAACGTCCCCCAAACAACTGATATAGGTATATATTATAATATATTATGGAAATCTGTTTGGAAGGCTACACAACTGTTACCATCGAATGTTGACATCATCGATATATAATCGACTTCACCGGGCGTATAAGGAAAGCAAAACAGGAGATAGAGATAACAGAGGTTGACGGCCAAGCCTCGAGGAAGCGCTAGTGGCGGGCTCAACAGGCCGCACTCCAACGTCTGCTACCTTCGAGCTCTAGGAATCGTTTCTTGCTAACAATCATCGACAAATATTCCAGGTTTCCATTTGCTTTTGCTTGCCGTGATGCCTACAGCAGCTTTTTTCTATCTTTGGGGCACCTGCATACATTCACACTGACCTTGGTACCATGTCCCAGGACTTGAAGAACTTTCTGGCTGAATATGGAACTGCAACCAGCCGAACCACTCCATATAATCCACAAGGAAATGGACAAGTCGAACGGTTAAATGGGGCACTGTGGAAAACAATCGAACTTGCCACCAAGGAGAATGGGTTCCACATAAATCAATGGGAAATGGTCCTTCAGGAAGCGCTGCATGCCATACGGTCGATGCTTTGCACATCCACTAACTGTACGCCTCACGAACGGATGTTCAACCACCCGCGGCGCTCTAGGAATGGGACCTCCACTCCGACTTGGCTTTTGAATCCTGGACAAGTTTTATTGGGGAAGTTTGATCGTCGCTCAAAATTTGATCCACTTGTTGGACAAGTTACACTGCTGAATGGTGGACATGACTACGCGCGGATTCGGTATCCAAATGGTCGAGAGACTACTGTTTCTTCCACACATCTCGCACCATTGGGAGAAGAGAAATGTACTCCCGCACCGTCCGAAGAACTATTCAACGAAGCTATCGACCCCTGCGTCAAAGGTGGAGATACCAACAGCTTATCTGAAGCCTTAGAAGGACCTACGCCACCAACGGCAACCCCGTTGACACCGCCTACCCCTCTGCCCAACCACCAGGGGCTTACCCCAGGAACGCCTGAGACCTGTCAGGAGTTTCCTACTGTTCGAAGGAGTACCAGAGCAAGGAATCCCCCAGGGTGCCTGGCTGACTATGTCCGATTCTAAGGGGCGGGGTGAATGAAATAATAATTTGTCACATGTTTGCATCCTATCCATGAACGCGTTTGAATTTACAATTTCCATAATTTCTATTCAGTTTGATTCCGACCAATAAAGCCTACTATTTGGTTAAACATTCTCTTATGATCTATACTACACCAGTCTTATATTCTCCCTCTCCAAAAATTGTTTAAATTCCAGGGTTGTATATGATTTTGAAATCATATTGGTATAAATAATACATTAAATCCCCTAGTTCTTCATCAGGTCTAGCCTTGATGCTCATATTTTCCAATGGCTTATGATCTGTGTACTACGCCCTTCGATTTGGACTAAATGGGAACGATCTCTACGCATACAGCGATGCGGATTATGCCGGAGAAGATCCACATACAGAGGGTGACCTACCTGGGGGCCATGAGGATGCTGCAAGCAGGAGTAATAAAACACCCTGCCAGGAAAAATAGCCACGCGTCCATCCTTGACTTTGTCAAGGTAGACCCAGTGGCTTCATCAATCTCTGACAAAATGCCAGAGAGGATGAATTTTGATCTTCCATTCAGAGTAATAATAAAAGATCGTGGTTTCTGGGAAGGAGGCATGCCTCAATTAGAGCCAGGATCACTGCTGTGGTTCACAGATGCTTCGGTGATGGATGAAAAAGCAGGTCTGGGGATAAAAGGCCCCAGATTTAGCCTGTCTAAGCCCCTTGGGGCCTTGGCCACCATCTTTCAACCAGAAACCCATGCAATAGATATTTGTGCCCAGGAGATCGCCAGGAAAAGACTAAAGGGCGCAAAGATCTATATTCTATCAGACAGCCAGGCAGCATTAAAGGCCATCTCGGCCTTCTCCATAAAATCAAAGCTTACCTGGAGCTGCCTAAACTCCCTCAAGATGGCTGCCCATGGCAACAAATTGACGCTGCTGTGGGTGCCGGGTCATGAGGGCATAGAAGGCAACGAAGAGGCGGATCGCCTCGCCAAACAGGCATCCACGTCAAACCCAATTGGACCAGAACCCTTCCTTGTTATCACGGAGAGCTTTATAGCCCGAGAAGTGGGGAAGTAGGTTGACGAGCAGAGAACAAAGCATTGGCAAAGCGCTCCAAAAATGAGACAAGCCAAGCAGTTCGTACGCTTTTCCAGAAGGAAAGCCAGGGCTCTCCTTTCCCTCAGCCGGAAGGACATAAAGGCCGTCACAGGCCTCCTAACTGGCCACTGTCCAGTCAAGTACCACCTCAAAAAGATGGGAATATGCAGGACAGATGACTGTCGACTTTGTGACTGTGAGCCAGAGACAGCAGAACACATACTCTGTAACTGTCCAGATTTAAAGCTGTAAAAGATTTAAGCACCTTGGTAAGGGCATCCTCAGTCCCTCCGAGGTTGCAAAAATCGATGACAACAGCCTGTTCCACTTCATATGGGAGGAGGCTGTAAACCGTCTCCTCACTACAAATGTTGTAGTGTAGGAGCAGGGGTATAATGTCACAATAGACCCACTTCGAGGTCTACGTGACCAAAGGCATACATTTAAAAAAAAAAAAAAAAAAAAAAAATCGGCAGGAAAAGTGTCAGTGGCTTTGTAGCGTTCCATGGTGGTAATCCAGTGGCATGGTTTTCAAGAGGCCAGTCTGGAGTTTCACAATCAACTGTGGAAGCAGAATACAACGCAGCTGCAACTGCTGCCATGGAAATAGATCCAATGGTTTGGCGGAGAAGGCCGTTAGCATCGCCAAGAACCTAAGGAAAAAAACACGACGATTTGAACATGGGTCTTTTGCAGTACATGTCCCTTGGTTCCTCTGACGCCCAAGTCAATGAAAGGACCTTACGAAATCCTCATTCGCTTGATCATCGCAGTACCCAAATTTGACATTGCTCTTCATCTCTCACATAGAAGAGGATGGTTGAAGATGAAGGAGTTGATTGAGGATGTTGAGATTAGGAATTCTACTCTTCAAGATTCCGAAAGTAATTTTTTATTTTTGTATTTTTTTCTTCTTTTTTTAGCAGATATTCTAATGCAAGAAATGCCAAAACATAATTAAAAACAACCAAACCCGAAGCGTTTGGTGGATCCTTTTAAGTACACGCTGTCCTATTATTCAATTTCCAATTATTCGACTTGGGTACATCTGTACTAAGAAAGAGCTTATAACTAAATTATAAGACCATGGTCCTATGTAAGACATTGACAATGTCTAGTTTTCTATTTATATTTCGACCTTGAATTCTTCGAACCATTAGAAATGACCATTGTCTCTGTATCTTTTCTAGGCTGAATGAAAAGGAAGCCGAAGTCTCCGACATGAAAGACAAACTCGCCGAATGCGATACGATGAAAGAGGCTTTCTCTGAACTCCAAAATAAGCTCGAGGACACGACGAAGTCCTTCAATCATCTGAATAAGATGACCGTCAAATTGAAAGAAAGACTGAAATCCATCAGGAATGAACGGGATTCTTTATTGAAGGTGAGTTCAAAGCTCATTTTACTGGACGTTATACGTGTTCGGTGGTCTGAACTTTATTTAAACAGTCAATTCAACTGCATCAAGTCAAAACATCTTACGGATAAAGATCGTTAGTCCTTAAATATGACCTAATCCAAATTGAATGACCAAATTGCCCAAATCGAATGACCTGAATGAAGTACTACCGATTTTGACGTTGTATACAGTTATTATTAGAAGGAGCTCCTTAATTTTATAATTTTTTAACAATACCGACTAATGCCACAACCGAGTTCAAATTTGTTTCCTGAGGTAATATAAGGATTTGTTAATTGCTTCAACTTCACCTCTGCGATATCAAATCAGTAGTAGTGAAACTACAACAGGAAGCTTCAAGTTTAACAGTATTAAAACTGCAGTTAATTAATTATTCATTTCAGGAGCGAGAAAGCTCTCCGTCCATTGAGCCCCTCAAACAGAAAATCGCCGAATTGGAAGCTGTACGAAATGAACTGCTTGAGGTGGTTATGGTTTTCATTACAAAATATGAATTTCTCCACAGTCATGAACCGTACAATTCATATGCCCCACAAGTACAGCACTTGTGGACCCCGCGAATTAAATCTCAGCCACAATGGGATTCGCCTTTGGTTCTCCACGTTCTATTTGTTGTTTTCTTCGTAGGAAGCTTACTATTATCCATAAGACCCAAGTTATGGTAATTAGGTACTCAGGCAAGCAACAAAAAAATTCTTCAAATTATTGACAAAACGGTTTATTATCTTCTTTTACAGATCACCCTTCTATCTGGATCGCTAAATGATATATTAATTATTATTATGAATTATCATTAATTTTTAATAATCATCAAGTAGTGTAAATTATTTTCATTTCATTATTAGTAATAATTAACTCGGTAACTGAGACAATGTTAGAGTACTTATTTTTCCGGAAAGATAAAATCGTGGAAATATTTCCGAAAGATTAGAAAAATTGGAAAGATTGCCGTTTTTTATAGAAATTGAACATGATGAGATCAAAAAAAATTTAACGGACTGTTAGATCTTATGAACTGGTCTTGGAGAGATATTTTGAGGACGTAGGATAATTAAGTAGATAAAATATCATTTTAGAGCAAAAAGCATTGCAAATTTATTAAAGACCGAGCGTCGTGCGCGATGGTAGCGGGAACCGTAGAAGGAGAGTAGTGTTGAAAGATGGCCCTGTCCCCTTCTCCCACAGTCAGGGTTGAAAAATCCCTTTCCACACCAAAAAATCCCTCTAACGCGAAAAATGGTATTTAGACCACGTTTCACGTTTTTCAACTAATTCCGACGGGAAAATGGCTATCCGCGACCCGCGTCGTGTTTGCGCTCGATCCCTTTGCCAAAAAACATTGTTTAGTTTTCATTTTATCCGTCCCAATAATGTTTTCAGAATAGAATACGGAATAAATTAACAGTTTCCTAGTTATTTTGGCTTATTTTCCCTAAAAATCTCAAAAATCTCATTTTTCACGCTTAAATACCTCCTTCCCATTCGCACTCAATAAACACGTTAGGACGCGCATTCCGTTCGGATGCAATAGCGATCCGTACTAGGTACATCTCAGTAGCAGATGCACGCCCGTTTAACTCTTAGTTTCTAGTGCTACCTACGATGGATACTCCCCAAATAGGTACTTAACAAACATATTTCATGCAATGAAATATTTTAAAAACATATGATACAATGGAGACATTTTTTTTTTTTTTTTTTTTTTTTTCATACCTTAGGAAACTTTTAAAGTCTGCCATGTACCCTTTTAATGAAATTCTGATTGATACATTATGGATGAATATTATGGGGCCGATTTTAGACCTCATGTTTATAGAAATTTTTTGTTCAGCATAAAATTTCCTAAAAGAATCCGTATTCAGAAAATTTCCCTCCCATAAAATCGGTTTTCCGACCACTGTACGCCGCCAGAAGGCAAGAGAAGAAGACAGCGCATGGCCTCCGAACTTCGCAGCGAGCTAAGTTAGAGCGTTTAAAGCAATCTTTACAATATTAGGTCTCGGAAATATTTCCGAAATATTTCCAATTTTTCCGGAAATATTGCAAACCTTCAGTACTCTAGACAATGTGCAGTAAGAACATTGACCCGACCGGCTGCCGCATGATTCACCCTCATGTTGACGACTTTCGATCTGCTTCAACTTTGTACGACCGGCTGGTCGTACAAAGTTGGGTGGTCTTAACTGTATCTGGAACTCGAACTCTACTTAAATCTCCACAAAAAAAAAAAAAAAAAAAAAAAAACAATACCGTTTCATTTGAATTTTTCGAGATTAAATTCAAATGAAACGGTATCATGATATGATGCATATTATCCAGTGACAATACCGTTTCATTTGAATTTTTCGAGATTAAATTCAAATGAAACGGTATCATAATATGATGCATATTATATATCATAAAATTATGATATATGATGCATATTATCCAGTGACTCAAAAGTGCAACTAAAAGTTACTCAATTTCGCTTGTATCCTTACGGTTTGTCGTTCGATGGTTTTCTATTCATTAATTTGGATTTTTTAAATTTCCCTCGACAGGAAAGGAAGACATTCGAAGATGTTGAGTCGCTTAAAAATAGAATTACTCTATTGGAAGAGGAAAAAGGTAACCTTCAGCTGCAAGTCGTCGATCTGGATGAATTGAAAGGTAACGTTCAATTAATTACACAAAGTGTAAGACTTACTTATATTTCCATTTTTCTGGGCTTCTAATAAATGTTTGTTGGATTGAAAGGTAAGAGGGTAGCAGCTTTACCGTGGAATAGCTGGCCATAGCTGGTCGTGGTTGAAGTGTACATTAAGAATTAGCGGGGTACGGGCTGGTGAATGACGAGATCGTGGCCCCAAACGTTGCTAATTAGTGACAGGGGCAAAATATTGGCTTTTCGAATTAACTAGAGGAGAGCGACAATTTACTAGGAATGGGGTCTGCGCATGATTTTTTTAGAATTGTTATTGACAGAGAATCGATTCAAAAACTTGAAAATGAGAACCATTCGTCAAAATTAGTTTACCTTTATTTTTTATGGACAGAGAAACATAATCATGTTCATAAAAACCGGCAACACACTCGAAAATACAGATTGATAAAGACATCTATGCCCTCTACCTGAAAAATTTTCACTCGGTTGAACGCCCGGGAACTTTAGACATCCCGGAACAATTCGTGACTGGCCTGGATGCTCACATCACGCAAAGTGAACTGGAAGCTGTTCTCAGGAAGATTAGCCGAGGTAAGGCAAGTGGGCCAGACTGTATAGTCAACGAGTTCTTTAAGTATCTGCCTCCTGCCGGAATCAAATCATTCCTGAAACTGCTCAACCAAGCTATGGCGGAGGGCTGTGTACCAGACAACTGGGCAGATATGGAAATGTTTGCGATCTATAAGAAGGGCGAGCCATCAAACCCTGATAACTATCGAGGAATCTTTCTCATAAACTGTGCTTTGAAGATACTTACGCAGATTCTGGCAAACAGAGTTCATAGCTGGGTAGAGGAGAACTCCTTACTTTTTGAGGGCCAGAATGGGTTCCGACGAGGAAGGGGCTGCCCGGATGGAATTTTCACATTGATGAGCGCAGTACATATTCATATACAGCAGGGAAGGAGGGTCTACGCTGCGTTCGTCGACTTTAGGAAGGCATTTGACCTCATCAATCATGCTACCCTGTGGGAGAAACTGAAGGCAATTGGTTTCAGCTCGAAAACTCTACACATACTCATCGACATTTACAGGAAGGCCAGAGTCAGAGTGAAAGCAGGCAACGGTGAGTTCTCAGATTTTGTAGACGTCCGCCTTGGAGTCCTTCAGGGAGACTGCCTGAGCCCTTTGCTATTTGCCCTCTTCATCAACGACCTGGAAGGGTGCCTGCTAGGGAGAGGTCTTAGTGGGATCAGCATAAATCACTCACTCGAGATCCCATGCCTCCTGTATGCGGATGACCTCGTCTTTCTGGCTATAACAAAGCGTGAACTTCAAGCTAAACTCGACGCCCTGTCACTTTATTGCCTGGAAAATAAACTGCAAGTCAACACTTCTAAAACTAAAACGCTAGTCTTCAGACAGGGAGGCAGGCTGAGGAACGCCGAACAATTCTGGTTCAATGGAGAGAGGATTGAGACAGTGAACGAATACACCTATTTGGGTATCCCGTTCACGTCAAAAGGAGTGTTCCGGGCGGCAGCTGCACAAGCTTGCCAAAAGGCGGGTTGTGCTGGTGGTGTCCTACGAGGAGTTCTTGCTCGATCAAAATGCAACTCTTGGGCCACGATATGCAGGCTTTATCAGGCCATGATAACATCAGTCCTACTGTATGGTGCAGAAACTTGGGCGCTCCGGTACTCAGATATCCTTGAAAAGGCACAATGTCGTTTTTTTAAATCAATATTGAATCTGCCGAGAGGAACGCCGGGATACATGATTCGAAATGAGGCTGGCGTTGGCGGCTTGAGCGGACAGATCTTGGAGAAAGCGTTAAAATGGTGGGCAAAGATCTTGCGTATGGATCACTCACGGTACCCCAGAGCGTGCTATGAGAGGTTGATATCCTTGTCTCAATCGTCGGAGAATACCAAATATAATTGGGTGGCTGCCATCAGGTTGGAACTTCGCTCACTGGGCTTCGAACAGGTCTGGAGGAGCCAAAACGCAGCAGAGGTAGAGTCTTCCATAGGGCTCATAGTTAACACGCACTTGGAAAGAAGGAGAACCCAGGATTTGGAGAGGCGTATGGCATCTTCATACTCCCTCATGTACAAGGATCTGCAGCTTTGGCCGTGTACACCACTCGGCGGCCCCTTTGGTAGAGTTAGATTGATTTGCCAACTGAGACTGATGAAGGACGATGCCATCAGAATTTACCACAACGGCGCCAGCTACTCATGGGACCCAAACGAACTCTGCTCAATATGCAACTTGCAACAACAAGAAGACCTGTACCATGTTTTCCTCTCCTGCCCCCACTATAAACAACCAAGAAAGACATTCCTCAACAAGTATATAAGTGACAGCGTGAACAGAGACAACTTTCATCAGAAAATACTAAACTGCTCTAGAGACATGGTGAACGATGTATTTTACTTTTTGGTCACGGTCTTGAAAATCCGATCATTCTTACGAAATGAGTAATTTAGCTTACATGTTATTCTAACTTATATAAAACTACTACATTTAACTTATATACCGAACAACCACTGGATACCTTGTATACCTATTTCGCTTGTGTTATTTAGTATTTATTAGCATGTGTTATTAATTTATTATGCGTTATTACCTGCTCTCAATATAATATAATATATTATGCTGTATATTGTGTGTATGTGTATATGTTGTGTATATGTTGTGTAATATGATGTAAATAATGTAGAGACGCTGCTCACTGTAATGTGTTTTACACCAAATACAGTAATTCATTCATTCATTCATTCATTCATAAAAACCGCGCGATGACGTCAGAGCCGCTGAAGCATTTGATTGGTTGGGGCGCACCTTGCGGCTAATGGCCGAAGAGCAGAAACGGAGCACGACACAAAAATCCACAGACATGCAGCATGGCTATAAGAGCAAATTTTCGAAGAAATAACTGGTTTTATGTAAAATTAACTTAAGGTAAATGTAGTTGTGTGGGGAATTTTCGACAAACTCTATGGGTCACCAAGGAAAATAGCGCAAGGTAATTGTATGGGCACAGGGGCAAATATGAGTAGGAGAGATGGAAGGTGATGATAAGAGTATAGAATATGTATAAAAGATCCCTATAACATACGAACCTGGGCAGTGCCAATAGATCTTGACAAAACAATTAAGTACTCGTCAGTACTGACGAGTACTTAATTGTTTGTACGCATATCAAAATTTGATTATTAACATTTAATGTTAATCCTCGATTTTTTGGTCGATGAAATCAAATAAAGGTTTCAAAATTATGGATAAATGACACAAGAAATATTTATGCAAATATCAATAATAGTGTGAGAAATTCTACATAGGAGTTGAAACGACAATAATTGAAAATACTCGATATGAAATTGCCGATGAAACACACAAATTCAATATGTGGTTGGATAGAAAATGTTAGATGATAGTTTATAGTGTCTTTTGTACGTTAATAATACGTTTATATCCGTCCTAGAGAAATAAATGGTTCAACTAGTAGTATGAATCAAAGTGATGACACTATTATACTGAACCAACGAAACATATTACAACATAAAACAACACTAAAACCACGTTCTGCTACCAGCTGTTGACACCAGTGAGCAGGAAAACAAACCCAAAAGTGTCAATTTTGGTAAAATTAGTTTATTACTCGAAAAAATATTAGAAGTTTGAATATAATCTCAAATAAAGGAAAGTAATTCTCATACATTTATACTTAGAAGGCCTTTGAAAAACAAATTAAATAGGAGCTCCTTCAAAAATAAAATTAATAGTAAAAGAAAAGGAAAATCTGGATAAAAATGATGTTGCCTGTGATGGGTTTGACCGTCGATTTGGAAGGTAGGAGGTTTTGGAGTCAACTCGCCAGCCGCAAGTGGCGATTTTGAATAGAAGATCGCTCCACAGCTTTCCGATTTAGACGGGAGGTCAGAAATTGGGTCGAAATTGTAGACGTAAAGAAGACGAAGAAGAAAAAAAACTCCCTCGTCAATCCTGCAACGTAGTAGGGTAAAAATATTGCATTATTGCATAGTTCCAGGTTTTACACAGGTGAGATCCAAAAAGCTCATGGGAACACTCACCAATCCGTCAAGGCGTGGAGAATACCAAAGGGATGCTGGGACCCAAAGGTAAATTTGGTAGGTTTGTATGCGGCGAAATATTCGTAGAACCACTCGGATGCGGTGACCTGATGGCACGAGTTTCTAGCTTGGACTGACGCAATTCTGAATGTTCAATCAAGATTGCACTTTGATGTCGCGATAAAGTCCCATAACTAATCCCCGACTGTCCCCGATGCACCGTTCACGTACACAAACAATACAATACCATACAATACAAACAATACAGTACTATTGAACATGAAGTTTTGATTTTATAAAACATCTTTTCATTATGTCGTTTTCCATTGTCTCAGGACTCTTTTGTTCTGTATTCCATTTTTCGAACAGTAATTTTAACCGTGAGTCGGGGATAGACCACAATGCAATATTCACTCGGGTTCTCATCTGTAAAATTGTTTAAATAATAGGTACCTTTTTGTAATTATACAAATTAAATTTTGATGATGAGCTATTGACTTGAAATTTTAAAAGTAGGTCAGAACTGGATCACAATGCAATATTCACGCGGTTTCTTGTCTGTAAAATTGTTTAAATAATACCTAGTCGTTTAAACAAATTGAATTTTGATGATGAGCTAGATACTTGAAATTTTAAATATAGGTCAGAAATGGATGACATTTCAATATTCACTCGGTTTGTATGACATGGTATGAGTATGGTATGGTATATTATTGTATGTATGATTTGGTATGAGTACGGTGAGAATATGGTATGGTGCCGATTTGCAACACAGTCTGGTATAGACAGAAGGGTGATCTGCACAAGGAAGATAATAAACCGTTGTGTCAAGAATTTGCAGAGTTTTTTTCCTCCTGACGCAATGAATGACTCATCACCCTCAATTCTTCGATACGTTTCAACTCAAAATGGTGGGGAGGGGAGCAAACTTGAATCTATTCATCTACGTCCCTGAAAAAAAAGAACTTGTTCGCACCCAGCACCCATGTTTCGTTGAAACACACAAACACACATCCCCTTCAAATCAGTAAAAAACGCGAGGAAAAAAATTTAGTTTCATCTTTAGTTCCAAAACTACGAATAAAAAATGAAACTACTGTAGTTTTTATTCGCAACTTCGAAACTAATTTAGTTCCAAAAGTTAGTTTCGAAAGTCGAACTGAAACTAATTGTTTCAGTTTTTAGTTCCAGTTCGGAACTAATTTAGTTTCAGAACTAATTTTTGCCCAACCCTGCTCCCAAGACATTAGAGTTGCGCTTGTTCCGATTGCCTCACCTGGAGCTGACTGCTTCAAGCTGAAACTTCTGCGTTACCTTCCACCAGGGGCCTCAGATCTCCAAAAGAAAATTAATTAAAAGAAGAAATTTAATGAAATCATCACCTGTCAAGCTAAACTGCTCTGATGGTCTTAGAAAATGTACTTGATGAAAATTACTGGAATGGCCAATCTCCTAACGTTTCATAGAACGTACGAGTTGGATTCAATAACTATCCTCAAGGATATTTGTCTTGACCATTAAAAAAGCTGATAAATGATACAGACAAATTTGTTCTCAGAATGTGCCACTCTTCAAACATTCGACTTTTGGTGAGAAAGTTATTTTCACTTGCTATGTAGGTATCATTTGAATCCATATAAAAAATACTAACGTGGTGTTCATTTCCGCTTACAGAGTCTGCAGAAAGCTACAAACTCCTCTTTGAAAATGTTGAAAAAGAGAAGTCTCAGTTGCTAAACGCCCTTGAGAAATTAAAAGAACAGAACGACGAGTGTATTATTGGTAAATTATCTTCGTATTTGAACATAATATTATTATACATATTATGTTATAAATATTATATAGTCAAGATTTGATTTGGAAGCTACAGTAACCAACTTAGGAGCATTTGCCTCATTCGATAATTTAACCTGGAATTCATGTCGTATTTGAGTTATTATGATTATTATTGAGTTGCTTGATTTCTTCAGGTAATGAATCCACTAAAACTCTACTGGACGAACATAATGCTGTGATTGTGAAATTGAAAAACGAATTGCAGGAGGTGACTGAAGAAAAGGTCACTTCAGTAATGAAATTTGTGGAACTTGAGGAGCAGTTGACGGCAAAAGATGAAGAAATTGCCAGTTTGAAGGACACTTTGAGGATAGTGGAGGCCGAGAAAATTGAAACTTCGAAACGGGACGGAGAAAAAGGCGATGGGGATTCTGAGCTTTTGTCGGACTATAATGTCAGTAACGGCCTTGCGGTGAAACTGACGGTTTTGGAGAACGAATTAGAGGACTGCAAGGAGAGAGAAAGGGCTTTGACTGTGACTGTAAGTCAGCTTGAGAATCTGCGAGTTGAACTGGAGGCGAAGCTGCACGCTGTGCTTACAGAACGAGATAATATGAGGATCGAAGAGGCGGAAATTATGGGGAGAGAATCCCACGTGTCGGCCTTGCTTGCTGAGAGGGATAGTATTAAAGTAAATCTCGAAGAGAGGTTGGCGTCAGCTCTACAGAACCATAGTCACCACGAAAAATTGGCTGCGGAGCTCCAAGAAAAATTGTCTGCTGCTCTCTCGGAGAATGAAAAACTTAAAAAAGCCCTATCTCAGAAAGAGGCTGATACGGAGTCTGGTGCCACCTCAAGTGCCTCCAATGCGGACACCACAACTCGGAAACTGAAAAAATTGGCTGCGATGTACAAGAAGAAGTGTGTGGAGATGGAGAGTGAAATAGAGCAACTGAAAGCCACCTTGAATAAGAGAGTAGACGATTGTTCAATACTTGCTTCAGAGAGAAGCTGCCTTGAGCATGATGTGCTTAATAGCGCTAGCAGGTATCAACAAATTTTCAATGAAACGACACGACTCGAAAACGAACTATCCGAACTCTACGCCTTTATCAACGAATTTAAAAACCTTCCACTAGACAGAATTGTGGGAGCTGTTGATCCGGGTAAAGTCAGGGATGTTCTTCCACTGTTGAGTGCCTGGTCTAGCCGAACTGGAGTCCAATTACCGCCAAGCGAGTACGTTCCTCCAGCTGCAGAAGGCGACTCGAAAGTCGAAGAGCTGCACAGGATCATCGCACTGAAAGAAGAGGTAATTGACGAGCTAGAAAAAGACAAAAGTCACTTGAACGATTTGCTTGTGGCGAGTGAAGAAGAGTTGAAAATCCTTAGAGAACTGTACGATAAAGAAGCTGGGAAAAACGAGCAGTTCTACACAGATTTGATGGGGCTTGAAAGCGAAATGAGTCAAGGTAAATCTGACTTGATTAATCGCCTTGAAGAAGTCACTTCAGTGTTGCAGGGGCGCGAGAACTACATTGAAATACTTGAACAGGACATAGTCAACATGAAATCCAAGATGTTTTCAATAGAATCGGGCATGGACGACAGGCACAGGGAGCTGAAAGACAGAGCGCAGTTGATGATTTCCAAACTTGAAGAGGCGGAGCTGATGTCTGCGACTTTTGACAAGTATAAAGTGGAAGTCGAGAAAAAGATCGTGACTTTGCAAGAGTCCGAAGCTCAATTAAAAGACCAGTTCATCAACGTTCAAGTCCAGCTTGAAGAAGCCCAAGAAGAGGCGAATGTTGCCAAGCTGAGGAACTCAATGCTTGAGAAAGAGAATTTTGAGTTGGAGTCCCAAGTGCGTGAAATGCAACCTGAACTTCAAACACTGCGTGACATCCGCACTGCCTATAATAATACTCTCGATGAAATAGAGAAGTTGAACGGCGGACTCAAAGAAGCTATGGAAGGCTTTGAAGCGAAAAGTGAAAAATTGGTTCTGCTTGAGTCTGAGCGGGAAGTTTTGATCAACAAACTGACAGATCTTGAAGATGCTTTTGGTGATCTTGAGAAGAAGCTTGACGGTTTGGATGGTGTTAATTTGTCACTCAGATCACAAGTTGAGGTACTGTCACGACTGCTGGACGAAACCAAAGTGGAACTTAATGAGTCCCAACTGGAGGTGAATAATTTGAAGATGTCCCAGGCTGGCAGTGATTTGCTGTCTAAAGAAATGTCCGAATTAACCTGTTCGTATGAAGACAAAATTAAAGTTTTGATGACTTCGAAAGAAAAACTTGAAGAGGTATTAAATAGTAAGAATAACGAGGTTGGATTTTTACAAAGCTGTATGACACAATTGGGAGATGAGTTGGAGAGAGTGAAACAAGGGTATGAAAGTAGGATCCAAACATTGGAAGCTGCTTCGCACCAGCAATTGCAGTCGGTTATGAACTTGAGGCAATCTCAGCAGGATAATGCTGGTGCTAGGGTTGAGGAGCCATCCAGGGTTCAAATAGAGGATGTAGTTCAGCCTAGTCAGTCTTCACCATTGCATGCAGACATGCGCAGATCGACTCCTGGTGACTCTATGGAAAACGCGTTTGCCGATATCAAAGATGAAGAAGACGGTTGGGGCTGGATGGGAACCGAAAACGTAATACTAGACGCTGAAGCTCCTCAACAGGTAGAGTCTGACAGAATTACTGAAATGACGAATACAATACAGCAACTACAACTTGAAAAGGACACCGCTTTGCAACAGCTGGAAGCCACAAAAGTCAACTACAAGAAAGTCCTGAAGAAATTAAAAGACATGAGAGCAGAACAGGCTAAAGTTGAAACAAGAGGATTCTCAGATTTGGATCTCGTTCTACAACAAGAACTGAGAAGCGAAAATGATGAGTTGCAGGGGAGAATGAGTGAATTAAGAAAACAGTTTGAATCTCTCAAGAAAGAAAAAGAAATGCTAACGAATCGCGCTGACACGCTGACTACCGCTAACGAGCAGCTGGTAGATATGAAAGAACGTCAGGACATAGAAGTACAGATGTGGCAAAAGAGAAGTTCTGAGCTGACCAACCAAGTGCAGAGTCTGCAGTGGTCGCTGGACGTATTAAGGGCAGGAAACCCTGCAGCTAATGATCCCGAACTTCCTTTGAAACTCATTGCTTTGGCCTCGGAGAATGAAGAACTCAAGGGATTGCTAACGGGTATGAAAGCGGAGATCAACCAAGCTCTTGACAGAGAGCAGGATTTGGAACAGGAAATCCAAGATTTGAAAGAATGTCTGACTAAACTTGAAAAAACTGTTGCTAGTTCTGAGAAATCTGTTGCAACAGCACCTTTAGCAAGTTCTGAGAAATCTGTTGCAACAGCACCTTTAGCAAGTTCTGCTGAATTGTTTCAGGCACCAGTCAACACTGATGTTATGCAGAAATATGATGGCTTAGCTGATGAGAATGACAAACTGAGAACAGAGTTGCAGGTGAAGGAAGAAGAAATTAACCAATTACTTGCTAGGAGACTTAGTTTAGAACAAGAAATTCAGAACTTGAAGGGAGGTGTGGTTGAGGCACCTGTTGCTGTAGAAACTGCTCCTATAGCAAGTGCAGCAGTACTGTTTCAAGGAACTGCAGCTGCTATGGATGATGTCTTCTCTACTTGGTGTTCCCCAGTCGATCAACCAGTTAATGTTCCGGTGTCTTCAATTGAAGAACTGACGGCACATAAATCCAAACTTGAAGCTGACGTTTCTCGTCTTCGACGTGAATTTGAATCATTGAAGTCTGACAAAGATCAGCTCGAGCACAGAGTGACGTACCTTTGGCAGCAGAACTCCGAACTGGCAAAACGTATTGAAGAGCAAAACGCGTTTCCTGATGAGGAGCAGGGGAAGAAAGTCCACGAGCTGGAGAAGCAGGTTGCGTCACAAAAAGCTTACTATGACGAGCAGGTAAAGGAATTGGAGCAAAATTTTCAAAAAGCTTTGCTGGAGAGAGATGAAGACAACGCTCACTTGGTTTGTACTATTTCTGCAAAAGAACAAGCTCTTAAAAATGCCACTCAGGAACTCCAATCTTTGAGGGAGCAGCAGACAAATGTTACTGGGCTACATGAAAAACTGCAGGAGTACCAGAAGGAAAACGGCAATCTCAAATCTGAAATCGAGGGACTGAGGAATTACTTGGTTGTCAGCCGTGAATCGTGTGAAAATGAGTTTTCAAGCCTCATTCAGACTTTGAGAGATCGGGTTTCAGTTTTAGAAGAAGCGAATAAGAGAGGGACAGGTCTTTTGAATGAGAAAGAGGCAGAGGTTCAAAAACTAAACGCGATCGTGAGTGATAAAGAAGATGAAGTCCAGGGTTGCAAACAGAAATTGGAGAGTAGAAGTCAGAATGTGGATAGTAGTCGAGTTTTGGCCGACATTGAGAGTTTGTCGAGGTTGGTGGTTGATTACGAGGTAACTATAAAAAATCAGTTGGAGCAGCTTAGTGACAAGGATAGGATATGCTTGGAGTTACAAAATGAAATCCGGTGCTTACAGTCCGTGACGGAGTCGGCCGGATTCGATTTTGGCAATGATGAGAAGAGACTGAGGAGCAGCATTGGGTTTTTGGAGCAAGAGCGGCTGAGGCTGGAGGGCCTGGTACAGGAACGGTTATCAGAAGTAGCAAAGTACGAAACTGAAACCGAAGAGTCGAAGAACGATAGAAACAAACCGTCAAACGAGAACATCACCATGTATTTGTCGATGATTGAAGAGAAAAATGGGGAGATCAATCGTTTGACTAAAGCAGTCGTGGATATCCAAGAGCGTCTCTTACTGTCTGAGCAGGGGAAACTCCACCCTGATTTGCGAACTGTTCAGTCCAAACTGGACCAAGCTTTGTATCATCTCCACTCAAGAGACGTCAAGATAGAAGAGCTCACTATGGAAATAATGCAGGTTTTTATGTACAATATACTTTTTATTATACCTCATTATATACCTTATATTATACGCATTTGGCTAATACCAATCACAACCATCAGCTGCCTTCTCACTGTACACACCAAAACTCTGCGAATTCTTGACACACCGGTTTATTATCTTCTTTGAGCAGAAATCAAATGATAGAGAATCATCTGATGATGAATTAATTCCAAGTAAAATGTACCGATATAATTCCGGGGTTTTCAATTCCACCTACCTACGCCGGCAATAATGTTTCTATAAAAGAAGTACCAACCTCCCAACAAACATTCGAAATTAACTTCTTTCCTAGCACGGAAAGAACCTCAGAACAAAGCAAATCTACATCCCAACAACCACGTGATGTTCCAAACAGCTGTTCATTAGGGATGGGTATTGAAGGAAAATGTATCGATATTTAGGATATCGATATAATTTTTGCCTTCATATTATATCAAAAATTATATCTATAATAGATATGCCGATATGTCGACTGCAAAAATATCGATATATCGATAAATTACAGAAATTTCTTAAAAACATTAGTTCATGAGACCCAAAAATCATTAACATTTATATAAATTTATATAAAGCTATTTATAGCTCGGTATAGAGAAAAAAACACGGCAAGAAAAAAACTCTGCAAATTCTTGTCACAACGGTTTGTTATCTTCTTTGTACAGATCACCCTTCTGTCTAGAGAACTGAATGATAGATTAATTATTATTATGAATTATCATTAAATATTAATAATTATCACAAGTAGTGTAAATTATTAATATTTATTGTTGGTCATTAATAATTTTTATGCTTCATTTTTAATAATAATTATTACCTACATATTATTTATTAACTCGATATTTGAAAACCATGTTATGTTTGAATCAGCTGGGCCAGTTTGAAAATATACCCGACAGGCTGCCTCACGATTCACTCTCATGTTGACGATCTTCGATCTGCTCCAAATTTGAGCCGTCATTGTGAACGAACGGCAGGTCGTACAACGCTGTGGATGGTCTTAAAAAATTCTAAGGAATAAACTCTATCTAAATATGAAATAAAAAATTTACCGATATAATTCTGGGGTTTTTAATACTACGTCGGCAATAATGTTTCTATAAAAGAAGTAACTACCAACAAACATTCGAAATTACCTTCATTCAGTAGCACGAAACGTACCTCAGAACAAAAAACTCGACATCACTAAAACCATATGATGTTCCAAACAGCTCGTTAGTATGAACATTGAACTGTATTTCAATAGTTTGATTCACTATCGTGTTGACAGGTTCAACCTTTGAGCCCTCATTGTGAACGAACGGCTGGTCGTACAATGCTGTGGATGGTCTTAAAAAATTCTAAGGAATCTTTGGGCGATTCCAATGGTTCATTATCGAAGATAATATCTAAATATGAAATAAAAAAACATACCGTTTCATCTGAATTTTTCGAGTTTTGGAATTTTCAAAATTTCAAAATTCGTTTTGAACCCTTTCCCCTTGACCTAGGGTAAGAAAAGGTTTCGAGGACCATTGTGGGGTTGGTTGGAACCCATAAAAAAAATTTCGTAATTTTAACTCAACGCTAACTGGACAAAGTGCCGCGGACGGACGGATTTTGGTTTATTATCTTCGATAATGAATCATTGGAATCGCCCAAAGAAAAAAATTTTTCAAGCCCCCCCCCCCCCCCCCTCAAAATTGGTTGGTTTACGTTTCAAGATACGTAGATTCAGAAAAACGAATAAAAAAACTCTGCAAATTCTTGACACACCTGTTTATTTTCTTCCTTGTGCAGATCACCCTTCTGTCTATACCAGACTGTGTTGCAAATCGGCACCATACCATATTCTCACCGTGCTCATACCATACCATACAAATTTCTTTCCTATCATACCATTCTGTAGTATACCAAATCATACATACAATAATATACCATACCATACTCATACCATGTCATACAAACCGAGTGAATATTGAAATGTCATCCATTTCTGACCTATATTTAAAATGTCAAGTATCTAGCTCATCATCAAAATTTAATTTGTTTAAACAAATAGGTATTATTTAAACAATTTTACAGACAAGAAACCGAGTGAATAGTGCATTGTGATCCAGTTCTGAAATATTTTTGAAATTTCAAGTCAATAGCTCATCATCAAAATTTAATTTGTATTATTACAAAAAGGTATTATTTAAACAATTTTACAGATGAGAAACCGAGTGAATATTACAATGTGGTCTATCCCCGACTCACGGTTAAAATTTCTAGACTGTAGTTTACCGGGAAGATGAAAAAAGGTAGTTTTATTCTGGGCGTCTGGAGGTTGACCCACCTAACGGCCGTTTTCGACGCGAAGTTTAGTGTTTTTCCTAAACCTTTGCGCGCTCACTGTGAACGAACGGCTGGTCGCACAAAAATCCAATTGGTCTTAAAAGATTCGTAATTTTTCAGGTCATTCAAAAGTGAACTAAAAATTACACCGTTTCATGAGAATTTTTAGAGATATGACATTGTCGAAATTTCAAAGTTCGTTTTGAACCCCTTCCCCTTGACCTAGGGTTATGAAAAGTTTTGAGGATCATTGTGGGGCTGGTCCAAACCCAGAAACCAAATTTCGTAATTTTAGCTCAACGCTAACTGGGCAAAGTGCCACGGACGGCGTATGGCGTACGGGTGACGGACGGATTTTGGTTTATTATCTTCGATAATGAACCATTGGAATCACCCAAAGAAAAAACAATTTTAACCCCCCCTCAAAATTTTTTTGGTTTACGTTTCAAGATACGTAGATTCAGAAAATCGAATAAAAAAAAATCCGTCCGTCCGCCGTACGCCGTCCGCACCACTTTGCCCAGTTAGCGTTGAGTTAAAATTACGAAATTTTTTTTATGGGTTTCGACCAACCCCACAATGGTCCTCGAAACTTTTCATAACCCTAGGTCAAGGGGAAGGGGTTCAAAACGGATTTTGAAAATTTGAAAATCTCATATCTCGAAAAATTCATATGGAACGGTATGTTTTTTATTTCATATTTAGATAGAGTTTGTTCCGTAGAATTTTTTAAGACCATCTGCAGCTCTGTACGACCAGCCGTTCGTTCACAATGACGGCTAAAAGATTGTGCCTCACATCACGATCGTGAATCAAACTGTTGAAATACAGGTCCATTTTCATACTAACAAGATCTTTGGAACATCATATGGCTTAAGTGATGTCGAGTTTGTTGTTCTGAGGTGCGTTTCGTGCTACGGAAATGAAGTTAATTTCGAATGTTTGTTGGTAGGTACTTCTTTTATAAAAAAATTATTACCGACGTAGTATTAAAAACCCCAGAATTATATCGTATTAATTAATCATAATTAATAATAATTATTATTAATAATAAATACGAATTATTAATACCTAACAATAAATTATAATAATTTTCACTAGGTACTTGATAAAATTGTTAATAATTAGTGATAATTGATAATAATAATTAATCTAACATTTAGGATCTAGACATTTAGACCTAGTGATCGAGACAGAAGGGTGATCTGTACAAAGAAGATAATGAACCGTTGTGTCAAGAATTTGCAGAGTTTTTTGGTTTATTATCTTCGATAATGAACCATTGGAATCGCCCAAAGAAAAAAATTTTTTAACCCCCCCTCAAAATTTGTTGGTTTACGTTTCAAGATACGTAGATTCAGAAAATCGAATAAAAAAAAATCCGTCCGTCCGCCGTCCGCGCCACTTTGCCCAGTTAACGTTGAGCTAAAATTACGAAATTTGGTTTCTGGGTTTGGACCAGCCCCACAATGATCCTCGAAACTTTTCATAACCCTAGGTCAAGGGGAAGGGGTTCAAAACGAATTTTGAAAATTTGAAAATCTCATATCTCGAAAAATTCATATAGAACGGTATGTTTTTTATTTCATATTTAGATAGAGTTTGTTCCGTAGAATTTTTTAAGACCATCCGCAGCTTTGTACGACCAGCCGTTCGTTCACAATGACGGCTCAAAGATTGTGCCTCACATCACGATCCTGAATCAAACTGTTGAAATACAGGTCCATTTTCATACTAACAAGCTCTTTGGAACATCATATGGCTTAAGTTATGTCGAGTTTGTTGTTCTGAGGTGCGTTTCGTGCTACGGAAATGAAGGTAATTTCGAATGTTTGTTGGTAGGTACTTCTTTTATAGAAAAAGTATTACCGACGTAGTATTAAAAACCCCAGAATTATATCGTATTAATTAATCATAATTAATAATAATTATTATTATTAATTATAAATACGAATTATTAATACCTAACCATAAATTATAATAATTTTCACTAGGTACTTGATAAAATTGTTAATAATTAGTGATAATTGATAATAATAATTAATCTAGACAATTAGCCCTAGTGATCTAGACAGAAGGGTGATCTGTACAAAGAAGATAATGAACCGTTGTGTCAAGAATTTGCAGAGTTTTTATTCGATTTTCTGAATCTACGTATCTTGAAACGTAAACCAACGAATTTTGAGGGGGGATTAAAAAATTTTTTTCTTTGAGCGATTCCAATGGTTCATTATCGAAGATAATAAACCTAAAAATCCGTCTGTCCGCCTTACGCTTAATTTTTTTAAGACCATCCACAGCTTTGTACGACCAGCCGTTCGTTCACAATTACGGCTCAAAGATTGTGCCTCACATCACGATCCTGAATCAAACTGTTGAAATACAGGTCCATTTTCATACTAACAAGCTCTTTGGAACATCATATGTCTTAAGTGATGTCGAGTTTGTTGTTCTGAGGTGCGTTTCGTGCTACGGAAATGAAGGTAATTTCGAATGTTTGTTGGTAGGTACTTCTTTTATAGAAAAAGTATTACCGACGTAGTATTAAAAACCCCAGAATTATATCGTATTAATTAATCATAATTAATAATTATTATTATTATTAATTATAAATACGAATTATTAATACCTAACCATAAATTATAATAATTTTCACTAGGTACTTGATAAAATTGTTAATAATTAGTGATAATTGATAATAATAATTAATCTAGACATTTAGCCCTAGTGATCTAGACAGAAGGGTGATCTGTACAAAGAAGATAATGAACCGTTGTGTCAAGAATTTGCAGAGTTTTTATTCGATTTTCTGAATCTACGTATCTTGAAACGTAAACCAACGAATTTTGAGGGGGGATTAAAAAATTTGTTTCTTTGGGCGATTCCAATGGTTCATTATCGAAGATAATAAACCTAAAAATCCGTCTGTCCGCCGTACGCTTAATTTTTTTAAGACCATCCACAGCTTTGTACGACCAGCCGTTCGTTCACAATGACGGCTCAAAGGTTGAGCCTGTCAACACGATCGTGAATCAAACGGTTGAAATACAGGTCCATTTTCATTCTAACGAGCTGTTTGGAACATCATATGGTTTTAGTGATGTCGAGTTTTTTGTTCTGAGGTACGTTTCGTGCTACGGAAATGAAGGTAATTTCGAATGTTTGTTGGTAGGTACTTCTTTTATAGAAAAATTATTACCGACGTAGTATTAAAAACCCCAGAATTATATCGTATTAATTAATCATAATTAATAATAATTATTATTAATAATAAATACAAATTATTAATCCCTAACAATAAATTATAATAATTTTCACTAGGTACTTGATAAAATTATTAATAATTAGTGATAAATCATAATAATAATTAATCTAACATTTAGGATCTAGACAGAAGAGTGATCTGTACAAAGAAGATAATGAACCGTTGTGTCAAGAATTTGCAGAGTTTTTTTCTTTGGGCGATTCCAATGGTTCATTATCGAAGATAATAAACCAAAATCCGTCCGTCCGCGGGACACTGCCCAGTTAACGTTGAGCTAAAATTTAGAAATTTTTTTTACGGGTTCGGATCAACCCCACAATGATCCTCGAAACTTTTCATAACCCTAGGGGAAATTTAGAAAATTCCAAAACTCGAAAAATTCAGATGAAACGGTATACTTTTTATTTCAAATTTAGGTAGAGTTTATTTGTTAGAATTTTTAAGACTATCCACAGCTTTGTAGGTCCAACCGTTCGTTCACAATGGGGGCTCAAACTTGGAGCAGATCGAAAATCGTCAAAATGAGAGGGAATCGAGAGGCAGCCTGTCGGTTCATTTTCAAACTGGCCCAGCTGATTCAAACAGCACATGGTTTTCAAATATCGAGTTAATAAATAATATTTAATAATAATTATTAAAAATGAAGCATAAAAATTATTAGTAACCGACAATAAATATTAATAATTTACACTACTTGATAATATCGTATGTGGTAGTCGTGGAGGGGGTCGAGCGCAGAGTCCATGCTGGCCAACTAAGGAGCGCGGTGCTGCACCAAATTGGAGGGGGAGATGATGTTACACCATAACATTATTAATAATTGTTGCCAACCAGGAGTTGCAGGTTGTTATTGGTTGTTATGTGATAAAAATGTAATTCATTCCGATTCGTGTACTAAACTGGTGAACTAGTGGTCTATAACTAAGTTGTCACAATAATTATTAATAAAAAAGGATAATTCATAATAATAATTAATCTAGCATTCAGTCATCTAGACAGAAGGGTGATCTGTACGAAGAAGATAATAAACCGTTGTGTCAAGAATTTGCAGAGTTTTTAGCTGTTGGAATAATGTAGATATTAAAAGAAATATATAAAATCCCCAGTCATGCAGCATGACTAAGAGCGAATTTTCGATGAAATAATTGGTTTTATGTAAAACGTCTCCATGTTATGATGTTCATGAAGAACATCTCAAGTAACAACCAACCACGTTTCATCATCTTCAAAGTGCTCCAGTTCTAAATACGATCGTGAAGTCAGAATTGCGATACCTAATTTCAGTCGCAAACTTGAGTACTTTGCAGATGAAGAAAACGATCTTCATGGTTAATCTGCTCTAATCTGATGACGGAATGCGATATCGCAATTCTGACTTCTCCATCTTATTCAGCGTGTAGAAACCTTTAAAATGAGCTGTCACTTGACAGACCGTTTCATTTTGCGAATTTATGAGTGAAACACCCCCCCCCCCCCCAACATCCCCAAAACCCGCATCAGCTGTATGACATTTCAACGCTGAACAGGACGGAGAAGTGAGAATTGCGATATCGCATTCCGTCATCAGATTAGAGCAGATTAACCATGAAGATCGTATTCTTCATCTGCAAAGTACTCAAGTTTGCGACTGAAATTAGGTATCGCAATTCTGACTTTACGATCGTATTTAGCGTGTAAAAGCCTGGTCTTGTTTTAAAAGTTAGGAGTACATCTTTACAGCAGTGTAGCCAACATAATAAATAAAATAAAAATTCCCTACAGACCTGAGAGCCTTGGTACACTTACTTTCTGGACACGCCTCGTGTAAAGATTACAGAATCTTCTTTTCATTCAACATCTCTGAAATTAAGTTTTATATATTTAATATCAACTCTTTTAATAAACTAATACAATCAAACGTTTTGCAGCTTCTCGAAGAAAGGGATTCACTCCAGTTCAGGCTCAGCGATGCATTGAGATGGGGCACCGTACCTTCAAAACCCGACTTGGAAAATTCTCCCAGTCAAGGGAAAATGAACATGGAAAAGTAAGTTGTACTCTACTGTCGGACCAGTTCGTCCTACCCAAGCTAATTTGAGCGGCTTAAAATGGACAATTATTGAAAAAATACCCAAAACTAGTGTGAAGTCCCTGCTCAGCAAACCCTCCATTCTAATTGATTCATAAAAGTTGTGTCGTTACAAGACAGTTTACTGATTCCTATGACACGAGCGCTCCTATGACCTACGAGCTTGTTAATTAAATTACACCCAAAGTTTAATAGACCCAAGTGATGCCAGAATTCAACATATTAACGCATTGCTGACGAAATTTTTAAAAACTAAGTTATAAGAAATTTAGAAAGCCTGGTACACTGTTGATGAATTTTGAGCCCTCGGTAAGAAAAACTTGAAAATTGAAATAACTAAATGTACAACGTAACGTACAACGTGTCTACTAGTAAACCCTAAGGGCGGTTTTATCAAATCTCCGGTTAACTAAATCTCCGATTAAGGTAATCGACGATTAGTGAACTGTTCATCAATCTCCAACTAGTGATCGATTAGCTAATGTAACTTTAGTGGAGGGAAAATCAGAGGTACCACCACAACAACGATAAATTCTCTCATCCCGCCAGTGCAACACTGCGGGATACAAACTGTCCAATCAAAACGCTTCTCCAACAACAACAACGTATAACTTCCACAAAAGTGTAAACAAAACAAGAAGTTTATAGGATTGTTAAAAGTTTTGTATAACCGGGTTGTCATTTTTTTTCGTCGCTGGTTTATGGATACCTATGTGAACTTGTTCATCTTCCGATGGAACTGACGATGCGTTCCTCAACTTTTTGGAGTACAAAAGGAGACTGTACAGTATTAAGCCCCTGCCAGATTACTTCTGACGATATTCACCAGTTTGTTTGTGTTGTCTCTTATCGACGATCAACTTGAAACACCTACAGATCGGAACCATTCGATAGCACCAATGACTAAACTCCTGCTAACGAGCGATGTGACTCTTGATTTTCTAAAATACTAAAAATGACCTGCTCTCTCTCTGTAGGTGTACGTAATTCTTTTCTTCGACAAATTTTGGATCAAGAACAATAGCTGCTTTTCTTCGACTATTCGCTAAAAGCAGTAAGATGGTATAATAGGGGTATTCATGGTTTGGTCGTTCTAGATCGAGAACGTCGCGAATGTCGCAAACGTCGCGGTTGCCATGGGAAATGGGATGAGTGCGCATGCGCGGCTTGGGATTCTCGACTCGATCCGTCGAGTCGATTTTCCGGAGTCGGAGGTCTGGTAAAAATCGAGTAGCCATGGTCGAGCTTGGTCGTGAACTGCAGCAGCGCTTCCTAGCTGTGTGATAAGGAAACTTACACGGGCGTTGTCATGTGATATCGCATACTTGAGATAACAGTAGTTTTAAAAAAGCAGATCTAGTACTACATTCATCCGCTCGGAGCGCTGTAACCACGATTTCACTTCGAAACTCGACGGTCATCGAAGGGGGCGTTCATGGTTCAGTCCGTTTGCGACCAGCTCGATTGCGACGATCTCGACAGTCGACTCAAACCATGAATACCCCTAATATACCATCTGTCGATATACTGAATTGTCGAAGAAAAGCAGCTATTGTTCTTGATCCAAAATTTGCAAAACTCAAATTTCCGAAAAGATTTTAGACCGAAATCCATTCCATACTGAATTCACTGCCATTAGGCACCAAAAATATAAATATATTTGTATACATCGTGTATTTACATATAAGCTATATTTATGTGTCATTCCAGACGATAACTCTCGATAGAATTGAGATAAAATGTTCAAATTTTCACAAAAAATCTTTCTTGGCAATCGAAAGACTACGATAGGCAGAATTGGGCCACTCCAAGGGGAGTTTTAAAGACATGGGGTTAAAAAAAATTTTCTTTGGGCGATTCCAATGGTTAATTTCGAAGATAATAAACCAAAATCCGTACGCCGTCCACGCCGTTTTGCCCAGTTAGCGTTGAGCTAAAATTGCGAAATTTGGTTTCTGAGTTTGGACCAGCCCCACAATGATCCTCGAAACTTTTCATAACCATAGGTCAAGGGGAAGGGGTTCAAAACGAACTTTTAAATTTCGAGAATGTCATATCTCTAAACATTCAAATGGATCAGTGTGAAATTCAGTTGTTTTGAATGAACTGAAAAATGGTTTATTATAATATCATTAATGGGGATTATTCATTAGGAATGGGGATGATGGAACGATGGAGCCACAAATTGATTTTGCCCTTGTTTCGATGTGCTCGCAGCCAAGTGGGCAGAGAACTCCAGGAGTCCATCAGGCTTCCTACAGCACCATTAGAGGCATTAGGGCGCCGTCCTCCAATCCAAGGCACCTGGCCTTCCTCAGCCTTGATCCCCTCAGCCTCAGTGACACTGCCCGGATAACCGACATCTGAGTTTTTACCCGTGCCCACTGTGTCACTTGTGACAGTGGCTTTGACCACTTGATGGCTTCGATAGTCTCTTCAGGAAGGCAGAGTACTCCTTGTGGAGAGCTCCTTCGCAAGAAACGACCAACGGGGTGAATGAGCCTCGTAAATCTTCTGCTGCTGTGTCGTATTTTGCATGTTTCGCGTTTGCCGCGTTTTGGGAGACTGTTGACCAATCCTGGGAGGCATGGGAGGGGGCGTCTGCGTTAATTACGCGGGTGTCCAAGTACGCCGCCCTTTCTACATCCCAGAGGCCGTGAATCCTGATGTCTGCCACCAGCCTTGGAGTTCCATCATCATTTTCCTGCATGACTGGTTCCACGCCCACAGAGTTCCACGCTAAATTTGCCATCTTTGCGCACTGGTCTCTGATTTGGTCATGGCCATGTTTTATCAGTCCCCCTTTCTTGCAATTTAGAGCGTGACACAGATTCATTTGTTCGCCACAGCCGTCACATCTCGTGGGTAGAGCTTGAGGTTCCCTTCCATACCTCAGTGCCAAGGCGTCTCGGAACTGCATGGTTGAAAGGTCCAGGTCATCCCGCTTCAGAGGTATTACTGTCAGCCATTGCGAGGCATTAGCCTGTACAATTCGTTGAAGGGTCCTTCTTTGTTTTCCTGGGAGGACACGGAATAGTCTCTCCTGTTTTGCTGTGGCAGCAGCTGCATTGAGCGTTCTCTCCTCACCTTGGACTGCACTTATTTCCTGTTCATGCTGCTCCGTGTTGCACTCTCCTCCTGCTCTGATTGATTCTGCCAAGAAGCGAGTAGCCCTTTCAGAGCCAACAAACTTGAGATTGGCTGTTTTGACAGGGTCCTGAAGCGCCAGTCCGCCTAATTTCACAGGTAACTCATAAACCTCGCGTTCAACATCATTGGCTATGATTGCCGGAATGAATGTGTTTTGTATGCAGTCACGTAAGGGTGTATATTCTTGTTTGCATCCTCCAACTACCCTCTGTGTGAAATCCCACTCCCTGGACAGAGATTTGGTAAATGCTGCATAACCTGCCTGAGGGCTTTTTGTTGCTGCCTCTGCCATCATCCTGGTACTCTCTACCCAACCTTGCACTTTTCCCTTGACAAACTCAATCTTAGATTCTTGACTGCCTATGACACCTCCAAGAAAACGTTGAGAATACATGGATATTCAGGCTCGATCCCTCGAAAATGGCTTGTGCTTCTCGTTCCATGCCGGGTTTGATGATCAGGTAGCTCTTTTTTGCCTCAGGATAGTACCCCCACTTTGGACCCTCGACTTGAAGAAGTGACAACCATTCCTCGAGTTCACGAAGTGTTCCGATACATGCTGCATCGTCGGCATACCAGTTCTGCTGATAACTTGCTCCTTTTAAACTTCTTATTAAAGGTAATGTCCCGACTCCATACATGAGCATTCCCAATGGGTCGCCTTGCGTAGTGCCCTCTCGACTTAGGATGAACTCGTTACTCTGCCGAAACACAGTGGTTGGGAATCCCTTGTAGGTATTGAAAAGAAACCTAGCACACCGAGGCCATAGAGCTCTTGCATTCCACAGAGCCAGAGGTCTGCTCAGTGCATTGAAGGCGTTAGTGGCGTCTATTAGAAGCATCCCTTCAGTTACATTGTTCTCAAATCGCCTGGACATCCCGTGGATTGCGCTCTCAATCCCAGCTTTTGATCCTGCGCACAGTTGATCGGCCCCTCATCCTTCCCTCAAGTCCATTCCGGTCAGAAGTGCCATCGTTTTGGCGCAAATTCTTTGGAGAACTTCCCCGACCCCTATTGGTCTTATGCCCGGATTTTTGTCCAGGGCAACGCCCCTTCAAGCAAGTAACGCCCGTATTTGGTCCCATTCCACAATATTATTGGCCAACCATCTGACTAAGGCTGCAATTGCTTCCCTTAGCTGGCTGCTATGGGCCCCAAAACGTAGCAGTAAGTCCCGCCATGTCTCTGAATCAGTGCCGCTGGGTCCCGCACTTCCGTTAAGAAGACGTGCTACTTTTGCAATATGATCCCCAGTCACGTCAAGAGCTTCCATTGTCGGTAAAATATCTTGATTAAGGAATGTGTCTAGGTTAGGAGTCATCTGATTTGGATGTTTGGACTGTAGTACCTCAATGACCATTTGACCGTCTGCCAGCCTAGCGTTGGGCTGCAACGTATCTCCTGCCGTCTGCCTTTTAGTTACCCATCTAGTCGCCTCCCGGATCCTCCCCTTAGTAACTAGTCTAGTGAACACCCTGACGTGATGGTCCTCGTCCTTCTTGTTCCTGGTACTTCGCAGCTGCCGATCACTGCGCTCTGCCTCTTTCACCAGTTCTTCATATTTCCCTTGTCTCCAAAGGCTCATACGTCGGATCAGAAGTCTTCGTATGTCACTTCCTGTAGTTATGTCCTTCACCCTTTGAAGGCAAGTGGCGCTGAGGACGAAAATCCGTTCAGACGTTTGATTACCTTCCCCCACGTTCGAGATTTCTTCAGCTAGCAGGGAGACAAGCTGTCGCCCGACTGGGCCAGAAGGAACTGTGTACTGCTTCCCTTTAAGTCTGACAGAACGGCGCCACCACCTCTCCCATGCACCATTTGTCTCGCCTTCCCTGTCACTGTTCACCAAAGGAGCTCCAAAGCCCGCAATAAACAGTTCTTGTATCGGATCAGTTCCATCTGAGATGATCTCCTGAGCGTGTGTGGCCGAGGGTGTTGGATGAGCTGCTCTGATGTGATTCGCCAGTCCTCTTCGGGAATATTCACCTCCACAATGTGGGCAATTCGCTTGGGTTGTTTGTATTGTTGCCAAGTCATCCATGATTGTTGCCCATTAACCGGTACCCATTATGTAAACAACAATTTTCCAAACCTCAAAAATTCGTATGCAAACATGAAACGCAACAAAACTCAACAAAACCTAAAAAGAATAGAACAACACTTCCCCGCACGTTTCTGTTCGACCCCGCCGACGGCTGAACGCGAAGTTTGGGTTCAATTGCGGACTACAAACCGTGTTTTTCACCGAACTTTTGAGGAGCAAATTTCACAACAATTGTTTACAGTAACCATTTTCACAACAATATCAACTGAAAAATTACTTTGAAATTTTTTAAGACCAATTGGATTTTTGTACGACCAGCCGTTCGTTCACAGTGAGCGCTCAAAGGTTTAGGAGTGATACACTCGACATGAAGATCACATGGTGAATCTTGTATCACGGATAGATTGGACTGTTTATGTTAAATGTTCATTATAGTTTGTGACATCGTTGAGTTGTGTTAATGCTCAAATAAAATTTATAACAAGGAGAAACACTAAACTTCGCGTCTAAAACGGCCGTTAGGTCGGTCAACCCCCCAGACGCCCAACATAAAACTACTTTGTTTTCATCTTTCCGGTAAACTACAGACTGGAAATTTTAACCGTGAGTCGGGGATTGACCACATTGCAATATTCATTCGGTTCCTTATCTGTAAAATTGTTTAAATTGATACCTTTCTGTAATAATACAAATTAAATTTTGATGATGAGCTATTGACTTGAAATTTTAAATAAAAATTGGTCAGAACTGGATGACAATGCAATATTCACTCGGTTTGTATGTCATGGTATATTATTGTATGTATGATTTGGTATAGTGATCTAGACTGAAGGGTGATCTGCATAAAACAGATAATAAATCGTTGTCAAGAATTTGTAGATTTTTTTTAATTCGATTTTCTACGTATCTTGAAGCGTAAACCAACAAATTTTGAGGGGGGTTAAAAAATTTTTTCTTTGGTCGATTTCAATGGTTCATCATCGATGATATAAACCAAAACCAGTAAAATGGGGACATTTCACGTAAAACCAGTTATTTCTTGGAAAATTCGCTCTTATAGCTGCATGGCTGGAATTTTATATATTATTATTATTTAATAATATGTGTGGCAGTATAAATACAACCCAAATTCAAAGTCGTATTCATTTTTGGTTTTTTCTTCCATACTCAAAGATTGAGTGAACTTCACGCTGGCTACAAGAAGGACCTTGTTTTGCAAACTGAGAGGGAGGCTCGCCATGTGCAGCACATGCAGTTATACACTGAAGATCTTTCCCGTAAGTTTGATTTATACTCTGTATCCAACATTATACAGATTTGGTGGGTACTTGTACCTTGTACGTCATCGTGTTTCTTTTTTTTCTTTTTTTGTTCCAGCTAACAAAGAAGACAGTATTGTTGATTACGGCATTTTCAACTGGTTCTTTGGTGGGAGGTGAGCTTTTGCACATTACCTATAGTAAGGTATCGTAAAATATTTTTGCAGTCCATCCAATTACGGCGATTATATTGAGAAATGAACATATTGGAACACACCCTGTACATTTGGTTCAAATATATTAACATGGAACATTTTTTACCCGTGAGCTAACTTGCCAAAATGGTCACAAAATTGCGTTACAAAAATAGCGACCCCCCCCCCCCCCCTACCTTCCGTCTCAGTCAACCTAGAAAGCTGATATTTGAATGGTAGGTTCTATGGGGCATCTGAAATCTGAAGATGTTGTGAGGCGACTACATTCACTCACACTATTATTGACGGATTGGTCAACGTTGTCATTGAAAATGTTTATGAATAAAATTCAGTCTTCGTCTTGTGTTACTGACAAAATATTGTATCTTACAAAAATCGTTGTCTTACCAAATAGCACTCTGCTTATACCTATTAGGTACCATTTACAAAAGGTTATGTGCCATTGAACGCTTAGAAGATGACGAATGTAAGTTACAAAATAGAGCCGTTAAATAAAAATAATTACGACACTTGGAAAATTCAAGCAAGAGCGATCCTAGTGAAAAATGGACTCTGGGGTTACGTATCAGGTAACATCCCGAAACCCGCCACACCAAATGATGATGGAGGTGGTGATGCTGATACAGCTGCAACGACAGCAGCAATAATTATTACCGTAATTATTAGCAGTAATTATTACCGAATGGGAAAAATATGACTTGAGTGCACTATCAAATCTCATGTTAGTCATAGCGCCAAGTGAGTTAGTTCAAGTGAAAAACTGTACCACATCAAAAGAAGTTTGGGACACACTTCAAAACATATACCAAAGTTCTGGACCCGCCCGAAAAGCTACATTAATGAAACAATTAATTCTAAAACGAATGAAAGACAGTGAAGACACTAGAGAACATCTAAAATCTTTCATGGACATTATAAATAAGCTGAATGAAATGGATGTACAGATGGACAAAGACTTAATTGCTGTAATAATGCTTTATAGCCTACCAGACTCATTCGAAAATTTTAGGATAGCGATTGAGTGTAGAGACAAGTTGCCCAGTCCTGAGGAACTAAAAGTGAAAATCATAGAGGAGTCGGACGCAAGGTACAAAAATACAAATAGAAGTAGTGAAGAGGCATTCTATGGCAAAAACAATAAAGCTAAATTTAAAAGAAACCCAAACAATACGAACAAAAGTAACCCACAAAATCATAAAGGAAATAACGATGTTCAATGCCAAATTTGTCATAAATACCGACATACAGCTGATAAATGCTGGAAAAACCAAAACAATAAGAGGAGTGATACCACATTCAAACTAACTGAAACAAGTTTAACAACAAATGAACTAGAATCAGAACAATCACAAGATTGGTGTTGGGATAGTGGATGTACTTCGCATATGTCGAGAAACGAAAGCAAATTTGAAAAATTAGACAGAACGCGAGGGAATGCAACTTTACGTCTAGCTACAAACTCGCAAACTACATCTATAAATGGAACTGGAAATATCAAACTTGAAACAAAAAGTAGAGTAATAAATTTGACAAACACTTTACATGTACCAAATCTATCTACAAACTTACTGTCAATCGCAAAAGTGACAGAAAATGGACATATGGTAATTTTTGATTCAGAAAAGGCAGTCATATTAGATAAAAATTCAGAAACAGTCAAGAAAACGAAAAACCTGATTGCTATAAGTCACGATATTTTGTTGAAAGCAGAAAAATCGAACGGACTTTTCTACACAAAAATGAAAGAATCAAAGCCAAATTCAGAAATTACAAAATTCACAAAAATTGAAGAATGGCATAGAAAACTTGGTCATCTAAATGAACAAGAACTGAAATTAGCATTGAAAAATAATACAGCTCAAGGATTAGAATTTAATGAGAAAGAGAAATTGGATCAGTGTGAAACATGTCTAACTGGAAAATTTTCAAGGTTACCATTTCAGAAAAGAGAAAATCCCAAGAAAACGGAACTTCTGGAGATCATACATTCGGATATCTGTGGACCTATGCGTGTACCTACACCAAATGGAGCTCGATACTTCATCACATTCATTGATGATTCCACAAGATATGGTCGCGTATACTTTCTCAAGCAAGCATTCAAAAGCTACAAAAATGAAGTGGAAAACTATATAGGTAAGAAAATCAAACACCTACAAACTGACAATGGAAAAGAGTATGAAAATGAAGAATTCTCTAAATTCCTAGATGAATCAGGAATCAGAAGGAGGCTCTCATGCACCTATACACCGCAACAAAACGGGTTGGCTGAACGGAAAAATAGAACACTGCTAGATATGGCTAGATGCATGTTAATTGAAGCAAACATGCCAATGATGTTCTGGGCAGAAGCCATCAACACAGCCAATTATATAAGAAACCGGTGCCCATCAAAAACTCTAAACAATGAATGTCCATTTCAAAAATGGGTTGGTAGATCACCTTCAGTAAGGCATCTACAAATTTTTGGCTCAAAAGCTTATTTCAAAAACAAAAAGCCTAACATAGGAAAATTCGAACCTCGAGCACTAGCTGGAATATTTGTTGGCTACTCTGAAACATCTAAAGCATTTAGAATTTGGGTTCCAAATCAAAAGAAGGTTCAAATTACTCGCGATGTAAAAATACTTCCAACATTTTACTATTTACAAACAAAAACTGATGAAAATTATGATTTTATTAATGAAAACAATGAACCCTCGTATAAAGAAATTTCCAACAATGACAAAAACACACTGGAAATAGAAATACCCATAAACACTAGCTCAGGAGGAGTTAGGGCTGAACCCGAAATAATTAACAACGACCCGCCTGAAGACTCTGAGGGTTGCATAGAGGAAGCGGCAGAAGAAGGTGTTGATGTTGGCAGACCTCAAAGAGATCGGCGATTACCATTCTGGGCAGCAGATTATCAAATGGTTGCTTTCACGAATGAAGAGTTGAATGGACCAGATGCAAATGAGTGGCATTCCGCAATCAAAGAGGAAATCAAGTCACATTTGCAAAATGATACTTGGGTTTTGACGGATAAACCGAAAGATCGAAAAATAATAAGTAATAAAATGATCTTGAAAAATAAATTGAAACCAAATGGAGAAATCGATCGAAGGAAAGCTCGACTGGTCGCCAGAGGATTTGATCAGAGACCTGGAATCGACTATGATGAAACCTTTGCACCAGTATTGAAATTAAGTTCCCTGAGATTTTTACTGGGACAAGCAGTTGAGAAAAACATGGAAATATCTCAATTGGACGTAAAAACTGCGTTTTTGAATGGTGACATTGACGAAACTATCTATATGGAAATACCTGATCACCTCGAAAAGTACTTAGTGGGCATTATGATGGACGAAAGTTGCAGTGCAGATAAAACTGTTTACAACCGTGCTAAAGACGCCCTAAACAAACTAAAGTTTTCGAATAAACCACAAGTATGTCAACTCAGAAAGGCCTTGTATGGACTTAAACAAGCAGGAAGACAATGGTTTATAAAACTGGATAGCAAGTTGAAAGAATTAAGTTTCAAGCCATCAAATGCTGATCCTTGCATCTATGTTCGGTCGTCAGGAGGAGATAATCAGACGATAATTGGAGTTTATGTCGACGACCTGGTGATTGCATCAACCTCAAAGAAAAATTTAGAATCTGTTAAGAAAAGCCTGACTGAGAAATTTGAAATGGAGACCTTGGACAACTTGCATACTGTCTCGGAATCGAATTCAAAATTGCTAAAAATGCAATCTCAATAAGTCAGAAGAAATACATCGAAGAGGTATTAGAAAAATTCGACATGACAAAATGCAAACCTGTAAACAGCCCAATGGAAGTTGGACTGACACTTCAGAAAAGTGAAGGAACGGACAAAGAATACCCATTCCAAAAATTGATCGGCTGTCTCATGTACCCGGCTGTAGCAACAAGACCTGATATCAGTCATGCAGTCAGTTACCTGAGCCAGTTCAACCAGTTCTATGGAAAAGAACATTGGTTAGCAGCTAAGCGTGTGTTACGCTATCTGCAAGGAACCAAAAACCACGCCCTAACCTACAGGAAAACAAAGGAGCCACTATATGGACTGGCTGATGCGAACTGGGCTACTTGCACGATGGATAGGAGGAGCTATACCGGATTCTGCTTTATCTTTGCCGGAGCTGCTATATCGTGGGAGTCCAGAAAACAACGCACTGTAGCATTGTCTACAGCAGAGGCAGAATACATGGCATTAACCGATGCGTCGAAAGAAGCTATGTATCTGAAGGGTCTATCAAACGACGTTGGTGATAACCTGAGCACTGTGCAGATCTTCAGCGACAACCAAGCTGGCAATCAATCCCGTCGTAAGCTCTAAGACCAAGCACATCTCAATAAGAGAACACTTCATCCGGGAGGCAGTTCAAAGACGAGACGTTCGAGTGGAATATCTCAAGTCTGAAGAGATGACGGCAGACATCTTCACAAAAGGACTTCCTGGACCAAGACTCAGTCAACTGCGACAAAAACTTGGACTGGAACCGTGTTCGTGAGGAGGAGTGTTGTGAGGCGACTACATTCACTCACACTATTATTGACGGATTGGTCAACGTTGTCATTGAAAATGTTTATGAATAAAATTCAGTCTTCGTCTTGTGTTACTGACAAAATATTGTATCTTACAAAAATCGTTGTCTTACCAAATAGCACTCTGCTTATACCTATTAGGTACCATTTACAAAAGAAGACATTGCACCTGATCAGTTGTGTGAGCTCAGGGGCTATCTTCTGTCCTAGTTAACCTAGAAAGATGATATTTGAATGGTAGGTTCTATAGGGCATCTGGAATCTGAAGACAGTGCACCAGATCACCTGTGTGCAAAGCGCCGAGTTGATTTTTCGATTTTTAACGGATGTTTAACGGACCTTATTTTCTAGATATCCCTTTTACATAATAATATTAGGGGTAGAATGTAAAAGAGATATCCAGAAAATAAGAAATCATATTATGATAGTGAAGTGGCAGTATGACATAACTCATTTTTTGGCCAAATCAAGTTAGGTGGTTTCATATAGCAAATTTCTCACCGAATCGGTTTGGAGCAGCATTGTCTATCTCAATCTTGGCTCATCTTAGCTGTTTCATATAGTAAATTGCAAACTGCGGCAGCGTTTCGCAAAAACGCGAAATCAGTTTTTGTGTCTCGTGTAAAATCATGGAAAATTAGTCATGGTGCGAGTTCACCCTCGATATTATTATAAACATTTCAGACTTGGCCAGTTTTTTAAACTAATTTTTGTCTCTTTTTGCAGCTCGACTCCCACTTCGCCCCAAGTTGGCATGAACGACGGCTCCTTAAATACTTAACGGCTGTCAAATTTGTCTCTCAAGTGCAATCCTACGGGGTGAAGCCCCTTTTGCCCAACGCTCCTGACCATTGCGATGTATATTGTTGTATTTAATCAGGTTTACAATAACTGTTTGTACATTTTCTTATATAGTTTCACAGCGATTCGGTATTTATAATAAAAACTTGTTTATCGTTATGGACTTTGTAAATTGTTGGAACATAGTACCTATTAGTGGCCGTTGCTACCAGATGTTGATTTGTTTATAATGACTTGAAATATCAAAGTATAAAGATTCTCGTTCTAACCATCAACCAGTAATGCAAACACATTACAAGACAAGGTTGGTCATAGCCAGGCACCACATTCCTCTTCAATCAGTGATTCAGGGTTGAGTTGGGTATTTGGCAGATTCATAATAATGTTGAACCCAAATATCAATAGTAAGCCACTCAAGATGCTGTATGATCCAGGAGCACACCATTCGGTCATCAGTTAACAGGCCTGGAAGTATGTACATCGGACGACCTACACTAGAACCATACCCCAATTTGATAGCTTACAGAAACTTCGAGGTAAAGACGCGGGGATTGCAAGTAGAGGTCACAGCAGCTCCCCCTCATACTTTTCAGCAAACATGACGTTCCACTTTTTGGCCTAGAGTGGATGTTGAAATTCAATCTGGCTCTCCCTTGCGGTATGTGCTGTTCGGCAACAGCAACCATTTACGGTTATAACCTTTATATTCATCTACATTCCGGGTCGAGCAGACTGTTGCAGCAGATATCAAATGTTCATTAGAGCTTAACCCAGAGTTGTTCTTTACATCAACCGGGACAATACAGGGGCACAACATTAAAATTAGACTAAAAGAGGCCAGTTACATTTGCCTTAAAACCATCGGTTGAAAAAGAACTAGATCATCTATTGAGTCAGGGCATAATTCAATCAATTGACTCAGCTCTGACACCTATTGAATGGGCTTCACCATCAGTAGTAGCGCTTAAGGCCAATGGGAAAATTAGCCTCTGTGCTGACTTCAAGGACAATAAATAAGCGTATTGTAATGGATATGCATCCTCTTCCAACTTTCGAAGAAGTAAGTGCCCATCTGGCAGGTAAAGAACAATTTTCGGTCCTAAAAGGACGAATCTGATACTCTAACTCAGCGCCAAAAGGACGAATCTGATTCTCCCCCTCACCGCTAACAGGACGAATCTGACACTCACCCTCAGCGCTGAAAGGTCGAATCAGATACTCCTCCACACCGCCAAATGGACGAATCTAATACCTACATCTCCTCAACGCCCCAAGGACGAATCTGATTCTCCCCATCAGCGCTAAGAGTGTGATATAAAAAGAATGTATGCCGATCTGTAGGCTTTATTCATCAAAATTGAACGTGTAATGAATTATGGGAAAGAAGTTCGTTAGAAACGTACACAACAACGACATCATGTGAGATAGACTAACTGTAGTAATAATATCACATTGAGGCCGAATCTAATACTCCCCCTCAGGGCCAAAAGGACGAATTTGATACTCTCCCTCAGCGGTAAAAGGACGAATCTGATTCTACCCCTGAGCGCCAAAAGGATGCTTCTGGTACAGTACCTTTAGATGTTCAGGGGAGTAACAAGTAATAAAATTTTATTTTATTTATTCCCGTTTGATCTATATTGTAAATTTCATGGACTCTAATTTCAGAGTCTCTATCAGTCAGAGGTAGAAGTACAGGTCCAATAGTGGTAGAATGTCTAAGTCCAAGGAAAGAAAACAAGAGGATGGTAAATGGGAGTGTAGATTTCATTATAGATTTGGGGAAAAGGCAACTAGGTGCGAATCTCCATGTAATTATGAGAGAAATAAAAGTAAAAACCAAACGGCGGAAAATGGGAAGGCCGGTCGTTAGTGACGGTAGACGATCCGAGCCAACAAAATAGCCGTCGTCTTTTCATTAGAGATATGATGACTAAGCTGCAATTCCTAGTTGATACTGGCGCAGATGTTTCAGTTATCCCGCCAACGCAAGAAGAAAGAAAAACGATTGGGCCATTCTCACTTTTTGCAGCCAACGGGACAGAGATCAAAACGTTTGGCGTCAAACTCCTCACCCTCGATCTTGGCTTACGCAGATGTTTTTCATGGCCATTCTTTGTTGCTGCAGTTTCAAGGCCAATAATCGGAGCAGACTTTTTGGAGAAACACGGACTGCTGGTAGATTTGAAAGCTTACGAGATTTTCTTACGTCTCTACAGTCGAAAGGTACTTGCGCAAGTAATTGTAATGAACCATCAGTGGCCTCCGTAGTGCAGAATGGTAAGTACCAAGAGTTGCTGAAGGCGTATCCTGACATTGTAAGACCAAATTTGGGCAACAAGCCAGTAAAGCACAATGTGGTACACCACATTCTTACAGAGGGGTCACCGGTCAGTGCAAAAGGTAGAAGACTAGATCCTGAGAAGTACAAAATTGCGAAGAAGGAATTTGATTTCATGGTCGAACAAGGCGTGTGCAGACCTTCTAAAAGCCCTTGGGCCAGCCCTCTGCACATGGTCCCTAAAAAGACAGGGGATTGGCGACCCTGTGGGGACTTTCGAGCCCTAAATAAAGTTACAATTCCTGACCGGTATCCTCTACCACACATCATGGATATGAACTATGACCGAACGGTAGAAAATTTTTTAGTAAAATAGATTTATTGAAGGCATATCATCAGATACCCGTAGCACCTGAAGACATAGAAAAAAACCGCCATAATAACACCTTTTGGACTGTATGAATTTCCTCACATGACATTTGGACTTTGCAACGCTGCTCAAACATTTCAAAAGACTCAGAAATACAACAATCTACCTAGATGATTGTCTCATAGCCAGCTCATCAGAAGAAGAACATATCCAAGACCTCAAAGCCTTTTTTGACAGGTGTAGAGATTTCGGAGTAGTTATAAACGTTGCAAAATGTGAATTTGGAATGCAGGAAATCGAGTTTTTAGGGCATATGGTAAGTGCTGATGGCGTCAAACCTTTGCCAAAGAAAGTACTGGCTATTATTGAATTTCAACCTCCAAAAACTGTCCTAAGCCTCCGTAGATACCTAGGAATGTACAATTTCTACAGGCGTTTTATTCCACGAGCAGCTGCACAGCTATCAGCCTTGAACGACATGCTAAAAGGACATGTAGGTAGGCAAGCTGCGGACATTGACTGGACGCCAGATAGGTTGAAGGCATTTGAAAAATCGAAGGAAGCTCTCAGTTCAGCTACTCTCCTTGCGCATCCTAAGTCTGAGTCCACTTGGGCTCTCATGGTAGATGCATCGGATAGGGCGATTGGAGGTAGCGTACAGCAGAAAATAGGCAAACATTGGCAGCCCCTTGCGTTTTTCTCGCGGAAGTTGAGCACCGCTGAACAAAATAATAGTGCTTATGACAAAGAGCTGCTTGCAGCCTATGCTAGTCTCAAACACTTCCAGCACATGCTTGAGGGAAGAGTTTTCATTCTTTTTACGGATCATACGCCCCTGACTTTTGCCTTTAATCAGCGACTAGATAAAGCTTCACCTATGCAGGCAGCCCGGTTGAACTACATCGCACAGTTTACGACAGACGTTAGGCATATGCCTGGGAAAGACAATGTAGTAGCTGATTTTTTGTCCCGGTTGGACAGTGTAAACATTGAACAGCTAGATTATGAGAACCTTGCTAAAGCCCAGAAGGAGGAAGATTTGCCAGGGAATGAGTCCGGTTCAACACTTTCCTGGAAACGTGTTAACATGCCAGGCATCCCAACCCCTTTGTTTTGTGAAACCTCGACCGGTTTCATACGTCCGTTTGTTCCAACTGAATTTCGTCGGCAAGCTTTCGAGAGTGTGCATAGCTTAGCGCATCCAGGAAGGGCAGCAACATTGCGTTTATTGAGACAACGATTTGTCTGGCCCTGCATGGCTAAGGATAGTGCTCAATGGGTAAAACTGTGTGTAGCTTGTCAGCGAGGAAAGGTCCAGCGTCACACCCGAAGCGCGTGGGGCAACTTTTCTCCACCCGCGGAACGATTTGCACATGTTCATATTGATCTTGTGGGACCGCTGGTACCTTCCCAAGGCTACACATACGCATTGACTATGGTAGATCGTTTTACACGATGGCCCGAAGTAATACCCTTGGGGGATCGCAAGAGCTTTTTGCAGCGGATGGATTAGTAGGTTTGGAACGCCGGAAAAGATTGTTTCCGATAGAGGAAGGCAGTTTGGTTGTTCACTTTTTAAGGAGCTTACTCAGCTGTTGGGTACAAAGCACTGTTTCACTGCAGCTTACAACCAAAAGGCTAACGGAATTTTGGAGAGATTCCATCGTCAGCTGAAGTCAGACATCCGGTGTTACAACACAGCGCGATGGGTAGACGTTTTACCCTTGGTGTTGTTGGGTGTCTGAACTGCTCTGAAGGAAGACTTGAACTGTAGCGCTGCAGAGTTAGTTTATGGGACTAACTTGAGACTACCCAATGATTTCATTGAGGACAGACCACTCACACCAGCAGCCAACACGACTAGCGAGTTCCTACAGCACTTGCGTCACAATATGGAACAGCTTAGGCCTATACCTACATCCCGGCATGGTACCAGAGCAATTTTCATTCACCCTGAGCTTCGATCCTGTAAACAAGTCTGGGTACGCAATGAAGCTATGAAAAATAAGCTTCAGCGGCCATACCTAGGACCGTTTCCAGTTGTACGTGCAGGCGAGACTACATTTGTAGTAAAGGTAAAAGGCAAAGATACCCCGGTCTCAATTGATAGGCTGAAACCAGCATTCATAGAAAGTGAGGATGAAGGCCTAGCAGGACGAAGCATAATTATGGAAAGGACCGGAAAGGAGCTAGAGCAGATACGTCAGGAACAGCAGGAAGAAGCACAACCTGAATCAGCTGATCAACAGCAAGAAGATCAGGCTCCTGCTTCGAGACGCTCTGGACGAATCCGAAGATTGCCTGTCCGCTTCCAGGACTACTTCCTCGGTTAAGGGGGGATGAGGTTTGTGGCGGAGCTACAATTTTATTTATTTATTCCCGTTTGATCTATATTGTAAATTTCATGGCTTCAAGATTTAAATTATTGTTTCGTCTCGGTTAGTTACCAAGTTTCCTCCCATCGTGTTAATACCTTATTATTTCATGTGTTGCAATTAAAGAAAATATTCGCTATCCAAATCTTGTACGGACTGGTTGTTGGTAAAAGATAAATCATTAGGCCAGCACAGAGGCACCATACTCCCCCTCACCGCTAAGAGGACGAATCTGATACTCCTTCTCAGCAACATTAGGACGAAACTGACATTTAAAACATTTGTCCTGGAGGAATCTTTTTGTATGGACGAATTTGATCATGATAATCCTCAGTACGCCGTCGGCATTCAAAGAGTCAACACCTCCGAGTGAACTCAGTATTGTTATCGTGCCGCGTAATCCCCCGCTTATCTCGTTACAAAGTATAGATGGGCTCGGACGACTCCGAACCTCCAGTGAGAAAAAAGATGAAATCAAACGATTCGATATTATCTCCTAATCCATTCGCACCGCTCGCTGAAATTGAAGAAATGAACACAGATAATAATGAAGCACCAGTAGAGAAGGTAATGGCTCATCCACCTATATATGTTAGTAACATTACTAACATAAATTTGGCTATACAAGAATTTCGTAACATTGAACCGAATACATTCAAATATGCTTCTTTAAATAATAAAGTTAAAATAAACTTCTCAACGATCGAAGGATATCGTAAAGCAATCAAGTTCTTGGAAGAAAAAAAAGCTGAATACTTCACTTATCAAGTGAAAAGCGAACGAGCCTTCCGGGTTGTAATCAGGGGCCTCCATCATACAACCGATGCCAGTATTATAAAAGACGAGCTTGGTGCTCATGGTTATTAAACCACCCAAGTACTACCCGTTCTACACCCGGTTACAAAAACTCCTTTACCTATGTTTTTTGTTGACCTAAAACCTAATTCAAAAAATGTCGAGATCTATAATCTCAATAGGCTTTACCATGCTGTTGTAAAGGTTGAACCCCCTCGTCCAAAACGCACAGTAATTCAATGTGTGAAGTGTCAGGAATTTGGGCACACGAGGAATTACTGTCAAAAAAAGGAACGATGCGTGAAGTGCGACGGCACTCCACACAGTCTTGGCCGAAACCTCCAAATTCTTCACCAATCTGTACCAATTGCCATGGGGCACACACAGCTAATTATCGAGGGTGTCCAGTGCACGTCCAGCTTCAAAAAGCTAGACCAACCCCATTGGCCATGCGAATCAAACCCATAACACGAGAACAGAAAGATGTGGGTGCTATTGAGACAAAGACATACAATCGACCTAATTCTTATGCTCACGCAGCATTCTTCCGCTCGCAATCAAACTGTAGAAAGCTCAGTACCACAGTTGTCCCAACTTATGCAAAAGATCGACCAGCTTGTTTCCCTCATTCAACCCTTAATTTCTGCGCTCACTCAAATCTTGCCTAAACTAATCAAATCATGAATGCAGCGCCTACTGAGCTCATCATTTGCACATGGAACTGTAGAGGTGTATACGGTAAATTTCACGAAATCGATCTTTTTCTAAAATCTCACCATGTTGACGTCATACTACTCACTGAAACAAAGCTCTCTCTGATCACAAATTTCTTCATTCCCGGTTATAAATTCACCAGAGCTGATCACCCTTCAGATCAGAGGAAAGGTGGTTCAGCCATATACATCAAAGCATCCCTGGCTCATACTGATCTACCGCCATTAAGAGAACACAATTATCAGGTAGCTAGAATTATCCAAATTATCCATCCAAGGCCAAAACTACATTCTCGCATCGTTCTACTCAGCACCAGAAAATTCAGTCAGAGAAGCTGATTTTCGGGCGATATTAAATTATATGGGCACAAATTTCATTTTGGGTGGCGACTTGAACGCAAAGCACCCTAGATGGGGCTCAATGACAACGAACCCCCGAGGGATGAATTTAATCAATTTAATCCATACTCGTAATTTGGAAGTCTTGTATCCATCCGAAGCCACACATTTCCCAGACAACCTCGCACATTCTCTGGACATTCTCGATTTCTTCCTCGCTAAAAACGTATATGCTCTCTGCACACACCCAGACGTCCTACATGAACTGAGCTCCGATCACCTGCCCGTTATATTGAACGTTAAAAATTCTCCTACAGCTGTTCCTCCAAGTGTACGGATATCTACTAACCGACTTGATTGGATTAAGTACAAAGAAATACTATCAGCTAATACTAACATTCAAGTACTACTCAAGTCTCCAAAGGATGTCGATGTGGCAATCGGCCACCTGACCAGAATAATACAGTTTGCAGCATCAGAGGCCTCGCAGCGGAGACCAACAAATATTCCTCCTCGACCAAGACCAACGCCTCCTCATATTGTCCAACTCCTACAAATTAAGAAATCAGCGAAACAGCTCTACAACCTCACTCGATACCCCGCCCACAAAACAGCTTTGAACAAGGCGACAGCTGAACTAACTACAGCTCTCAAAAAAGACAGGCAGGAAGTCACAAACGGCGAACTACTAGCTCTGGACTCTACAGATGGATCGTTATGGAAAAGAACAAAGAAGCTCATGAAAGAACGCCCCGCCATCCCCCCACTCAAGTACAATCAGCAGTGGTATTCAACAGCGCACGAGAAGGTAGAATTGTTGTCGACAATCCTGGAGGACCAATTTTCTCCAAATACAATACAGAGCCCCATTGAGGAAGAAGTGTATGACTCGCTAATTGCACCTCTGCAATTGAGTCCTTTTAACGAATTCTTTCGACCAGCACAAGTAAATAATGCCATAAGGCGCTCTGCGCCTAAGAAAGCACCAGGTAGCGATCACATAACTCGACCCCTCCTAACCAACATTCCCCGCAAAACGTTAGTACTAATTACTCAAATCTTTAATGCCTGCCTCAGACTTGGATATGTCCCAGCAAAGTGGAAACACGCCATTGTCATACTCATTCACAAACCGAACAAACCTGTCAATAACCCTCACAGCTACCGACCCATAAGTCTCCTGCCTCTTCTATCGAAGATCTTCGAGAAACTATTGCTGCCAAAACTGGTTCACTACCTGGAACATCTCATCCCAGCCACGCAATTTGGATTTCGAAACGCCCACTCTTGCCTCCATCAATTGCATAGAGTAGCAGACACAATTTTAAACGCATTTGAGGCAAAAGAAACGTGCATCGGGCTATTTGCAGATACTGAGAAGGCGTTTGATAAGGTTTGGCACCCTGGGCTACTCCACAAGCTGAAATTGGCTCTTCCCGACACGTACTATCGAGTGCTCCTGTCGTACATATCAAACCGCACCTTCTCAGTAAAGTACCAAGAAGCTCTCTCTCAAGTAAGACGTATACAAGCCGGCGTTCCGCAAGGGAGCGTCCTGGGTCCGCTGTTATATCTCATATACACGGGCGACATCCCCATACCCCCCCGAAGCGACTACAGCACAATTTGCGGATGATACAGCTTTCCTATGCAGCTCTCCGCGAGGAGAGAGAGCAGGGCTGGAACTAGAGGAGCTTACATTTGATTTAAACGAATGGGCTGTTAAATGGAAAATAAAGCTGAACCCACTTAAATCGTGCTCTGTGACATTCACCTACCTTCACAATTATTCAGAGCCTGTACTGAGTATTGGGGAAGAGGTCGTCCCCTCACAATCAGCAGTGCGCTACCTGGGAGTAACTCTGGACAAAAGAATGACATTCAACGCTCACATTACTTCCACACTCACAAGATGCCGACATCGCTTAAAAACGCTCAAACCACTCATAGGTAACCAATCCCCTTTGTCACTCGCTACGAAACGGCTGATGTATATCATGCTAATCCGACCAATTTGGGAGTACGGCTGCCAGATATGGGGAGGTGCGTCCGATTCACAGATCAAGAGATTACAAACTTTCCAAAACCGGGTGTTGAGGGTAATTACCGATGCACCTTGGTACGTTAGGAACTCTAATCTGCATAAAGATGTAGATTAGAAGGCGGTAGAAGGACGAATCTGATTCTCCCCCTCAGCGCTAAGAGGCCGACTCTAATACTCCTCCTGAGCGCCAAAAGGACGAATCTGATAGTCTCCCTCAAACTGAAATTTAAAAATTGGTCCTGGAGGACCTGGCTTTTTGCCGAGTATGAAATGAAGCTGAGCCCGATCATGCAGGTTCAATCAAGTCTGCAGCTTTTCCTCGAAAATTCGCTCATTATCTCATACTGCAACTTCTTTCGAGCTTCTCTTCGGCAGTTTTGAAGGTTTTAGGGATTCCACAACAACGCCGCTAACAACGTAAAGAGAAGATCGTTTATTTATTTTTCTCAAAAAACAGGATAATAATAAATCGCATAGCATTATAAATCAAGGTACTTTGGGGAGAAAAAAGACGCTAACATAAAATTATTCACTATTAAGTAATCAGACTGTTGATTCATTCAAAGGGCGTAAGTTTACACATAAAAAAAAAAGGATTGACTTCCAAAGTTGAAAACCGTAGTTTTCAGATGAGGTTAGAACAAAAAAACTAAATTCGACAAATCGTGTTTCATGAACAACCTGTAAACCGTGAGAATGTGGGAATTTCGTGTTTGAACTAAGTAATTAACCTAAACGGGATTCAAAATTCGACATTTTTAGCCTTCGGGGACAATGTTGTTTAAATTTCAAAAAAGAGATAAAAACGACACATGACAGGAGAAGAGGCTATCGAGAAAATTAAGTACATCAGCCTTTTTTGCCTTAAAGTAAGAAGTTCAAAAAAATTGGACATAGGAATGGTAAATTTGGAATGCCCATCATTCAGGGTGGTACAAATTCCACTTCAAAAATCAAGGAATTTCTCACACTTTCACGATTTTAGATGTTTTTTCGGACTGTGGAACAATGGAACCGTATTCAGAGGTAAAAAAAATGATACACGAACATTGTTTTACAACTAACATAGGAATAAACGACCTAAAAACTACTTCGAACACGATATATTTTTTTTCACCCTTAATGATACTAACAAAAACAAAAAACTCGATAAAAAGTAAAAGTTTTTCCTTTTATATAAAATTGTGTTTTAAAAAATATAATGCTCATTAAATTTTGTACCGCTTCATAAAAAGAAGATAAAAAAACTTGAAAAATAATTTTTGTGAACTACGATTTTTTGAAACCGTACTTGAAACAGCGATAGATTTTTTTAATTTTTTCTTTTTTTTTTTTTGGCGCGACAAAATTACAAAATACCTATACATTTTTTTTCAAAATAATTTTTTTTTCAGTTTTTGTTCTTTAGTGATTATAAACGTGATAATCAAATCCTTATAAAAAATCGAAGGTTTACAACTTTTAAGCTGCAGAAACGAAATTCTTCTTATCAACTCTACCTACTTGGAAAAAAATGAAATGAAATAAATCGCCAGGTGGTTTTGAAACTCGAAGGATTTCAAATCAAAAATAAAATACAAAATGAAATAAAACCTGGTAAAAATCACTTATTTTGAAAATATTTTGGAACAACGTTGTACCTCTTTAATGTTTGTAAGGAAACAACAACGGAAAAAAAAACAAAAAAAAAACGATGAAATAGTAATTATACAAAAATCGAAAACAGTGAGAAACAACGTACTCTACAACATATTTTATACATTTAGAGGGTAAATATCGACAAAAAAAAAGAATAACTTCTTTTCACGTAGCTTTAAACGAAAATTGACGTTTGCACGTTGTTCACTGAAGTACCCTTACAAAACGAAGATAATACAGTCAATATATCAACTTTGCCAAGTAAGTTTGGTGGTCAAGTGATACCTCCAAGATTCACAAGATTTGACGCTATGTACTCAATAATTGTTTCCAGTAAACATTTGAAACACAAACTTGAAAAAAAAAAAAAAAATCAAACAAACGTAAAAGTAATAATAGGTACGCTGAACCTGAAAACTTCAGTCAATAATAGAAAAAAAAGTCGAATTTATCAAGGAACAATCAGTAAATTTTCTTCTTCGTAATAAAAGATTAAGCTTGTTGCAACGCAGAAGAGCTGCTTCTGGGGCCTTTTTTTGAACAAGACAAGTTGAAAGGCCCAAACTATAATACTCCTCAATTATTACTTTTCTATTTCTCTCTCATAGCGATTTCTTAACAACTAGATAATTAACGATATGACTCAAAATGACTAATATGATTTGTTTTTTTTTTCTCCTAATAACGCTCTTTTCATGGCCACTTCAAAACTATAAAAAACAAAGGGGGTGTTTTTTGTTTACTACTATAAAACATAGGGCGACATGTATGTTTACTTTTTTTTCTCTTTAACGGATGAGAAAACGACTAAAACTACAAATACAGGTTAAAAAAGCGTATAGTATTGCCTTCCCCATCATTTTTCTCTTGCATTCCAAGTTAACGGGAAAAAATGGAGAAAAAAAATTATCTTTATTTATTTAAAGGTCAAGGGTTTTTAAACAATAGTGAATGTCTGGCGTTGGGGAGGGGGTTCATTAAAAATATGTGGGCTTTTTTTTTTTTTAAATCACAATGTAGGACTTCAAAAATTGTAAAAAGGGGACAAGGAGTGGCCAGTGTACCGAAGTGAGGAACTCAATAAGTCTACATAGTAGAGGGAAAAATTGAAATACGATTTTTTTTAGGGGACATTTCTGGTGGACGAAAATTCGTCACGAAGAAGGGGAAATTTAGAGGGGGAGGCTTTGTATTAAAAAAAAGAAAAAAAACTGCTGTGGAATATCGTATGTTGTCGCTATGGTTCGCTTTTGCTTGAACAGGGTTGTGGAGAAGGCGGAGTGGCCGATGGAGGTAGCTAGAAATCAACTCTGTTTACGTCTGTGGGGGTGGTGGAGGCGTCGCGGTTCTCTTCGTTGTTCTCGTCGAGGGTTTCCTTGAGGAGGTCTTCGAGCTGGAGGAAACAGTTGGAGAGGTAATCCTGGAAGAATAAAAGAGAAAAAAATTGGTTAGAAATGTTTCGTGGGGAAGATCAAAGTGGGAGTTGTAATATAGGAGACACAGGTAGAGACTACATGACATGAGATTTGTTCAAGAGTTGGCAGTTCTGGAGGACTCAGGTGTGAGGTTAGGAGCACAATGCATGGATACTTCACAATCCAGGAGTATTCTCATTCAGGAGGAACAAGAGAACGGTGTACTGGATTTGCACCAGTAGCTACTGGTCTGCTTCTGGAGCATGACCTTCTGTTCATATGCTCTGTGGCAGGTTACAGGTCAGCTGGAGCAGTCCAGATTGAACCGTTTGTAACAAAACACGCCCCTCTGGTCAATAGGACCACATCAGAACCAGTTCCTCAGATTTTGGGGTAGAGAGTTCTCAAACTTCCCTCTACATCTCTCGATTTTGGTAGGTACTAACAAAGGCACACTTACACAACATGGTGGATATTATGATCAAGGAGGACTTGACAGAGATAGGGCTGCAGTAAAAATGAAATATAAATTTAGAGAAAGATGTAGGCTTGATCTTCAGGACCGGTGGGGTCAAACTAAGTCCTTTCAAAGTGTAAGGTGAGAATGTAGGTTGGTTATTCGTTCGAGTTACACGAAAATCCAACTCGGTTCGCAAAGTCGTAATGAGTAGAAACCTACAGAAGGCTAGTTTTTGATTAACCATTGGAACCGCCAATGAAAACATTTTGAAACATTCATAATAATAATAAACCCATCTTTTAGTGATCTAGACAGAAGGGTGATCTGTACAAAGAAGATAATAAACCGTTGTGTCAAGATTTGCAGAGTTTTTCATTTGGCCAAATGCCCTCCCAACGGCGAGGGTTGGACTCTGAGGCCCGATAACTGGACGAGAAACAGGTTGTGAACAATGGGAGTGAAGTAAGCGGCGTAGACTGGCACAAATTTCGCAAGAGCGGGCTAAAGCCGGCGAAGTTCAGAGGATGCCAGACCCTGGGAGTCCTTGGTCGGGGTCCAAACCGTTCGGGTGAGTAGGAGATGAGGGGAGGGTGTTCAGAAAACGTCTGATTCGGGTTGAAGGGGATGGGGCAAGAAGAACAAGGAAGGATACAGCGAGGTAACCACTTGTGAGTATACGGATGAGAAGAGGACGTTGAATAAACGGAGTTAGCAAGCAGGATTTTAGAGTATGGAGTATCAACAACTTTCGAATGACCAAAAATGCGACACAGCAACATATTCACCAGCATCATGGACAGGTAATAAAGCCAACAAACAAGATTGATTGATTGAATGTTTTATTTATTAACCAGGGAAGGTTAGGGCCTCTTCCACCATCCCTGGATGAAAGATTACAAAATTCCTCTTACAATCATAATTCTATGATATACTTGATACATAAATCTTAAAAAGAAAACAAAAAAAAAACGAAATATGTACTTATATGTATAACAATTCTATATATATAATCAAATAAATTTACAATGGTTTTTCCTAATAAAGTTGCAACTGTTTTTAAGTCAAACGAACTTCAATCATCAAAAATATGGTAAATAAATAGATACATTCTTCTAATAAGTTTCTAATAATTGTTTTTTCAGTTGTTCTCTAAATATTCCAGTTTTTTCGTTAGGATTGAAATTGCCAACTAGTTCATTATATATTTTCGTTCCTTGAACGATAAAGGATCTATTAAAAAGGTTTGTTCTGTGCTTCGGGATTTGCAACAGTTTTTCTCTATTCCGGGTGTCCTTTGAGTGCACCTGGGCCATAAATGAAAATTCTTCATAAAGATACTGAGGTCTTTTAAATTTAAGGATTTTGAAAACCAATACTGCAATATGTAGGCGTTTTCTTTCCTTAATCTTAAGCCAGCCTAGAGATTTGTAGTGTTCGGTAACGTGCTCGTCTAATTTAAGCCGTAACACGAATCTCACCAGTGCATTTTGCGCTTTTTGAAGTCTAGCAATATCCTCACTGTTGAAGTCACAGGTTGCTACAGGTGCATAGTCAAAAATAGGTAGGATAAGTGATTGTGCTAGCTGCTTTCGTACATGCATTGGGAAATCACTTGCCAATCTCCGAAGTTGGTGTATGCTTTTAAAAACAGATTTACACATTGCCGTGACTTGACTATTCCACGAGAAGTTGGTCTGCATCATGATTCCTAGGTTCTTCACCATGTCCACGTAGTCTAACGGGGTTTTGCCACATATGACTTTAGGAATTGTCAAAAAATCGATTTTGGCCAAGATCTTTGGGTACCCCGATACCATTAAGTACTTTAGTTTTATTTTAATTTATTTTCATACTATGTCTCGAGCACCACCTCCAAAGATTTCCAAGGTCCCCACTCAGGCGACTCACAGCTCCACCGATCGCCTCTACTGGGCAAGACCGGTAGAGCTGCAAGTCATCCGCATACATAATATGCCGCGTACCCTGCGAGAAAATGCCCGACAAAGTTCTGATATAAATTATGAACATGAGTGCCGACAGCACTGAACCCTGAGGACACCCAACTTCACTCTCCTCCATGTCGAGCAGTCACCCCCAGGACCCCAGACTCTTTGCTCCCGTCCAGACAAGTAAGACTCAAGCCAATTAAGGGAACGACCTTCGATTCCAATTGATCGCAGGATGCACAATAATGTATCATGCATTATCAGATCAAAAGCAGATGAGAAATCAACCATAACCATAATTGTAACCTGCCTCTGATCCATACTTCTGCGGAGGTCATCAAGTAACTTTATCAGGGCTGTTCCCGTACTGAAGCCAGTTCGATATGCCGATTGATAAGGATCTAATATATTGTTCTTTTCCACATACGAATTGAGTTCTAGATAAACTATTTTGTCAAGCATCTTACCCGCAGTGCACAGCAAAGAGATTGCCCTATAGGCATTCACATTCACAGGGGATTTTACTTTAGGGATAGGTTTGATTATTGCCTTTTTCCATAAATCCGGATAGATACCTTCACTTAGTGACGTGTTAAAAATGGATGTGAGCACAGGTGCGATGACTTCCCCTAGTATTCGCAAAATTTCAGCGGAAATACCATCTGCTCCCACAGAGGTTGACTTCACAGTTTTCAGACATTCTTTGACACTTTCCTGACTGATAGTCGGCATTTTGAAACCCTCTGAGAACTTTCTGCTGGCATAATACTCGATCACTTCTGGATTCAAACTTTGTTTAGTACCTATGCCTTGTAAAATGTTGATTCAGTGAGTCTAATGGTACGATCAATGGTTCATGCTGACTTTCTTTATTCGAGATCCCCAACCCACGTACGATTTTCCAAAGACTGTTGAGTTCCTGTTAGAGCTGAAGATGTCACAGTAATACTTAGTTTTAGCATGTCGCATCATTTGTTTAACTTTATTTCTGACTTTTTTATATTTATTGCAAGAATAGTTTATGTTCGTAATGTTAGATGATTCATTAGATTTATTTAGTAAATACTGTTTAAATAATTTATCTCTGTTTTTCATTTCACTTCTGATGTCTTCGTTGATCCAAGGTGCAGGTTGATGTTTTGACTTAATCTCAATCCAGGGACAATGTTTATCAAATAACGTTAAAATTATAGAGTTGAAAATCTCGAGCTTTCTATTTATGTCTGGTTCATTATTATTATTATTTTTTTTTTTTTCGTGATTTATTTATTGCAACTGAAACATAGTACAATTCATCTAGCAATATTTCATTTCATGATAAGCTCACTAGGGGGGGGGGGGGGAGGTTTACAGCAAAACCTGGCCCATACTTGTATCAAGAACAGTTAAAAACACTGGATTACACTTGCACTATTTGCACAGCACAATTAGGTCCAGAGGTTTATTTCTCTTGAGTCGCCGAAGCTCTCCTTCGTTGTTTAAAACGTTGAGCATCTCCAGGTTCTCGTGTTTGTGGAGGCGATGTTCGTGCTTCCTTGCATATTTGGCGATAATTTCGGTGACCGTTTCTACCCTCAAGTCTCGATGAATATCATCATTCCGCATGAACCAGGGGGCCCGTACTATACTTCTCAATATTATATTTTGTCGGGTTTGGATTGTTTTAATATTTGATTTTTTCGCACAACCCCAGAGCTGTATCCCATAGGTCCAGATGGGGCGCAGTATCTGTTTATATATGAGTAATTTATTGTGTAGTGAGAGATGGGAGTTCCTTCCCATCATCCAGTACATCTTTCTGAACTTGATTTTTAGTTCCTGATTCTTTTTTTCAATGTGGTATTTCCAGTTAAGTTTGGAATCAAGGTGCATCCCTAAGTATTTTACAGTGTCAGAGTATGGAATTTTATTTGAATTGATCTCAACTTCTGGGGCTGAGATTTTTCTATTAGTAAAGTTGATGTGCACTGACTTTGTTTCATTCAGTTTCATTTTCCACATCTTGGTCCAATTGACAACCTTGTTAGTGGACGTCTGTAGATTGCGATTTGCAGTTTCAGCGTTACCTCCAACAGAGAGGATGGCAGTATCATCAGCAAAAGTAGCTACAGTTGTATTTTCCTGTTGCGGAAGATCTCGTGTGTACAGCAGGTAGAGTACTGGGCCTAGTCTGGTTCATTATACACTTGATCCCACTCGGCGAGAAGTGCCTCACAGATGAATTCCTGCCTGTTGAGACGTTTCATGTCGCGTATTAAGATTCTCCTACGACTGGATTTTACTGATTTAAGATTCAATGAACAATAAATAAGATCGTGCCTCGACAGTCCACTCGCTGGATATTGACCAAAGTTTGACACTCCCTCCATACTGCTCACTAATATCAAATCTAGCAAGGTACTTGAATTAGCAGAATGATGAGTTGGTCCAAATGGGAGATATGAAAAATTTAGAGAGTTTAAGATTGAGGTGAGCTGGCGACTATACGCATTATCAGATAACATGTCAGAGTTGAAGTCACCCAGAAGTACTATATGTTGGTATGTAGCGGATAATTTCGCTACTTCATCAAACACCTCTTTTATCTTGCCGACCTTTGGGGGGCGATAGACAACTCCTACCACAAGTTTTGGACTCAAGCTCAATGAATATGTATTCAGGACTCTTCGAATATGCAGATGGAGACTGGAAAAGTACTTTATACCTAAGTTTAGTGTGAACTAGTAATGCTACTCCTCCCCTTCCTAGTCCTAGTCGATCGTTTCGAATCCAATTATAATTTGAAATAATGAATTTCAACAGCTTCAGAGGTAATACCGGGTTTCAGAAAAGTTTCACTAATGGCAATGACATCAAAAATATTATCCTTGAACATTTCTCTTATTTCATCTATGTGCGACACTACAGACTCGGCATTAACATGGGCGAGGTTAACGTATTTCCTGCGCTTCCCGATTCGCGAACAAATATAGTTACCTATTCAAAGAACACATGATTGGTTATTGTGAAAATTTACATGATATTAACTAGAATTAGATAAAATTAATATTAGAGCAGAAATAACTGGAAATAAAAATATTAAGTTGTGAAGTTTTGCAGAAGTAATAAAATGCAACTGTAAATAAATGTCCGGGTTGATGAGTTGATTTTGGCATGGTCCATTCCAGTTTTGCGTCCAGGCGGATGAGTGGGGGCCTCGTTTTTTGATGCAAATTTTTCCAGATCCTTCGCAGATCCAATCAAGGCAGGGCGATCTCCTTCTTCTTTTTTCACGAGGATGTTACCGTTGCTTATCCAGACAAATTTAACATTATTATCTCTTTTAAAGGTCTTCGCTAAATTCAAAAGCTTCCTCTTGGCATACGTTAGGCTATGATTGACGTAGATTTTATTTGAGTTTCCGGTTAGAAAACCGATATCGTGGGATGTAAGACCTCTCTTCTTACGCGCAGCTTTCATAAATGCGTCTTTATCGATCTTCCTGACAAATGATAGGAAGATGGCACCCCCATCGACGGATGCAGCGTGAGGCCGACGACGAAAACAGTTGTTGATCGTTTGTTCAGTTACATCAACATTAAGAGTAGCTCCCAGCTGTTTGACCAGTTCAAGGGCACTCCTATCTTCCGCTGCTGGGATCCCGTTTATCTCGATAGCATTGACAAGATGGGCTTGCTCATTATCGTGAATCAAACTTTCTAGTTCATCGATACGGGCTTCTAAAGTCGAACATTTTGTTTTGACATCCTCGTGTAGGTTGGACAGACTCGAAAGTTCGCCCCTTAGTTTATCGAGTTTTTCCGTGTTTTGATCAATAATGTCGGAGTATACATTTAGATGACCTTTGACATCTTTCAACTCCTCATGAAAACTGCTTATACGCTTATCGAAATTGGCATTGGTCGACTTGACTTCTGCTCTCAAACTATTGATTGCCTGAAGTATCTGAGATGTACTCACGTTCTTATCAGTGTTTTCACCGGAAACAGCAGCCAATCCAACGGACTCTTCTGAGACCTGCGAGGAGAGGGAACCACGACGATGCATGATACACTCCGAACGCGTGAACGGCTTGTTATTGTCCCTCAGGAAGACAAAATCCTCTTTCTTGATTTTCTGACAAACAAGATGGGATGCTTTCGCGCACACAGTACACGTCACACGATAGGCGTTATTGGCAAAGCCCTTTGAACAAATACCGCACTCACTCATATCGAAAAACGACGAATTGATTGAGAGAAAGGTTGAAATCGATGTTGACTCTATGAGAGCAAGAGGCAGACTGAAGAAGGTGAAATTCAACTTGAAACCAACAACCTGCTGGGTGCATAATATGGACGTCAATTTAGGTATCAGTGCCAACCAGCACGTGAAATTCCACTTGAAACCAATAACCTGCTGAGCTCAGCAAATGCTGCGTAACACTTACAGCACCAAGAAACCAAACCAATTGGGAATCGGACGAATTAAATGGAGCAGCAAGTTGGACTTTCAAGATTCCTGCTCCTTCTACATTTCGAAATCGGCATAGTGTTGGATCTATTAAAGAAGTAGGGTTGCTATAATGATGAAATTTGGGGTTCTTCAAGTTCTCACGCAAATAACGCGAAAGAACGAACCTTTTGAAGGATCTTTGTTAGTTGAAGGGCCCTACGCGATGATTGGTGCCCTACTCATTATCGAGAGTGAAGCAGAAAACAGCACAATAGGGAGAAGAAAACAATATATTCCATACATTTCCCAGGATTGGCAGAGAAACCGGGGACGGAACGGGAGGTGTCGGACCCCCGGATCGGTAGAGTCTGAGAAAGGAATTTTTTCGCTGGGGGACAATATGATTTGAAAAAAACCCCTCTGTGAATACAACTGCGTAATCCCCTTTCAGAATAGTGGACAATGTCAGCTACTTACGACAAAGAGGTGTATTGTCGCCGGGCGGTATTCACCGGGCAGATTAAAATCCTTGAACGAGAACAATAATGAGAGGTGGAAGGAATGAAGGTGTATGTACACGTACCCTCTCGACGTGTAGGAGGGTTCCAATGAAGTCCAGGAGACGGCTGAGTGGCCATCCGCCTTTGGATGACCAGTTGATGCCGACTAAGGCCGCCGCTAGGCTTGCGCCGGCGAGGATGCTGCCGGGGTACATGCAGAATTTGTGTTCTGCAAACAGAGAAAAAACGGGAACGACATTAGTTTCATATCACACGACACCTACAGCTTTCATCCAAATGGTCAGCTGAAGAAGCTACTGAATTTGAAAGCTGCACGACGTAATTTGCAAACTATAAAAATATTTAGCTCACTGCACCTACAAAAGCTGACACCCAGTAAAGTACGATCACGACGCACTTTGCAAACTTTAAAAATAATAAGCTCACTATTTTTTCCCAGAACATTCTTAAATTTGACCCACGATATTTGCGCACCAATCCCTCAGGAATCTGATTTGGCAGCCCTGATGAACATTGTATAAGAGATGGGCCATTGTAAATTATGTGATGGCTGCTGTACATGCCCCTGTGCCCGATCTTTTTGTTCGTCCACTCTGGGGATATACGGTTCTGTGGCAGCACAGACCGGATATCCCTCTGGGTGGGCATATTGCCTAACCTCCCTTGCCCTGTTCAAGGGTAACTCAGCAGCAATACATTACACATAGTTGAAGCTGAGGTGTATGAAATGTTGCAAAGATTGGTCGGGAGGCGGTAGGTCATTCAACTTCAGAAGTCATCTTCGAAAAAAGAATAGAGACAGTCTCGTCAGCTGAGATAACGAGTGGTGACGGGACTCTTATTGTTAGATGAGGATTCCTTTTGTTTTAATTTATGAATGCTAATGATGCAGGGGATGCCACGACTTGGGGGACTCCCGAAAAAGGAGGAGGTGGAAAAAAGGTGTCAATTGGACTTGGAAGTTCGGGCATTCATCGCCCTTTAAGAATGTATTCTCGGAGAAGCCACCTCCAAGTAGAGAAAGGTGGGGGATGAATGAAGCTGGCCCAGGTATCAAGGCTTCCCACGGTGAAAAAGGACGACGAAACCGACCTTGCGAGCATGCTCTGATTGGAGGGCCTAACCCAAGGCAGGCGGGATTGAAATTAGAAAATAAACCAACTTCCCTCCTCTGGCGAAGAAGTCACGAGAAGACATGGAGATGCGTATCAGAGGGTTGCCAAGGTGATGGGTAAACAAGACCTGCACTCCGCCATAGGCGGTAGGCGCCTTGTGAGGTATGAGTGGCTTTTTTGTTGGGTCCTTCGTGGAGGAAGGTATAGATACCTTTTTCCCGAGCCACAAGACCTGTTCCAGAGGAATCCAGACTCCCCGGGGCTCTTCTCAGCCCTCACTCGAGGTTCTTCCCTGGGAATTCGATCCCCTCCTCTCCTGAGCTTCACATTTCCATAAATCCTACTCTTATTTTAGAAGGCAACGGACGTGGTCGGTAAAAAAGTGGCGGCATCCTTTCCCTTTGTGCCCAATTATTTACACGTGGACAGCCCTCGTCTTTTATCAGTACTAAACAACGGATTAGCAATCAAGTTGCCTTGATGTATTTAGGGAAGTGCCGCTAATTTAGAGGACGGCATTCGATAATGGTACGTACTTATTTTGATGGAGAAAAGGCGTGAGTGGACTCCGAAGTGCGTGGTTAACTCCACTACGTCACTGATCGAAATGCCTACAAATAATGAAAATAGTCTGCTGGAAGCTTGAACAAGATGTACCACGATGCTTACATGAGTTGTAAGATTAGGCGAGCCTGTTAATAATTTCTTACAGTCACTCTTTGAGTGGCATTCCATTCACTGCTACATCGTTAAAAAATCGACAGAAATACAACATCAAGTGACTTCCGAGGGGTTATTTATGGATGTGCGAAGCCTGCAAACATGATGGAGGGGTAAAGTAACATGGAAGATGTGGAGGAGCAAAAGGAACAAAAGGAAGGCAGGGGTGTGGGGTTTACTTTCAAACGAGACCGCCTCATCAAAGTGTGCGAATGATGTAGGAAGACGTTGGATGATCTGAGTAAGGACAGCGTGCTGAGTACAACCGACAAACCGAAAGCAAGAGACGAATATAAACTTGGGAGGAATTCGCAGTCATTTCAGTTCGTCATTGGTGAGCAATAAAATCATCATCGTAAATCTAAAGAGAACGTACACAGAGGACCTACCATGTCACATGCCCTGCGAACGGTCTTGGATTTGGTAGCGTACACTCGTATCAGTAAAACCAAAAGTAGTGGATCAAGTGGACGCAAACTATGTCGCAACTACGAAAATACGCGGTATTTTAATATCTGTTACGTTCAGAAAACACAGCAACCCAAGACTGTCGTCGGATGAGAAGCTGTAAATGTTGGAGTGATCTTACGCAATTCGTACAGGGCCGATTTCCTGGGTCAACGTACTGCCGAAATTGTTTTTGAACAATATTTGCGATGAGCCACTTCAAGTTAAGGTTGGTATGAGGCTCAGTCGAGGGGTCGAACGAGAGGTAGTATAAGCGTTCGTGCTGTAAGCATTAAGAAATTGCACAACAGAGGGCATCCGTAGAATTTGAGGATTGGCATGAATTGTGCTACATATTTTAGAAGACTGTAGGAAATGGAAGACATGCTGTTGTAAATTGTCACCTTGGCGATAGAAATAGATTCAATACACTGAACCGTCCTGAAATCCACACAGAAATGGAATTCAAGGGAAACCAGGACTAAGGATTCAAGGGTCCTGGAACTCAGGACTGCGTCAAACTCCGATTCTCTTAATTAATAGGATGTACTGATTGGGTTTGACCAAGTGCATGTTGGTAGTTTCTAATCCACAAATACATGCATTAGTATAGATTTATAAATCTATACTCCAATATCTAGTTATAAATAACAAGATATTGGAGTATAGACCGAAAAGGAGCCTAACTGCACTTGAAAATGTAGTATCTAGTAAGTTCCGAAAGGTACGAATCATCGCGACTACTGCTCGCGAAAACTGCTGCCGGACGTATCAGGGCCCTTGTCCCCCTATACCTATAACAGCAATTCGTGAGATGAGATTAGGGAGGTCTGAAAATAAAAATAAAAAAGATTTGGGTTAGCACATTGCAGAGGGTGGGGAGCTTCAAATGGAGGAGGTCCCGTGTGTGTTGAGGGGCTCTACAAAGGAGGCATATCGAGTGCTTTGCCCTGGAGAGTCAGGACCTTGGGATCCCGGACCTGGGGCCCCGTCAGGGGGGATAGCGCACGACTCCTTCGAGAGAGAAAAACAAAACAGTGATAAATAATACCTGATAATACAAACTGGATACATTCAACAGGCCAAAAAATACCCCTGTAGGGAAAAAGGATTCCTTCTGTAGGGTTAGATGGTGTGTGGGATTCTCATCGTTTTCCACAAATTTTAGGTTTTTCATTTTGTTATGTACCATCAAAACTGCAAGTTCCCGTGAGGATGACTACGACCATAAGATGACTACTAACACGGGCTTAAAGCCACCAGAGGATATGGAATCAGATATTTCCAAAACAGCGTAATTCTTTCAAATTCATAAATCGTTCGTCCCTTGTATGTTTGGTGGGATCCAACTGCCTTTGGACACCTGCAAAATCGCTTGGGTTTACTTTTTTCCAACTCGTCTCAGACCAGAGCTCGAGAAAATCCCTGTAGGGACAAGGGTTCGTATTGTAAATCTAGATGGCGATCTTGGAAAATGTGTGGGATTCTCATGATGTTTTCTACAATTTGAGTTTTGGGTTTGTACTAAAAACGTACCACTGTTTCGTTTGTTCCGCGTATGTTTGGTGGAATTCAAATGCATTTGGACACCTGCAAAGTCCACTATAAAAAACCAGCAGAAGTATAAAAACTCCAAAACTGGTCGCTTGGGTTTACTTTTTTTTCTATCTCGTCTTCAGACCAGAAAATAAAAAACCCACCGAGGAAGACCACCTGAGCACGAAACGTCGTACTTAACCAAGAAGCTAGTAAACGTCGCTAAAGGAGTTTTTCGGAAGGGTCATTAACTCCCGTGTCCTTGAGACAAATTTCGGCAACGAGAAATTCACTTGAGTCGGAGAAGGGGAAAGCTGAGTGATGACACAGTTTATCTATTTAACGTGAAAAAAAAAACAAAGATGTTTCTTACGGCTTTCTATTAACGTCGCGCGCAAAACAAAACTTGTCATAGACCTTGAGGTGGACACTGATTACCATAGTTTTATGGTCACCCAACCGTGGAACGAGGCAGATGGACTAGGCGTGTGAGAGGGTAGAAAATCATTGATACCCATGATGATGCAGGTATTTTGTTAATTTGTGGCTCTGTAATTGGAAGCCGCAGGTTAAGTAGATAATCGTCTAGAGAAAGGCGGAACTTGACAGAATGACCCAGAGAAAACAACCCAGGAAGCCATCATGCAACGCTGGACTCCAGTTGCTTCTTCCGATTACTTAAAAAAAAAAAAAAAAACCGAATGAAAAGAAGCGACTTCTTCGGATCTCCGCACGGATGAACACGCGCCATCTGCCCCCTTCTCTTCGAGAAGTCGGCCCTCCCGATGTCATCCTTCCCGAGGAAGTGTAATTATTTCCTCAGGTGTCAGCAGGGGGCTTCGGGAAAAGCGCCAGTGGGTTACGGTCTGCCGAGCGTGTAATTTCACGTATCCACCGCGACAAGGCAGCACTTATTCCCCAATGAGCCCAACACTCCGCTCCCTCACACGCAGCTGAATCGCTTAGTTTTTCACGGATTCAAGAGCAATTCCACCACATACAAAACGATATGGTGACGGCAGGTCCAGACTAGGGATGCAACATCGGAACCAAATAATCGATTATAACATCCAATGATTCATCGTAAGGTAATAATCGATGTGACCAATAATTAATCGGATTATTCCATACCGATTAATTATTAATCGGTATGGAATAATCGATTTTATTTGCTTTCTCACTATCTAAAAATCCGATGGTTTTGTTCGACTGTAGGTGGGGACTATTTTTGCATTTTAAGGCTAATGAAGATAAGGGACTGCCAAAACGAATAAAATTGCACAAAATAGTTTTGACGTGGATATATATTATGGCTGGAGGCCATTCAAAAATTGGCGCAATCAAATTGGCGTGATACAAAAAAGTTATGTTTTTTTGGCGCAATTCCTGTAGTGGTAGAGACTTGACACTTGGGCTGTAGCCTCCTTTAAAAATTTAAAAATTAAGCTTAAAATAAGGGATTTAAAAATTAAGCTGCATAGGGCTGGGATCAGCTTAGTGGCTCCTAACGCTAATTTCTATGCTATTCACTCTACGATGCTGTCATTTGGTATGTATCCTCTTCAGGAATTACACTTTAAGCAGAATAGGCCTAGGATCAGCTTTGGGGCTCCTAAACCCAAGAGAAATATCCATGATCAGATGTTTTTCTCAGTAAGAGAGAGATTTTATTATAAATTGAAGGTATAAATTGAACCGAAAGTATCAAGTATGAAAGTAGAAGACAAATAACGAAGACATGGGTGAAGACAAATCGACGTTGTTATTGTTACTACGTCCATGGATGAATAATACATCCTTCGTTATTCGATTAACCGATTAGCATCCCTAGTCCAGACCCGTAGATAAGATAAGAAGCATATGACTTATACTAGGTACTATGTCACATACATAATATGTAAGACATATTATGTCTTACACTAGTATCATTCTTCTTGGATTTGTAGAAAATTTGTTCAAAACTGTCAATTCAATCCAGTCCTGAGTTTCCTAAAAGAATTTCCGATGGACGCTCATCAAACATAATCCAGTCAATCTGTCCTCTCCCTTTGTACTTCTCAGCCAGGTCTTACCCTTCGATGGATACTGACAGACCGTTCAACAGTAGCCGTAGTGGATGGGAAAACACTTAAAATGAGAACTGCAAGCCTTGTTGCAGGGAAAAATATATTAGGTTCCTCCAAAAGTGCAGCCGCCTCAATATCCTTTGTTTCCTGAAAAACCCTTCTTTTTCCACAGATTATACCACAAAGTGTAAGTATTCTTTTAGCGAATTTTCGAAGAAAACGTAGCTATTGTTCTCGGTCCAAACTTTTTAAAACTGGAATTTCCGAAAAATTTTCATACCAAAATCCGTTTCAGACCATCCTGAATCTACTGCCAAAAGAAACAGATAGAAGAACTCACGTGCTCGCCTGAACGTTTCGCGCCAAACGTCGTCAGCCGACCCCGCTATATATAATATTTATAGCGAGGTCGGCTGACGAGGAGTAGCATAAGAAGAATAATATTATTGTGCAATTGTAATTATTCATTTCATTTAATAAATGTATTTAAAAAAAATAATAAAAAAAAAACAAAAAAAATTATGTCAATTATTACCTATGTTGAAAAGCTGAAAAAGCTTTTAAAGACTTGAGGAGTTTTTTCACAGTAATGAGATCCGATCAGATCGACGCGGATGGTTTTTCTGAATCCAACGGTACCAAACTCATAATAACTTGGGAAAATTCACAACGGGGAACCGAGGGAAAATCCGGAGGGATATTCGCGGAACGTAGGGAAACTTCACGGTGAGTCGACAACTACCTATATGCTATAATATAGCATATAGGTAGTTGTCGACCAACCGTGAAGTTTCCCTACGTTCCGCGAATATCCCTCCGGATTTTCCCTCGGTTCCCTACTTACCTAGTTCCATCCTAACTTTGTTTCCTTGTTACCTACGTCTGTAGATTTCTTCCCATAATTAGGGCACAATTTAGGTGCCGAAACGTCGGGAATAAAGAAACATAAAAACTACGACTATAATAATATATATAATATATCCTAACGTTCTGAATCGTATACACCCAGCCGCTGCTGTCGCCTCGCCAGAGCGCTCGGGATATTCCACGAGCCGACAACCCCACTTAGCGGTATTATAATATATAATATATATTATAATAATTTATATTATAAATTGTTGGGTGTGGAATGACCAATTCTAGTCGAAGTTTTTATGTTTCTTTATTCCCGACGTTTCGGCACCTGAATTGTGCCCTAATTATGGGAAGAAATCTACAGACATAGGTAACAAGGAAACAAAGTTAGGATGGAACTAGGTAAGTAGCTAAAGTTATGGTTATGTACGAACAATGATGACAAGTTATGTAGGTACCTAGCTACTTACATTACGATCAGGCGTTCAAAAGCACACACTTACACAATGTCATACACTTAGTTGTTATCTGACAAAATGTGTATTTGTATTTAATACTTGTTAGGAAAACGCCCAGAATGGGTGTGATAGTAATGATAAGAACAAAATGGTCGATTGGTAACAATGGTTGATAACAAATGGTTGAAACTAGCAATGCATCTGAAACGAGAATATTATAATAATTATGAATGATACCAGTTGTAGACGTGAAATAATAAAACAAATGCGATGAACATGTACTTAAAGAGGGAAAAAGATTAGCAGAAATTATTGTTGTCTACAAGCGACCGAGTCGCAGCAGAAAGAATTTAGGGAATGCGGTCAAAAGTGGTACTACTATAAGGTAGTACATTTGGTGGGAAATTTGAAAAACCTGGGTATGGATAGAATAATTAATGGGTGATGGTTCAAAGTGATTGTTGGAGGTGGTGATGTAAAGTGCTGATGTCATAAGAGTAATTTCTTGTAGACTGAAGAGAGGCATTTTATATCTCTCTTGTGGTTCATACTCTTATTTTCATTCTTGATCATATAGGCGACTTCTTTGATTTTCCTTGTTATGTCTGTAGATTTCTTCCCATGATTAGGGCACAATTCAGGTGCCGAAACGTCGGGAATAAAGAAACATAAAAAAACTACGACTAGACTTGGTCATTCCACACCCAACAATTTACATCACCCACTAGTCAACCAACTGCCAAAAAAAATATATATATGTATAAATTGTGTTGATGGGGTTGACTAGTGTGAAGAAGCAGGTTGTATTCAAATGACCAAGCTAGTCTTTTTTCCGTGTTTATTTTTTCACGACGTTTCGGCAATGGAACAAAGCCCTATTCATGTGAGATTACCTACAATAAGATCGGAACAGAATTAATAGTTACATGAATGTTAGGAATATTATTTATATGATACGTTGGGAATGCTACTTACATGTAGAAGTGAAAATGTCTTACATTAAACTAACGAACTATTGTAGAGAAGTAAAGAAAGGGAGGTGGATCAGTTTGTGGATAATATAAAGATGAAACTGACTAACTGCTGTGTGGAAGTGATTCTATGAGGAAGGGGTACATTAGTTTGTGTGTGGTGGAGGATGAAATCTAATGAGACCTGATGAATATGGACAGGAACTTAGAATAATTACTATGAACTATGAAGTGACAGTGAACGTAGATTAAAAAAAATATAACATGAACAAAAATAACAACAAGAAAAACAACAGCAATAGGAAAATAATAACAGATTGCAATTGTGAATGAATAACAACAAGAAAACAACAACAGAAAGGAAATGAAAGTGAAGAAAGTGAAGTGCAATTGTAGATAATCGTAATTAAAAAATAACATGAACAAAAATAACAACAAGAAAACAACAGCAATAAGAAATTGATAACAGATTGCAATTGTGAATGAATAACAAGAAAACAACAACCGTTTCACACAATACACGTAAACACATAACACAAATACATTACACAAGAACAACCCTTCACAAAACTTCCCTTCCCCACCACCTTCTACCAGCCCACATTATCCTGCTCGCTTCCTCCATGCCGCTGCCATCCGCGCATACCACCAACCCCCTTGGACCTGGAAATGGAGAGAAGCACACCCCACCATTTCTTCCCGGGCTGACGACGCTGTAAAGCGAAAATTTTCTAGTTTTTCCAAATTTACGTAAGTGTTAACTATAATTTTCATCCTCCTGTACGTTCATTCAAGTTCTTATTTCACGCGAGTGTCTTTAGTTTCACCAATCCATATATATATACGATGGATTGGTGAAACTAAAGACACTCGCGTGAAATATGAACTTGAATGAATGTACAGGAGTACTTTTCGCGTATATACATATATATTGCAAATAGATTATGAAATGGAGATCACATTTAAAGCGAAAATCATAGAAAAATATACCTCAGTATTTCGGCTAGTGGTCGTGATCACGAGACTGTATAGAATATAATATATTATATTATATATGTATGTGTCATTCCAGACGATAACTCTCGATAGGATTGAGATAAAAAGTTCAAATTTGTACAAAAAAACTGTCTTGGCAATCGACAGGCTAAGTTCGTAGATGGGCAGAATCGGACCACTCTAAGGGGGGGTTTTGGGGAGTTTAGGGGGGGGGGGGGAATTCCTCATAAATTCTCAAAATGGAACATTTCGACAAGTGATACCTCATTTTAAAGGTTTATTTATGCTGAACACGATGGTGAAATTGCGATATCTCATCCCGTTCTCAAACTGGGGCACTTTGAAGATGAAGAAACGTGGTTGTTACTTGAAATGATCTTCATGGTTATTCTGCTCTAATCTGATGACGGAATGCGATATCGCAATTCTGACTTCACCGTCGTGTTTAGAGTTGAAATATCGAAAAGCTGAGGGTCGTTTGGGGATTATGAGGAGGGGGGGGGGTTCATCCGAAAAAATGAAAGTCTGACAAGTGACACCTCATTTCAAAGGTTTTCACACGCTGAATACGATCGTGAAGTCGGAATAATTCCAATTATTGCGATATCTTATTTCGTTCTCAAACTTTAGAACTTTGAAGATGAAGAAACGTGGTTGAACCTTGATATATTCTTCATGGTTAGTCTGCTCTAAGGATGTTTGGGGGGGGGTTCACTCATAAATTCCAAAAATGAAACGGTCTGTCAAGTGACACCTCATTTTTAACGTTTTTACACGCTGAATAAGACGGGGAAGTCAGAATTGCTATATCTTATTCCGCTCTCAAACTGGAGCACTTTGAAGATGAAGAACGTGGTTGAGACTTGAGATGTTCTTCATGGACATCATGTTCTTTAATGAAGACGTTTTACATAAAACCAATTATTTCTTCGAAAATTCGCTCTTATAGTCACGCTGCATGACTGTGGATTTTTATCATTAAAATAGTTATTTCAAGAATTGTAATAAATTCCAGCAAAAAATTTTAATAACGATACATTTTTTTGCTTCGTGGGGGGCGGGGGCGTATTTGTTCCAATACAACAAACTCTGCAAATTCTTGACACAACGGTTCATTATCTTCTTTGTACAGATCACCCTTCTGTCTAGATCACTAGGTCTAAATGTCTAGATCCTAAATGTTAGATTAATTATTATAATAAATTATCACTAATTATTAACAATTTTATCAAGTACCTAGTGAAAATTATTATAATTTATTGTTAGGTATTAATAATTCGTATTTATTAATAATAATAATTATTAATTATGATTAATTAATACGATAAAATTCTGGGGTTTTTAATACTACGTCGGTAATAAAAATTATTTTTCTATAAAAGAAGTAGGTACCTACCAACAAACATTCGAAATTACCTTCATTTCCGTAGCACGAAACGCACCTCAGAACAACAAACTCGACATCACTTAAGCCATATGATGTTCCAAAGAGCTTGTTAGTATAATACTACGTCGGTAATAATTTTTCTATAAAAGAAGTACCTACCAACAAACATTCGAAATTACCTTCATTTCCGTAGTACGAAACGCACCTCAGAACAACAAACTCGACATCACTTAAGCCATATGATGTTCCAAAGAGCTTGTTAGTATGAAAGTGGACCTGTATTCCAAAAGTTTGATTCATGATCGTGTTGTGAGGCACAATCTTTGAGCCGTCATTGTGAACGAACGGCTGGTCGTACAAAGCTGCGGATGGTCTTGAAAAATTCTACGGAACAAACTCTATCTAAATATGAAATAAAAAAAACATACCGTTCTATATGAATTTTTCGAGATATGAATTTTCAAAATTTCAAAATTCGTTTTGAACCCCTTCCCCTTGACCTAGGGTTATGAAAAGTTTCGAGGATCATTGTGGGGCTGGTCCAAACCCAGAAACCAAATTTCGTAATTTTAGCTCAACGTTAACTGGGCAAAGTGGCGCGGACGGCGGACGGCGTACGGCGGACGGACGGATTTTGGTTTATTATCTTCGATAATGAACCATTGGAATCGCCCAAAGAAAAAATTTTTTTAACCCCCCCTCAAAATTTGTTGGTTTACGTTTCAAGATACGTAGATTCAGAAAATCGAATAAAAAAAAATCCGACCGTCCGCCGTACGCCGTACGCCGTCCGCGCCACTTTGCCCAGTTAGCGTTGAGCTAAAATTACGAAATTTGGTTTCTGGGTTTTGACCAGCCCCACAATGATCCTCGAAACTTTTCATAACCCTAGGTCAAGGGGAAGGGGTTCAAAACGAATTTTGAAATTTTGAAAATTCCATATCTCGAAAAATTCATATAGAACGGTATGTTTTTTATTTCATATTTAGATAGAGTTTGTTCCGTAGAATTTTTTAAGACCATCCGCAGCTTTGTACGACCAGCCGTTCGTTCACAATGACGGCTCAAAGATTGTGCCTCACAACACGATCGTGACTCAAACTGTTGAAATACGGGTCCATTTTCATACTAACAAGCTCTTTGGAACATCATATGGCTTAAGTGATGTCGAGTTTGTTGTTCTGAGGTGCGTTTCGTGCTACTGAAATGAAGGTAATTTCGAATGTTTGTTGGTAGGTACTTCTTTTATAGAAAAATTATTACCGACGTAGTATTAAAAACCCCAGAGTTATATCGTATTAATTAATCATAATTAATAATAATAATTATTAATAATAAATACAAATTATTAATACCTAACAATAAATTATAATAATTTTCTCTAGGTACTTAATAATAATAATTAATCTAACATTGAGGATCTTGACATTTAGACCTAGTGATCTAGACAGAAGGGTGATCTGCACAAGGAAGATAATAAACCGTTGTGTCAAGAATTTGCAGAGTTTTTTTTATTCGATTTTCTGAATCTACGTATCTTGAAACGTAAACCAACAAATTTTGAGGGGGGGGTTAACAAATTTTTTTCTTTGGGCGATTCCAATGGTTCATTATCGAAGATAATAAACCAAAATTGACTCTTTCTATTTAATAAATGATTTCAACCAACTCAGATCCCACTCAGAGGCGAACCCCGTGTTAATGAATCCTTTCATAAGAAGTCGACAACAGGGATCGGCGGTTTCGAAAATTGGGAGTAATTTGGTGCCTCAATCAGTGACATAGGCCCAGAGACAGAATACTAACTTGTCAGAAGGCGATAAATCTCGAAATAGGGAGATATAAAAAAGGAATTCATGCGCCTTCAATCTGGACGGAGATTTACAAGGAATTAGCATGTACGGGTTCATGCGACCACACCATGCAGAATCTTAGATAACCGCCATATACCTACATTTAATAATTTTTGGATTCAATATTTTGGTTCAGTTACAGTTTCAGCTTGTTGATTCCATGACAAAAAACGCCGACAATAAATTTTACTGTCGGCGTTTTGGTTTATTATCTTCGATAATGAACCATTGGAATCGCCCAAAGAAAAAAAAATTTTAACCCCCCCTCAAAATTTGTTGGTTTACGTTTCAAGATACGTAGATTCAGAAAATCGAATAAAAAAAAATCCGTCCGTCCGCCGTACGCCGTACGCCGTCCGCGCCACTTTGCCCAGTTAGCGTTGAGTTAAAATTACGAAATTTTTTTTATGGGTTTCGACCAACCCCACAATGGTCCTCGAAACTTTTCATATCCCTAGGTCAAGGGGAAGGGGTTCAAAACGAATTTTGAAATTTCGAAAATTTTATATCTCGAAAAATTCATATAGAACGGTATGTTTTTTATTTCATATTTAGATAGAGTTTGTTCCGTAGAATTTTTTAAGACCATCCGCAGCTTCGTACGACCAGCCGTTCGTTCACAATGAGGGCTCAAAGATTGTGCCTCACAACACGATCGTGTATCAAACTGTTGAAATACAGGTCCATTTTCACAACAAGCTCTTTGGAACATCATATGGCTTAAGTAATGTCGAGTTTGTTGTTCTGAGGTGCGTTTCGTGCTACGGAAATGAAGGTAATTTCGAATGTTTGTTGGTAGGTACTTCTTTTATAGAAAAATTATTACCGACGTAGTATTAAAAACCCCAGAATTATATCGTATTAATTAATCATAATTAATAATAATTATTATTATTAATAAATACGAATTATTAATACCTAACAATAAATTATAATAATTTTCAGTAGGTACTTGATAAAATTGTTAATAATTAGTGATAATTGATAATAATAATTAATCTTACATTTAGGATCTAGACATTTAGACCTAGTGATCTAGACAGAAGGGTGATCTGTACAAAGAAGATAATGAACCGTTGTGTCAAGAATTGGCAGAGTTTTTTGTCACGGAATCAACAAGCTGAAGAAACGGACTTTCCATTGTCGAATAGTGCAGTCAATTCAAAATTAAGTTTTTTTTCCTCGTGTAGTCGAGACCAGACGGTTTTTTTTTCTTTGGTCGTTTTGGTTTATTCATTTTTCAATCGGCGGCTCGACTAGACGGGTAAAAACCGGGACTTGTAGAGGCAATTGTATTACGTCTGGTCGGTGTCTGTAAGGAGCAATGAAGAAAATCCGTTCTATCAAAAAGGGGAACCATTTTTTTGCACAAGCCCAGATGGGTTTGGGTTCCGTTACTTAAGCCGGCGCTACACGACGCGTCGAATGTTGGGCCAAACGTTTGACCGTACTCGACGAGTGACGACTCGACGAGTGACTCGAGCTAAAGCCCCAGCTACACGGTGTGGCAAACGTTTGATCCAGTACGATCCAGGTCGAGCCGTTTGAAGGTCGAGCCGTCGGGAGTTGTTTCAACATGGAAACGGATGATGAAGATGTTGCAGCGATTGCTGGGGATGCCCTTAATGGTTTATATAGCTCAACCGCTATTTATCTATAATCCCGCTATTCTCGGCATAACTAGAACTCTAACTGAGTTGAACTGAAAAAGAATGACAAAAATTGATAGGTTGCATATTTTTTTTTTATTATCTAAGTACCTACTGATTTTTAGGTTTGTTTGTTTTAAATTATGGAAAAACGAATGAAGTGGAGACCCATGACACAGTTGTAGGCATGACAATAAAGACAAAGAAATTACTAAAGACAAATAAATATTATGAAATTCAATACAATTCAACAATAATTGTTGAATTGTATTGAATTTCATTATATTCATTGATTCCTTTTGCCACCAAGTATTCATCGACACAGGTAATTTATGATTGAAATTATTTCAATCATAAATTACTTGTGTCGATGAATACTTGGTGGCAAAAGGAATCAAACTGAACGCGCTACAAACTGTACGCCGAGCCTCCTGCCTTCGAAGAAACGAGCTTCCAAGAAACGAAGGTTCTCGACAACGTTGGACCCTTCTTTTTCCTTTGACTTGGGCGCAAAGACCGCTCTCTGACCGATCGCCCTCCAACGCCAACGTTGGACGCTGGCCATTGGAAGCTGGACGTTGGAAGGTCGGCTACACGATGCTACCAGTCACCAAGCGTCCAACATTGGAAGGTGTTGGTAGCATCGTGTGACGCCGGCTTTACCTGAGGTTTGCTCTGGATATAGTCGAACGGAAAGGAGGCAAGGGGTAAAGGAAAAGCTTGAAGGAAGGAACTTGATATAAGTAACAAAAAAAAAACTTTTTTTGAATGAGAAGGTAAAAGGGGAGGTTAGAGCAAATACTACCCTTAGATAAGGGGTCAGCGTCAAGAGACGGTTTTTCACACGCCTATCTCTTGCGTTTCCTGTCCAGGCTATCGGATCAGCATTTGAATAGGAGGGTAGAAGTTCGGATAAAAGTTTTAAAGGTGTTTCACTCATGAAACGTTCCGAGTTCAGTCCAGAAGAACCGGTTGGAGTCGTCTGAAGGGTTGCAAGTTCCTTTCAGACCCCTCTGGCAACCCCAAGGGTAGGATACGCTTTTGAATCGAAAGGGTGAGACCCTAAATCGGGTGCGAGACGCGTCTACAAGGCTAGACGGTATTAATCATGCACGACTGTAAGTTTTTCTTTGAATTTCAAGTAACAGGGTCTGGTTTCGCACCACCCTCACCAAATAGCCCTTCGAGACTGATTTAAGAAATGTCCAGACGGCGACCAAGCTCGATTGCAGTTTGTTACACGTTCTTTACACTGCAGAGTAACGGTCCTAATTATACACACAAACTCTGAATAAATAGTACACCTGGTTGTTCAAGCGAAGAGAAAAGTGATTTTTTTATTCGTTGAAACTTCAAAGCACAACGGATTTGTGACTAACGTACAGGATAGTTCTGTGTTCTTGACGCCAAATTACCATGATACCGCGGCTTCCAAGGAGGCATCTGCGTTCTGGACAATGCGCCTTGGAAGGGGACCATCAACAGTTGAGCTCCACGGGTTTGTTAGTGCGAAAGAATTTGGGGTAAGACGTTTGAAAAGAGACACCCGTCCGCCGTATCAGCCCTTTTGAAATCCGCAGCCCCAATAACTGCTGAGATTCCTTTCTGTCGCTTTTGAGCCATTGTGGCTCGTAAGAAGATTATACATTATACAAGATTATACTCTTGTTGGAACTGTCCAGATCCATCTGCGCAGGGACAGGGTAACATTACACATTGATTATCTTTCGTCGGTTTTTGAGAATGACGCGTTATCTTGCCTCCGAACGCTCCCAACAGTTAATTATGCTTTTAAAGAACCTCACATGCAGCTTTTTTTCTCTGCAACGCTGACACGGCTTCTTTGATACTAATGGCAGTAATGACACCTCAAACGGGTCGCCCTCTTCATAGAATCACGCGAGAGGCCGTAACGTATATGCTTTCAGATTTTTTTTCTTACACCCATTCCCCACGGGATGTTTTGCGCAACACCATAGACCATCTTGCTCTACCTCCTACCAATAACAAGAAGCCATTTTAATCCTCTTCAACCTCAAGTACGGTCTATTGAGAGGACCACCTGCTTTCATTTTCTGCCATTGTCGGATAGCGTCCTAGGAGATCGCGAGCGCGGACAATGCTAACTCGTACAAAGCTCTGTATAAGCTACAACCAACCCACGTTAGTTCTCAGCTAACTGCCAAGGGCTTTTGTGAGATTCATAATTCCTTTCGACTTGAGAGTAGTGACGAAGTAAATGAACTCGATCGCTCTTGGAGAAGGACCTCTGTTGGGGGCCTGATAGCCGAAAAACGCCCTCATCTTTGAAAATAACACAGGTCGAAAAAAGCGCATTCATGGAGGCCGGGCCTCCGAGGCCCATAATCTGATCCAAAGGACTACTCGCATTACCGAGAAACGTTCGGATTTCTCACAGTGAATTGAATGAGACCGAACATCGTCCGGAATTGCGTGACAACTCAATTCACACTCGGCTGTCCTCATTTACTGATTTCTGCCCAAGCCCTCCAACTGTGAGTGGGGAACACGCGATCTCGTCGCTGATTGCTCAAGAGGCGTAGAGAAACGTCAGGTTTACGATATGGGCGAGGGGTATTGTGCGAGGATTTTACTGCCTCAAACGGCCGACTGGTGGGGGGGGGGGGGGGGGTTTGAGGTCCATCCTTGAAAGACTGAAGGGTCGTTGGGTTCCTCATGTGCTTGGTCCGTGAGTCACGGACCGTGACCCACTTCGTTCGAGACAGCCCTTCGAAACCATTGGCCTAACGATTTGGATTTCTGAAACCTTCATCTTCTACGGTTACATTACTCTCATTACCCTCGTCAAATTCAATACTGCATTAAATGCAGTATTAAATAATAAAAATGTTTTCAGGCTCAAGCATAAAAAGCGAGGTCCCATCTTCAAATCGATCCGACCTCCCCATACTCAATATATACTATCTAGATAAATAAAACCTCGAATCAATGAATTAACCTCCTCTTTTTAGAATGTTTATTTCGTCAGACGGCATTCAATGATATCGACAACAGCTGTTTATCTTATCTCGATATTAAGGTTTGAATGGACAGTATAGAGAATGAGAAATTAAACGAAAAAAACGATCTCCTTATCTTGAAATGCGGAGAGATGAGGCCAAATCCAATCAGCTGAGGGGCAATTTGAGTTTCCGTTCTAAGAGACGACCTCCTTCTGAGTATTGTAATCCACAGGTACGAGCGGGATTTCCGTTTGCGCATGCGTAATTGCAATCCCCCAAAAAATCTGGGTATTGAAAAGCCGCTTTTACTCAACTGGCCTTTACATTGTGCTTCAAAGGCTATTCGTTAGTCGAGCATCAAAATATCAACCGTTCCCACTTCGTTACTTTTTAAAAACATGCTCTGTTGTTTCTCTGAGACATCATCAGAGAAAACTCCACGGAGAAAACAAGCAAGACGGACCCCTCCGAGGTTTCTTGCGGCTAAGGCTAACGAATCGAACGGTCTTTTGATGTTCGACCGCGGGACCGCAAACCGCAAGCGAACATTCAATCGATTAAGCGCATGCGCGGTTTAATACGATAAACTAATACTCAATTATTGAGTCCCCGGAAGAAGTAAAAAAGCTCATTGTGGCTACCAACATGGGGGAGAAAGTCCTGTTAAGGACTGTTATAGAGAAGAAAAAATCATCGAGGGAACTAACGCTACAAGCCGATAAGTTTGGTCAATACACCTGAAAACTTCAAAATTAAATTCGAGTATAAATTACCTCAACTCAACATGGGAAGATGAATACGTTTGTCAAGAAATGTCCTTAAAAAAGCTCCAACATTTTGAGTCATTTGGAAAGAACAGTAGCTTCTAAAGAATAGTAGTAAATCACTATTCACTCAGTCAATACTTGAAACTAGATTCATGAAAAACGGTTTGAAAATTCCACTGTTTATTCATGATATTCCATCGCTATTTTCACCACTGAAAAAGTACCGAAATGAAAATATCTGATTCCTCTTCAACAATATTCGCCGAAAATATGGCGAATTCCACTTTAATAAGTGGCAAAATGACAATATCTGTTCCGATTCATATTCAATAATACTCACCATAAATAAAGGTAATTACCACATTTGAACAACGCACAGCTGAGTTAGAACGTTACTGTTACAACTTCGTCTATCCTACAGGAAATTGAATACTATGTTCAACGGTACCATGAAACTGCGCAATGGGATTCTTTGTTCGGACATTTTACAGGAATGAAATATTCTGATTTCACCATCGTATTCAGCGTTGAAAAAACACGGGAAAAAACGGAGACAAATTTTTTCTGCACACTTTAGAATATGTCACCTGTTTCGAAAATTCGCTCATACGATCACGCTGCATGACTGGAACTTTTTTGATCTTTTTTTCGTATTAAAAAAAAAAAAAAATAAGAACCAAGTTTTTTCTCATAGAACCAAAACGGTGAGAGCCTGATGACCAGGAACACCTAATGATATTGTACATAATACATAATAATATTATGTACAATATAATTAGGTGTTCCTAGTCATTACGCTCGCAACGTTTTGGTTCTACATATTATGTAGTAGGTATACTACGTCTGACCCAGCAACTCCTCCCTTTAAAGAGGGGAGTACATGCTCATTATTAAATAATACAAATTTTGTGTGTTTTCTCATTTCTGGGTAGTTTACTCAGTGTGGGTAAAAAACCATAACTAGGTTTTTAGTTCGAAAAAAATATTCCCGGGCCCATTACAACAATATTTTTGGGTAAGTCCTCATCTTTTACTTTTCGGTGAAGCAACGGAACGTAAGGTTTTTGACATTTAATGTCTTTACTATGGCACATAAATGAAAAACTCTGCAAATTCTTGACACAACGGTTCATTGTCTTCTTTGTACAGATCACCCTTCTGTTTAGATCATTAGGTCTAAATGTCTAGATCCTAAATGTTAGATTAATTATTATTATGAATTATCACTAATTATTAACAATTTTATCAAGTACCTAGTGAAAATTATCATAATTTATTGTTAGGTATTAATCATTTGTATTTATTATTAATAATTTAGAACGGCTGGTCTTACAAAGCTGCGGATGGTCTTAAAAATTTCTTAGGAATAAACTCTATCTAAATATGAAATAAAAACTCTGCAAATTCTTGACACAACGGTTCATTATCTTCTTTGTACAGATCACCCTTCTGTCTAGATCACTAGGTCTAAATGTCTAGATCCTAAATGTTAGATTAATTATTATTATCAATTATCACTAATTATTAACAATTTTATCAAGTACCTACCTAGTGAAAATTATTATAATTTATTGTTAGATATTAATAATTCGTATTTATTATTAATAATAATTATTATTAATTATGATTAATTAATACGATATAATTCTGGGGTTTTTAATACTACGTCGGTAATAATTTTTCTATAAAAGAAGGACGGCGTACGGCGGACGGACGGATTTTTTTTTATTCGATTTTCTGAATCTACGTATCTTGAAACGTAAACCAACAAATTTTGAGGGGGGGTTAAAAAGTTTTTTCTTTGGGCGATTCCAATGGTTCATTATCGAAGATAATAAACCAGAATCGTCACGCGGAGAGCGTTATGCGGAGTTTCTGATGATTTTCGCTTACAACCGATTCGTTGCTACGGAACTTTATCTTCGCCAGTTATCATCGTACAAAAATCGTTCACTACTCGTTGGATAGCTCTCGATTTACCTAACCATATTACGTTAACCACTGCGGAGTGCGTGGCCGACAAGCTGCGGTATGAGCGTGATTGTTTAAATAATTGTTTACACACAGGTGATCATTCTCAATAATTTATATTGTCAAGACGAATGCAAGCTTCATAATTTATGATGACCCTTTCAATTAAGTATTTATACTTAATGTTATAACATTGTTATAACAACTACGCTACTGGGGTAGGTGATGTAGTATAGTTCGAAGGCCCTTGAATCCCTTCTTTAAATACATAAAATGTCCCAATGTGTTGCAGACTCGTATGCAAGCATTTTGGATTAGTTTTTCGTGACAGTTTTCTATTACCTTTTTCAACAGAGCAGTGCGAAGGCATATTGAGATTACCTATTCTAGAAGTTATAGCAAATGCTGATTAGCTGTGCGAAACACATGGGAACGGCGGACCAGACGGTTGAGAATGAACTTTAAAAAAAATGTAACCGAGTGTAAAAATCTCATCGCACCGGATGCGTCTGGGACGGCTTAATAATTGGTACTTTTATGAGCCCATACATTTTTTTCAATTTGGACCTTTGAGGATGAAAAGAGAAAGAATATCTACTTGTTGATACAAATTCAGAACCTGGAAGTGTTTGGTGAATAGTACGAGGGCTCCAATTCTAGATTGACTCGAACGGTTCGTTATTAAAAATATGTAATAGGCCAAAAAAATACCAAAATTAGCAGTGAAACTACGGTTTCAAGATACAATTTTCCTTCATCCTAATCCAAAAGAATATTCCAAATTAATTTCAAGTTATGCAAGTCGTGTTCGTGTAATAAACCCAATTTTTGGCTTAAAAGGCGTTTTGTTTCCTCATTTCGCGTATGAATCAGCCAGTCAAAATCAATTAATTGGGACACTCACCTCTTGTCGCCAAGGTGATGAAGGTATTGGAATGCCTGAGGACCATTTCCGTCAAGTCTTCCTGGAGGGGAATCCTGCACAGGAGGTGCGGCAGGAAGTCAGGAGCAGTCACAGCGAGAAGGTCCCATTTCAATTTGGCAGACACGAGGAACTCGAAACTCTGTCAACACAAAAGACCGACCGCATTTGATAAAAAACAATTAGGCGCCCTTGTATGGTATCAATAACCCAACAAATAAGTGAAAATTTCCCCATGATAGGCAACGCTATGATAGCCGAAGTCACAGAAGATATCCTTGTGAGGGGTCCTTAAACGCAAGTCTACCTTCAAATATTTTAAAGTTGATGCGGAATTTGATCCGAACCGCTATTACAATACACGATGCATCATCCGTAGTACGTTTTTAGGAATTTAAAACGTTTTACAGTGTTTACCACCGGAAAACAAACGACGTTATCCAGAAACCGAGAAGTTTCACCTTCTATTTACACAAGGAAAATAAAAATGGATTCATTATGAAATAGCTGGTGTGTACCCTTCTTTATCGGGATCCATAAGAATTTTTCAAGTACGCGGAGCCTACTTTATCTAGCACTCTGGGCAAATATCGGCTGGTGCTATGAACTCACTTTCCCGTAAGGGCCGAAAGAGTGGGGACACAGAATGAAACGTGGAGTCGACGATAACTCGGTTTGAGCAACTAATCAAAACTTGATATTAGAACATGCCGCGAAGAATGTTTTGCGCGGAGCAACGAGCGGAAATCGTGACATATATGTGAATTAAGGTGAGGATTTGGCAAGCGCCGAAAACCGATTCAGCTCCTTTCAATAATTCAATAAGTGACCCACTGCGGGTTCGGCGCCGAGCGAAAATGCGGACGCAGACGTTTTTCAGAATTCCGTCGGGAGGAATTCGATTGAACGCGATTGTGCGTCCCTCTGATAAATCCAGTAGATACGAGCAATGCCGAAAATTCAAACAGATATATTGAGTGATTTTTTCAAGCAACAAATTGAGTAGCAAATATTGGTCAATTTCTATTAATCAAAAAATAGATCTGTACCATTCGAGACCTCATACAATGAGAACAACATGGAAAACTTCAGCGCGACGATTCAAGCTCAAGATGAAGATTTAGCCTTCCAACAATAGCTTCCTTTTCTTCAAAAATTCTCTAAAAAAAAGTCGTGGGGACACTTTTTGTTGCAAATTAGTTGTAGAATTGATCCCTTAAATCTTTCGGATTCAAGTTGACACCTTGTATATATAAATATATATTAGGATGTCCCTTATTTTTCGACTTTTTTATTTGGGGTTCTTACCCCCCCATGTTCCATCGGCACCAATGTATCACACACAAAAATTGGGCACCCTCGGACAACGCTATCACGTGTCTATTTTCATAACAAACAACGTAACTCCATCGCTAAAGTATTTATTTATTTAGAGTATATGGGGCGAGCCCAATTACAGAATATGTAGAAGTAATGTAATACAGAGTAATGGTAAATGCATAGATGAAACAGGGATACACCCGACACACACTAGGCACTCTAAAAAGAAGTATATATATTGAAGTACACACAAAATATGGCGAATCTAATGTGATGAAAAATGACATGGAAATAATTTTTTTCAAAATTCCCGGTAAAATTAAATTCACGAATTTAATTATAATTCCTAATTATATAACGAATTTAATTATAATTTTTCACGGATTTAAAATTCACCCATAATTCCCATTTTTTCAGAGACTTAAACATTTACCCATAATTCCCGGGTTTTTTTCACAGATTTAAAATTCACCCATAATTCCCGTTATTTCACGGATTTAAAAATTCACTCATAATTCCCGGTTTTTTGATAGATTTAAAATTCACCCATAATTCCCGGTTTTACAAATTCACGCATAATTCCCGGTCGCTGCCAACTATGACGAGGTCACGACACGTTTCACCTGTTCCATTTAGGGCCGGTTTCACTAACGTTTTTAAACGGCGTTTAAACGAGTTTAAACATAAAACACTCGCAAAGCGTCGCTGTCGGAGTTCACGAAACTCGTTCAAGTTAATACGCCCCCAAAACGCTTTTAGAAACTAATCGCCGATTTTTGAGGGTTTAAAGACTCCTAACCGTTATTAATCAGTTTATTTACCTATCGACCAACTTGCTGTTGACGATTCCCTTTGGCTTTTTCGTTCACTGCTGTATGTAGGTATAACAGTATAATGAGTACCTACGAGTGGTTTGGTAAGGGCTTTCACCTTGGCCTTTGATGACGATGAAGAACAACACTTTACGCCACTTTCGCCACAATTCGCCACTTTTGACGTCCTCGAAGACACTGACATCGCGACTAGGTACCGTTTGTCAAAATCGTCCGTCATATCAGTCCTGGAGCTTATTGAAGGGAAACTCAATGGTATATTTATTGGTAAAATATTTTGTCATCTAAAGGAATACTGCCAAGTAAACTGTGAGTGTCCTTCCGTCGAACAAGTGAGCCAGACCAAGTATTTAGGGGTAATAATGGATGAGTGCCTTAGCTGGGAACCCCACATAAAATCACTGTCAACCAAGTAAGAAAACTGATCCCATTATGCTGCGTAGTAAGAAAGTTTATGTCGATGAAAATTAAAAAGCAATTGTATTTTGCGATGGTTCAGTCCCTATTAATACATGCATTGCCCGCCTGGGGGCTTACTCATAATATTAAACTACAGCCGCTTCTCATATAACGCAGAAAACACTCATTAAAATACTACTTAAAAAGCCCAGATTGTGCCCAACAGAGAAGCTATTTAGCGAATTTAATGTAAGTACTTGATCTCCATGGATTGGCAGGAAAAACTACTATAATATACACGTATAAAGCCTTTTTAGAAAATAAGATAAAGAGAATGGAAGTAGGAACAAGAAGCCAAAATAACATTAAATAACACTAAACGCGATAACCAAATAGCCAAATAACACTAAACGCGATCCGAACAAAAACCTCTGGTGCTCAGAGACTATACTTGTACAAGGGTGTAATACTCTTTAATAATTTACCAGCTAAGTTCTCAGCACCACCTGTGACGCTCACGAGATTTAAAGTCATAATTAACGAATACTATTCATCTGGAAGTACGGAATAGTGTATTTCTTGCTCTTGTAAAAACGGTACACTGTGGCAAACTTTAGAATTTAAGTTTATAAATGTATGTTGTTTCATTAATAACCCATAAGCAAGACAGTAATTAATTTGGTTATTTAAAAAACTATATTAGGTTATTAGGTTGTTATTAAAACTATATTAGGTTGTTATTAAAAAACTATAAAAAAACTATATGTTCCAACCTGACCTAGTTCATGAACTGAGTTCACGAACCAGTTCAGGAGTAGTGGGGATGAGTTCAAGAACTGTTAGGTTCGTGAACTGAATAGCTGGAACGACCCGAACTATTCCGGCAGGTAGCGCTGAGGGCGGTTTTGATCAGAGTAACCTTCTTCTTCTATCGCTATCAGATATCAGAACTCAACAATTTCCGAATTGAAATTCCGAATTTCAGAATCCCATTTAACGGTCTTGGTTAATTAACTGACTTAGTCTAGGACTAGAAACTGGAATGTATCTAGCATTGACCCTACTTCAAGTACTTCTTAAAAACAAGAATAAGTGTAAGCAGAGCTTGATTTGTCTGCTCCTTCTGTAAAAAAAAGAAGAGATTCTTGTACTGTGGACTACCGGCTGGCGGCGGGAATTGTTGAATATTTATTTTTAATATAGTTCTAAAAACTATATGCTTACGCGTTTCTGAACACCTTCAAAACTCTGCAAATTCTCTGTAAATGTCTAGATCCTAAATGTTAGATTAATTATTATTATGAATTATCACTAATAATTAGTGATAATTCATAATAATAATAAAAAATAATGATTATTAATAATTTTATCAAGTAGGTACCTAGTGGAAATGATTATAATTTATTGTTATGTATTAATCATTTGTATTTAGTATTAATAATTATCATTATTAATTATGATTAATTAATACGATATAATTCTGAGGTTTTTAATACTACGTCGGTAATAATTTTTCTATAAAAGAAGTACCTACCAACAAACATTCGAAATTACCTTCATTTCCGTAGCACGTAACGTATTTCAGAACAAAAACTCTGCAAATTCTTGACACAACGGTTCATTATCTTCTTTGTACAGATCACCCTTCTGTCTAGATCACTAGGTCTAAATGTCTAGATCCTAAATGTTAGATTAATTATTATTATCAATTATCACTAATTATTAACAATTGTATCAAGTACCTAGTGAAAATTATTATAATTTATTGTTAGGTATTAATTATATCGTATTAATTATGATTAATTAATACGATATAATTCTGGGGTTTTTAATACTACGTCGGTAATAATTTTTCTATAAAAGAAGTACCTACCAACAAACATTCGAAATTACCTTCATTTCCGTAGCACGAAACGCACCTCAGAACAACAAACTCGACATAACTTAAGCCATATGACGTTCCAAAGATCTTGTTAGTATGAAAATGGACCTGTATTTCAACAGTTTGATTCACGATCGGGTTGTGAGGCACAATCTTTGGGCCGTCATTGTGAACGAACGGCTGGTCGTACAGAGCTGCGGATGGTCTTAAAAAATTCTACGGAACAAACTCTATCTAAATATGAAATAAAAAACATACCGTTCTATATGAATTTTTCGAGATATGAGATTTCAAATTTTCAAAATTCGTTTTGAACCCCTTCCCCTTGACCTAGGGTTATGAAAAGTTTCGAGGACCATTGTGGGGTTGGTCGAAACCCATAAAAAAAATTTCGTAATTTTAACTCAACGCTAACTGGGCGGACGGCGTACGGCGGACGGACGGATTTTGGTTTATTATCTTCGATAATGAACCATTGGAATCGCCCAAAGAAAAAAAAATTTTAACCCCCCCTCAAAATTTGTTGGTTTACGTTTCAAGATACGTAGATTCAGAAAATCGAATAAAAAACAACGGTTCATTATCTTCTTTGTACAGATCACCCTTCTGTCTAGATCACTAGGTCTAAATGTCTAGATCCTAAATTTTAGATTAATTATTATTATCAATTATCACTAATTATTAACAATTTTATCAAGTACCTAGTGAAAATTATTATAATTCATTGTTGGGTATTAATAATTTGTATTTATTATTTATAATAATTATTATTATTTATTATTAATTAATACGATATAATTCTGGGGTTTTTAATACTACGTCGGTAATAATTTTTCTATAAAAGAAGTACCTACCAACAAACATTCGAAATTACCTTCATTTCAGTAGCACGAAACGCACCTCAGAACAACAAACTCGACATATGATGTTTCAAAGAGCTTGTTAGTATGAAAATGGACCTGTATTTCAACAGTTTGAGTCACGATCGTGTTGTGAGGCACAATCTTTGAGCCGTCATTGTGAACGAACGGCTGGTCGTACAAAGCTGCGGATGGTCTTAAAAAATTCTACGGAACAAGCTCTATCTAAATATGAAATAAAAAACGTATCGTTCTATATGAATTTTTCGAGATATGGAATTTTCAAAATTTCAAAATTCGTTTTGAACCCCTTCCCCTTGACCTAGGGTTATGAAAAGTTTCGAGGATCATTGTGGGGCTGGTCCAAACCCAGAAACCAAATTTCGTAATTTTAGCTCAACGCTAACTGGGCAAAGTGGCGCGGACGGCGGACGGCGTACGGCGGACGGCGTACGGCGTACGGCGTACGGCGTACGGCGTACGGCGTACGGCGGACGGACGGATTTTTTTTTATTCGATTTTCTGAATCTACGTATCTTGAAACGTAAACCAACAAATTTTGAGGGGGGGTTAAAAAAATTTTTTCTTTGGGCGATTCCAATGGTTCATTATCGAAGATAATAAACCAAAAATCCGTCCGTCCGCCGTACGCCGTCCGCGCCACTTTGCCCAGTTAGCGTTGAGCTAAAATTACGAAATTTGGTTTCTGGGTTTGGACCAGCCCCACAATGATCCTCGAAACTTTTCATAACCCTAGGTCAAGGGGAAGGGGTTCAAAACGAATTTTGAAATTTTGAAAATTTCATATCTCGAAAAATTCATATAGAACGGTATATTTTTTATTTCATATTTAGATAGAGTTTGTTCCGTAGAATTTTTTAAGACCATCCGCAGCTTTGTACGACCAGCCGTTCGTTCACAATGACGGCTCAAAGATTGTGCCTCACTACAGGATCGTGAATCAAACTGTTGAAATACAGGTCCATTTTCATACTAAGAAGCTCTTTGGAACATCATATGGGTTAAGTGATGTCGAGTTTGTTGTTCTGAGGTGCGCTTCGTGCTACGGAAATGAAGGTAATTTCGAATGTTTGTTGGTAGGTACTTCTTTTATAGAAAAATTATTACCGACGTAGTATTAAAAACCCCAGAATTATATCGTATTAATTAATCATAATTAATAATAATAATTATTAATAATAATTACGAATTATTAATACCTAAAAATAAATTATAATAATTTTCACTAGGTACTTGATAAAATTGTTAATAATTAGTGATAATTTATAATAATAATTAATCTAACATTTAGGATCTAGACATTTAGACCTAGTGATCTAGACAGAAGGGTGATCTGCACAAAGAAGATAATGAACCGTTGTGTCAAGAATTTGCAGAGTTTTTGGTTTATTATCTTCGATAATGAACCATTGGAATCGCCCAAAGAAAAAAATTTTTTAACCCCCCCTCAAAATTTGTTGGTTTACGTTTCAAGATACGTAGATTCAGAAAATCGAATAAAAAAAAAATCCGTCCGTCCGCCGTACGCCGTCCCCCGTCCGCCGTCCACGCCGTTTTGCCCAGTTAGCGTTGAGCTAAAATTACAAAATTTGGTTTCTGGGCTTGGACCAGCCCCACAATGATCCTCGAAACTTTTCAAAACCCTAGGTCAAGGGGAAGGGATTCAAAACGAAATTTAAAATTTCGACGATGTCTTATCTCCAAATATTTAACTGAACCGTGTAATTTTAGTTCACCTTCGAATGACCTGAAAAATAAGGAATCTTTTAAGACCAATTGGATTTTTGTGCGACCAGCCGTTCGTTCACAGTGACCGCGCAAAGTTTTAGGAAAAACACTAAACTTTCGCGTCGAAAACGGCCGTTATGTGACCCAACCACCAGACGCCCAGAATAAAACTACCTTTTTACATCTTCCCGGTAAACTACAGTCTAGAAATTTTAACCGTGAGTCGGGGATAGACCACATTGCAATATTCACTCGGTTTCTCATCTGTAAAATTGTTTAAATAATACCTTTTTGTAATAATACAAATTAAATTTTGATGATGAGCTATGGACTTGAAATTTTAAAAATAGGTCAGAACTGGATCACAATGCAATATTCACTCGGTTTCTTGTCTGTAAAATTGTTTAAATAATACCTACTATTTGTTTAAACAAATTAAATGTTGACGATGAGCTAGATACTTAAAATTTTAAGTATAGGTCAGAAATGGATGACATTTCAATATTCACTCGGTTTGTATGACATGGTATGAGTATGGTATGGTATATTATTGTATGTATGATTTGGTATAATACAGTATGGTATGATAGGAAAGAAATTCGTATGGTATGGTATGAGTACGGTGAGAATATGGTATGGTGCCGATTTGCAATACAGTCTGGTATAGACAGAAGGGTGATCTGCACAAGGAAGATAATAAACCGTTGTGTCAAGAATTTGCAGAGTTTTTTTTATTCGATTTTCTGAATCTACGTATCTTGAAAAGTAAACCAAAAAATTTTGAGGGGGGGTTAAAAAAAATTTTTTTTTTGGGCGATTCCAATGGTTCATTATCGAAGTTAATAAACCAAAACTCGACATCACTTTCAACCGTTTGATTCGTGTTGACAGGCTCAAACTTTGAGCCGTCATTGTGAACGAACGGCTGGTCGTCCAAAGCTGCGGATGGTCTTCAAAAATTCTTAGGAATAAACTCTATCTAAATATGAAGTAAAAAACATACCGTTCTATATGAATTTTTCGAGATATGGAATTTTCAAAATTTCAAAATTCGTTTTGAACCCTTTCCCCTTGACCTAGGGTTATGAAAAGTTTCGAGGATCATTGTGGGGCTGGTCCAAACCCAGAAACAAAATTTCGTAATTTTAACTCAACGCTAACTGGGCAAAGTGCCGCGGACGGCGTACGGACGGATTTTTCTTTATTCGATTTTCTGAATCTACGTATCTTGAAACGTAAACCAACAAATTTTGAGGGGGGGTTAACATTTTTTTTTTCTTTGGAGATTCCAATGGTTCATAATCGAAGATAATAAACCAAAATTAATCAGTGGACAAATTGAAGCAATTTTCAATTAAATTGAAACTGCAACATTGTTCTTATTATATCGTTTGCCTATAATTAATTTTAATGCAGGCCAAGTTGACTTCCATTCAAACAATGCACTTTATTTCAATCTAATTTATTTAAGTAGGTACCTACTTCAAAAATTATTTGGTTTGAAAATACACGCATTTTCACCAACAATCTTTCATTTCGTGGGTTATAATTTTATCTTTACAGTTTTCTGAGAAATTATTTATTTTAAAGGTACTGTACTTAGACGTATTTTATCTTACGAGATATGATTTTATGATAAAATGATTTAAATGATAAATGATTTTATGATATGATTCTATCTTGTCGAGATATGAACACTTACGTACCAGAATACGCTAAAAACGAGAACCACAAATAAAAGACACAAAACAAACTGGACCCTTCTTCTCCCACAGAAAACTCTACTATACTACGTCTTCTCCCGTGAAACTCAGGAAGTCAAATGATTTTGTGGGAGGTTATAACGTGAGATCACTGTTACCTTTCCAGTTCGAGTTCTCAACCCTCATCTCAATTCAGTGCAAGAAGTTCCCGAACTGAGCTGAACTGAGTTCATGAACTGGCCGCGGTGGAACGCGTTGTCTGCACTGAGTTCACGAACTGAAACAGGCTGGAACGCAGTTCATCATGCGCATGGCTTCTGCGCAGAACTAGTTCCTGAACCAGTTCAAGAACTGGTCAGGTTGGAACATACCTATTGTATTGTAGACGCTCCAGTTCCCAACACAAGAATTGTAGCTTGGTCAATTATAGTTTTAAATATTTTTGTATGTAATGTTTATGTTGAATAAATGCGTATTTAAAAAAAAAAAAAAAAAAAAAAACGTATGTGAGGAAGGCAAAGGAAGAACGAATAGGGTACCTGGCTCTACTTACACCTAATACATTATATTTCTACTTATCTTTTCCAGGAACAATAGCGTATTGCCAATCAATTACTGAGCGCCCTACGTTTCTATGCCACTGGTTCTTTCCATAGCACTGCCGGTGAAACTATTTGCGAACCAGCGAAACCAAAAGTTCTCGCTCGCTCGGCTCGAAGGCTTCCGTTTTTTGCCATCAGCCATCGTATTTCAACAACAATATATACAATAACAATAATAAACAAACAAAAACACGCACTCAAGGAAGCTGTTGTGATGTGAAATGAGCTGTTATCGATGTTATCACTAAAAGCTGGGGACCAATGCCTTCTTGATACCGGCCAAAACCCTTTAATCAAAAGAGGTCGGAATTGAAATTTTCGTCCCTCCAAACATCCGCGAGAGGATTTCGACGTGGAAGGGGGTGGTTATAAGGTTAACGCCCCGGCCAAGGTTGGAGGGGCCTCGAGGAGGCATGCTTTTGGCAAATACCATCATGCCTCGACAGCCCCCCCCCCCACCATCGTCGCCGCATAGCAACAGCTGGTGGGCGGGAGGAGTGCCCCCCCCCTTGATGGGACACGTGTGACGTGGCCCTGAACGAGGGACACTTGGCAAAGAAACCACTCGGGGCCGGCCATCATTTAACAAAACTAATTTAGGGCCAGTTTCACCAAACAATCTTAACCACGGTTGAAATTAATCATTGATTCATCAAACCAGAGTTTGAGTCGTTGATTAGGGGAAATGGGTTTCACCGGTGTAATCAACGATTAAAAAGATTTCATAAAACATTGTTTTAACAAAACATCAATTTAAGTTTAAACGACGATTTAGCATGGATCATCGTGGATAGTATGCATGTAAAAAATGCATGTTAAATTCTGCGTCGATGGACCCCAGAAACATTGAATTCGGTCCACTAGATTAGCCACCACACGCGTTCAAAGATTGGCTAACCTGTGGTAAGTCACACTTCTCTGCGAAAACACGTTTGTCGGTCTCTTTTTGCTAAAAAAAACAAAACAGAGTGACTTCTAATCTTTTTCTAGTGGACACACAGACATTCATGGTGTCTTTCATGTAAAATAATTGGAACAGCCATTCACGGAAATTTCAACCAATTTTAGCCCAACCAAAAATTGACGTCGTTGAACCTTCTTAATTCACGTTTCAACACTACCTACCTGTAACATCAAACATTTCCCTATTCTCTCCTTAACGTCTTTAGTAGTGATGTAGAGTTTTTGATTATAACAAATTTTGCAATTTTGGCCATTTGGCCATTTTCGACCCTTTTTTTTAAGAATTATCAAACTTGACAAAACGAACATTTTTGGCGAAATTTGCCATGTACTTAAGGGCAGATATTAGGAACACATAGAACTGTGTTTTCAATTTTGGTATCTCCTGGGGATGAATTCAGGGTAATATGGAGAGGATTTGTTTGTAAAAAAACTCTGCAAATTCTTGACACAACGGTTCTTCTTTGTACAGATCACCCTTCTAGCTAGATCACTAGGTCTAAATGTCTAGATCCTAAATGTTAGATTAATTATTATTATTATGAGTTATCACTAATTAATAATAATTTTATCAAGTACCTACTGAAAATTATTATAATTTATTGTTAGGTATTAATAATTTGTATTTATTATTAATAATATTTATTATTAATTGTGATTAATTAATACGATATCCGGCTGTTGGAATCGACTGGGTGGCTTTGTGCAGAACCTGAATGATAGAGATGATGAATTAATTATGAATAAAATGTACCGATATAATTCTGGGGTTTTTAATACTACGTCGGCAATAATTTTTCTATACAAGAAGTACCTACCAACAAACATTCGAAATTACCTTCATTTCCGTAGCACGAAACGTACTTCAGAACAAAAAACTCGACATCACTAAAATCATATGATGTTCCAAACAGCTCCTTAGTATGAACATTGATCTGTATTTCAACCGTTTGATTCAAGATCGTGTTGACAGGCTCAACATTTGAGCCCTCATTGTGAACGAACGGATGGTCGTATAAAGCTGTGGACGGTCTTAAAAAATTCTAAGGAATAAACTCTCTCTAAGTATGAAATAATAAACATACGTTTTCACTGTCAATATTACGTAAATCCTGCAGTAAGGGAACACACGAACTAAAATATTCCAACTGCATTAACGAGGTTGGATAAAACTCATCCATAATAGGGAGCTCCGTTCAGTTCATCGACTGCGCCACAGGGGGCTCAGGATTTCCAGGTGTTCGGCAGAGGATGTCAATCTAGCCCTACGCCCAACAATACCTTCCCTGTGCTCTATTGTCAAACCGTGAAAGATCAGCTCCTTCTCAATGTTCGACTCCCAAACAAAAGTTCCCGTTTGATATACGAAAAACAAATTCCGGAGCAGCTGTTATGTAGCATTTTTCTTTTCGAATAATTAAATTTGTAAAAAAAAAAAAAAAAAAAAAACGTTCTTGGGAGATCACTGGAGTGAACAGGTTCAACCGCGAGATAGAAAGGATTTCCGCTCTCCATTTCCGTACTGTTTATCAGTCGATTTTCCAGACGGGAAGAGACAATTATACGTGAGATGTGTAAGATTTATCATGGCTATGGCTGCTGGCTAATGCCAAATGAAGAAAAAAAAGAAAGATTTATCCCCGTCGTATGCACTAATGCAAGCATTTCACAATTTAGAGCCTTTAATTGAAAACGCAAGCGGATTTCAGTGTATTTATCGACTTCCAAACTAAACAATCAGGATTGTGAGCTGTTACACGTGTAAGTTACGAACAAAAGGTCAAAGTTATGAATGAATGGGAGGAATTCGACGATTCAGAGGAATCCAGGATTTTAATTTCCGGTCGTACGATCAAAGTTTTTTGTGCTCGCCTCATCGTTTCCTGCGCACTAGATCAAGTATCAGTATGCGCTGCGTCTTTTTTTTTTTAAACATCAGAATGTCAAATATCAGAGAGCTACAAGGCGGGAACTTATCACTGGAGTTCATCTGCCAACACAGGAAACGTATTCATTGAGCGGCTATGAGAAGCCGCTCCTTTTGTCAGAGGTTACGGTGAAATATTCCGTATGAATGTGGTATCGAAATTCCGGATTCGAAGAGCCAACGCAGTATTTGAGTTATTCTTAGTGACCGAAGACTAGGAGACATAACCGTGCTCCATTTCAATTTTCGTTTGCTCGTACGAATATCGGACTCGAATTTCGAACTTGCATCTTCATTTTTGATCTGCATTATGAAGCGGAAGGAATTTATCCTGGTATGAGACGTTCCGAGAGACAGGATGAAGATGCGGCAATTCGTGAGTTAATACTCAAAATTAGTATTATTATAAGAATTGTTATGATGCGATTGTTATGCTGCAGGACCAAAAGAACTCTCAGCAGGTGGCGAGAGAATTCAGTTGCTGTATCAGCATTGGAGTGCTCAAAAAGGACTGTAAGGAAACCAGGCCGCAGGAGAGGAATACATCGGACTGTATTATTACGATACCGCCAGGACCAGGAGAGAACTTTCTGTAGATAACTAGAAGGAACTGGATGGCAAGAAAATGCAGTTGCTGTATCAGAATTAGAATTGAGTCCTCATAATGGACGAAGAGGAAACCAGGAGGCAGCAGAAGAGAAACGCAGGGGTCCGCATTATTATGATACAGCCAGGACCAGGAGAACGTTAATCATTAGCAGGTCGCAGGAGAGGAACTCAGTGGTTTGTATAATTATGATACGGCTGCAGGACCAGGAGAACCTTCTGCAGATCATTAAGAGGAACTGGATGGCAAGAAAATTCAGTTGTTGTATCAGCATTGGAGTCCTCGAAAAGGACGAAGAAGAAACCATGACCACATAATATGAACAGGAATCTCGACGGTAGTGGCCAAAACCAGCTCAAACAGCGAGGATTTTTGGATTCGTATGGAAATAATCCTGAATTCAACTAGTTTCAACTCAGTTGGTCAGTGGTTGGGGGGTAGGCTTTTTAAATTCCACCACCCTTACGACTAATTCGACTCGATATTCGACGTTTTGCCTAGAGGAGCACTCATATGGTAGGCACAGGAGTCAGGGATTGAGAAAGAGTGAAATCCCGTCGAAGGAGTGGGAGATGCCGCACCGCACTTGAACTTGAGGCAACGAATGGGCCCTCAGTACCTACAGCACCAGTTGTGAAGGCGGTGAGAAGATCGACAGGAGATCAGAGGTGTCCAGACACGACGAGATCACGATCGAAATATCGAATAAAGCCAGAGATACCAGAAGGATGTTTTGAGATTGTCCAATAACTGGAATAGGCGAATGAGGCAAGATGAGGTGCAGATCAGCGGAGTTTATCGGTTACCTAGTAGAAAAGGACGAGTGATTCAAAAGGGTTCCAACCCAGCTGGTCTGGGTTAAGGTTTGCGATTAAACAAGTAAATGTGGACATCAAGCCCAAAACTCCACGAGGAGTCAATATAAACAGCGCAATCGCGAATAAACATGTAAAAACCCCACCATCAAAGACAAAAGCTGCAATCATCAGAGGTGGAAATATATGTCGAAAATGCCATAGGTATTTTAACAAAATAAGTTCAGTAATGTCAAAAAACGTGCTAATATTCCCATAGAGTCTAATGGCTGCTACAGATTTTTCCGCTACTGATGATAACAGACACACTGGTACATTCATACTGATTCAGCTCACCCGTATGGCTCTAGCGGAGGAGGTATGTGAAGTGTAAAATTCCATTAGTTTGGGCGACAAGGGAGTCGTCTGTCGCATTTTGGAAGCGATGAGGAGGCAAGTGGCACCGAGGGCTTGCAGCTTTGACGAGTCCATCGGCACCACAGACAGGAACCTGTCGACGTAGTTCATGGCAAGTGTGAACACGCTTTCAGGGCAGTCGTGAAGGCAGACAATCTATGGATCACAGAAAAAAATTAAATACACAGAGAATGGAAAATTAATGTAATCATTGTTAATTATGATTAATTAACCGATATCTGCAACCATGTGCTGTTCGAATCAGCTGGGACAGTATGAACATTGAACCGGCCGCATGCCTCACTATTCACTATCATGTTGACGGCTTTTGATATGCTCCAACTTTGAGCCCTTATACTAACGAACGGCTGATCGTACAAAGCTCCGAATGGTCTTAAAAAAATCTAAAAAAATGAACTCTATTTAAATGTAACCTAAAAACTATACCGTTCTATTTGAATTTTTCGAGGTATACAATTTTCAAAATTGGTTTTGAACCCCTTCATCTTGACCTAGGGTTATGAAGAGTTTCGAGGATCATTATGGGGTTGGTCAGAACCCGTAAACCATATATATACGATGGATTGGTGGAACTAAAGACACTCGCGTGAAATATGAACTTGAATGTACAGGGGGATGAAAATTATAGCCAAAACTTACGGAAATATAGAAAACTTGATGAAAATGGAAAATTTTCGCTTTACAGCGTTGTCAGCCCGGGAAGAAGGCACACCCCACCATTTCTTCCCGGGCTGACGACGCTGTAAAGCGAAAATTTTCCATTTACATCAAGTTTTTCTATATTTCCGTAAGTGTTTGCTATAATTTTCATCCCCCTGTACATTCATTCAAGTATATATATACGAACTTGAATGAATGTACAGGAGGATGAAAATTATAGCAAACACTTACGTAAATTTAGAAAAACTTGATGAAAGTGGAAATTTTCGCTTTACAGCGTCGTCAGCCCGGGAAGAAAAAGATTAAATCTGTAAAGCGAAAATTTTCACTTTCATCAAGTTTTTCTAAATTTACGTAAGTGTTTGCTATAATTTTCATCCTCCTGTACATTCATTCAAGTTCATATTTCTTCCAATGCTCTCATTCTTTCTCTCTCATCCTCTATCTTCCTGCCCATTCTTTCTACTCATTTTCCCCCTTCCTCCACGTCTTCCTCATCTACACTTCGCGCAGAACTACTATGGAATAGAGGTACTATGGAATTCCAACATCATAACCCCATGGAACCTTCCCCGCAGTCTCGTGATCACGGCCACCAGCCGAAATATTGAGGTATATTTTTCTATGATTTTCGCTTTAAATGTGATCTCCATTTCATTATCTACTTGCAAAAAAAAAAATATATATATATATACAGGGTGTCTAGGGTTTCGATGGGACAAACTCAGGGAATCGATTCTGCAGATAATTTGCAACAAAAAGTGCCTCTTAGAGTTTTTTTTTTAGAGGCTTCATTTTGGAGTTATTTACGATTTAAGATTTTTTTCGTGTTTTCGACCCTAACTCAGTTAAACGGCCATAACTCCCTTAAATAACTATGTAAAGTAAAAGTTGAGGATACCGTTGGAAAGAGCATTAAATGTCCTATCTCCTTGATTATAAAATCAAATTGTTTCGATTAGTCCTCATTGGTGAAAAAATGGTCAAAGTCCAAAGTGTGAGCATTTTTTAAGAATCACCATTTTTCTTTCTTTTTTTGCGCTATTAGTACGAAAGTGTTTCAGTGGGCACTCCTCGGGAAAAACTTGCCCAAAACCTCAGCTTTCGAATGGTATAAGAAAAAAAATTTTACAGTGAAATTTGACGGAGAAAATGACGTTTGAATCCTGAAAAACGTGAGTTTTTAGTTGAAATCAACGTTTCTCATCAAAAGCCGACGTGCATCATGAAAACGAGTTCGATATCGCTATTTATGCGCTATTTAGCGCTATTTATCTATCTCAGAAAACAGGCGTGGACTTATGTTCAATCGAGGAGCTTCCAAACTCATGGTAAGTGACCTTTTATTTTGATTACTGTTCTTGGACTTTCGAGTACCTACCTAAGCTTTTTCAATAGGTCGCATTCACGATGAATCTTGTCTGGTCATTTCGATAAATCCAGATAACGAAGACGCCCGAATGCACTTAATCGGCATTGTGTCAAATGTATTCATTGTCTCAACATCATGCAGGTGTATTCAAACCGGGAGTTAGCCGATATCATTTTTATGTATGGCTTTGCGAATGGCAACGCTAGACTTGCCGCCCGCGAGTATGCTATAAGGTTCCCCGACCGAAGACATCCCAATCATAAAACGTTTCCTCTCGTATTCCAGAGGCTGATAGAAACAGGTTCCAGTTCGTACGCCGTTCGAGAGAGAAACCCAAGACCCAGCCAAAATGAAATCCGCATTTTGGACGCTGTGGACGACGATCCGAGAACAAGTACGCGGCGAGTAGCCCGACAGGTCCGAACTAATTGATTTTAGGCGCAAAGATAATGAATGACCTTATGCATGCATGTACCCAAATAAAACGTTTTTTTTTGTCTCTCAGGTTGGTGTATCGCACCAGCGTGTTCACCAGGTTCTCCAGAGAAATGGTTTATACCCATACCATTTCACTCGGGTCCAAAGCCTCCTGGCAAGGGACTACGCGTCCAGAATGATGTTCTGCGAGTGGCTTCTGTCTCAAAGACCCGGATTTGAGGATAACATTATTTGGACAGACGAAGCTACCTTCACCAGAACGGGTGTCTTCAACACCCGAAATACGCACAGGTTGGTATTAGGACTTCATTAGCTTAGGCAGGTGTAACTGCAATGATACACGTCCTCGCAACTGATGACAAATAATATTCATCAACAGGTGGGCAGAGGAAAACCCTTTTGCGATCCATGAGAGCCACCAACAATATGAATTTCGGGTGAACGTTTGG